>JAFEMH010002711.1:0-318459 GCA_022495995.1 Adenophora triphylla var. japonica
ATGAGTTTTCTTTTGCAAGAAAGAGATAAGAGAGAACTTGAAAAATAATGTTGATCTTTGTAGAAGATCATCCTATGGAAGATGGTTCTTTCCATGGTGATCTTCTTGCATTCAGAGTCTAGAGCAAGAAGAGTGAAAGAACTACATTTTTGTAGTTTGAAGATGCATGCATGGTTGAGATTTAGGGTTAGGAGAGGAGGGTTTACCAATCTTCCTTGTGTTCTTGAGTGTTTGGCTTGAGTGTATGAGTGTTTAGGGCTTTAATATGAGAGTGAGTGGATGAGTATGAGTTGGGAAAGATTGGAGAGAAAATGGTGACAATTCAAGTGAATTCTCACCGTTTTCTCTCTATATTTCGCCGTAGGTTCGGTGCAAAATGTGTTCTGGCTCCTCATTTTTGTGACCGGAGGGCTCAATTTATAGCCCTCTCGAAATTGACAATCCCATCCGCTGGCCGGATAAACCCTGCTAGCCGCGGCACTGCTCATTAAATGCACTCCAGCTTTGGACAAGGGGAATATTTCTTTTCAAAATTCAAATTGACCAAATTTATTATGTTTCCAAAGATTTCTATTTGTGGTTTTATTCTTTTGTTTTTCTTTTTAAGATTCTTTTAAGGTTTAACCTTAAATAACAATGCCCATTTTACCCTCACTTTGTTAGAAAAGTTAGGATTGTTAGGAATTGTTAGAAATGTTATAACTTTCGTTAATTTTCTAACGAAAATTCTAACAAGCTCAAATTGGAGCACTTACAAGAGTTTCTACATCGGCGCTTTCAAGGAAGCGGGTCGCCGATAAGAGTAAGGCTCCATATTTGGCGGGATGATCGAGTGATCTAGCGGCCGAACCTAGCGATAGTTACCTACGTATCCCGAGCGGGAATCAAGCCGCCGTAGTTCCTGGCTCGACCTCGGAGATGATGGCGCTTAGGTGCTCAACTCCGATGAGCGAGTTCTACAAATGCTATCTTGGAAAGAAACTTCATTGATAAGAGATGACCATTTTCTGCCTGATGGCTATCCGCCCGTCGGGGATAAGAGATGACCATTTTGCTGATGGCCCCGCTTCCTGATTTTTGTGATTTATCGCTTTCTGATAGCGTCTTAGGTGCCTCAAACCTTGAGATGGCGTTTTAGGTGCCTCGAACCTCGAGATGGCGCTTTAGGTGCCTCGAACCTTGATGATGATGGCTTTTTAGGTGCCTCGAACCTGAGATGATGGCGTTTTAGGTGCCTCGAACCTTGATGATGATGGCCTTTTTAGGTGCCTCGAACCTGATGATGGGCTTTTTAGGCGCCTCGGACCTTGATTTGGAATGGCTAGGTGCTCGCCGAATGAGAGGGTGACCGCTTTGGTCGAGGGGTTGGACCTAATGATAGGCTACCTACGTATCCTTGTCTGGGAATCGTTCTGAGGCCGACCGTAGTTCGTAGTTCGAGATCGAGATTTCATATTTTTGGGATTCGCCACGATAACTACCTACGTATCCCTACGGGGAAAATCGACGATTTTCGCCTGGGAATTGGTCTTACGCTTGATCGCCGCTTGATTTTGATGAAAGATACGATCTCGCTATCTTTCTCGGGAGATTGGACTTACGCTTTTGATCGCTTAAGATTTTCATGAAAGATACGGGATCTCGGATCTTTCGTGAGGCTGGTCTTACGCTTCGATCACATCGCGGTAATTTTGATGAAAGATACGGATCTCGCGATCTTTCTCGGGCACCTTGGTCTTCACGCTTGACTCCGCATACGGATCTCGTTATCTTTGATGAAAGATACTACGGATCTCGTATCTTTACAGGATACGATCCTGCTGATTTTTCTCGGGCACCTTACGCTTGATCTGAATGATTTTGATGAAAGATACTGGATCCGTTTATCTTTCTCGGGAGATCGGTCTTACGCTTTGACCGCTGGGAATGATTTTGATGAAAGATACGCGATCTAGTTATCTTTCTCGGGAGCACTCGGTCTTACGCTTTGACTAGGAAGGATTTTGATGAAAGATACGAGTTTCGTTATGGGGCACTCGGTCTTGCGTTTCTTCTTGAGAATGATTTCGATGAAAGATACTGGATTTCTTTATGCTTTCAAAAATTTGGCACTGGCCTTTACGTTTGACCGCCGGGTAATTTTGATGAAAGATACGGATCTCGTTATCTTTCTCGGGCACTCGGTCTTACGCTTTGATCGCCGAAGATTTTGATGAAAGATACGGGATCTCGTTATCTTTCTCGGGGCACTCGGCCTTACGCTTCGATCACGAAGATTTTGATGAAAGATACTGGATCCGTTATCTTTCTCGGGCACCTGCCTTACGCTTTGATCGCCTGGGAATGATTTTGATGAAAGATACGGATCCGTTATCTTTCTCGGGAGATCGGTCTTACGTTTTACCGCCGGGGGAATGATTTTGATGAAAGATACGGATCCGTTATCTTTCTGGGCACTCGGGTCTTACGTTTTACCGCCGGAAGGATTTTGATGAAAGATACGAGATCCGTTATCTTTCTGGGCACTCGGCCTTACGTTTTATCGCCGAATGATTTTTCATGAAAGATACGAGATTTCGTTATCTTTCTCGTGGCACCTTGGCCTTACGCTTGATCGCCGGAAGATTTTGATGAAAGATAACGGGATCTCGTTATCTTTCTCAGGCACTCGGCCTTACGCTTGACTGCCGCTTTGATTTTGATGAAAGATACGGATCCGTTATCTTTCTCGGGGCACTCGGCCTACGTTTGATCGCCGTGATTTTTGATGAAAGATACGGATCCGTTATCTTTCTCGGGCACTCTTGGCCTTACGTTCGATCGCCGGAATGATTTTGATGAAAGATACTGGATCCGTTATCTTTCTCGGGGCACTCGGTCTTACGCTTTTATCACCGGGAATGATTTTGATGAAAGATACGGATCCGTTATCTTTCTCGGGCACTCGGTCTTACGTTTGATCGCCGGGGAAGGATTTTGATGAAAGATACGAGATCTCGTTATCTTTCTCGGGCACTCTTGCCTTACGTTTCGATCGTCGGGAATGATTTTGATGAAAGATACGGGATTTCTTTATCTTTCTCGGCACTCGGTCTTACGCTTTTATCGCCGGGAAGATTTTGATGAAAGATACGGATCTCGTTATCTTTCTCGGCACCTTGGCCTTACGTTGACACGGGGAAGATTTTGATGAAAGATACGGATCTCGTTATCTTTCTCGTGGCACTCGGTCTTACGCTTGACTCGCCGGGTGATTTTGATGAAAGATACGGGATCTCGTTATCTTTCTCAGGCACTCTCGGGTCTTACGTTTGACCGCCGAGGGTAATTTTTGATGAAAGGGGGTTTGACTTTGTCAAGTTGGGATCAATTGCGTAGTCCCGAAATTTTAAGGGGCAAAAGGGTCATTTTGACCCTTGCAATCCTATCCGCGCGGAGAGGTCGAAAATCGTGGGTATTAATTAGTGGCCAACGCCCTTTCTCTTCCCCATCTCAGCTTTTTCAAAATTGAAACGCAGAGAGAGAGAGGTTCGAATCCGCCATTGTTGGCCTTAGAAGCTTCAAAAATCTTCCGATTTCTTCGATTTTTTGAGCAATGGAACACGGGGAAGGTGCTTTTCAAGGCCAAGGACGTGGTCCGGTGGCGGAGAGACGATTGGAGCTCGTCCGGATGAGGAGGCATTACACCCTTTCGCAATCGATTGCGGAGGAGCCCTACCCCGATGCTTGGCAACATTGGGCTTCTGATCCGAGTCTCCGAACGGTATACTTCGAATCTTTTCATTCCCTTTGTTGATTTCTTGTTTGAAATTTGAATCTTGGGTGATTTTTGAATTTTTTTTTTTTTGAAATTGAATATTGCATGTTCATTGTCTTTGGATTTTGATTTTGATGCTATGCATGTTGTAATGAGTATATGGGTAACTCAAAATGTGCATTTTGCTTGAGAAAAGAATTGACATTTTTGCCACATTTTTTTTTTATCCGAAAATTGCATGTGAAAATTCGAAAATTGTGAATTGTGACTTTGATTTTTTTTTTTGAAATTTGAATCTTGCATGTTGATGATGATTTTTTTTTTCGAAATTGAATATTGATCTTGATGATATGCATGTTGCAATGTGCATTTTGCTTGGGAAAAGAATTGGCATTTTTGCCACATTTTTTTTTTTGAAATATTGTGAATTGTGACGATGCAATGCATGCATTTTGCTTTTGAAAGAATGGGCATTTTGCCAATATGGGATGTATGTATGTTTAGGATAAATATATTTTTTTTTTGAAAAGTGGGACGGATTTTTCCTCCCGTTGCATGTAAGATGGATGATATGCATGTATGCAAAATTTTTTTTTTTTTGAGATGATGGATGGTATGCGTGTTATTTTATGAAAATGGGACGGAGTTTTTACTTCCGTAGGAATGCATCTTTTTTTTTTTTGATGAATGCATTAGGATTTGTCAAAACCTGCCTTTCTCGTGAGTAAAATGGGGCTATGCTCATTGTATGCTGTTATGCTGTCGAAATTTTTTTTTTTAATGCATGTGTATGCTTTCTCTTTTTTTTTTGTGTAAATGCAAATGCAAAAAAAAATTTTTTTGACATTTTTTTTTTCTCCCTTTTTTTTTTTGCAGGGCGGAAACCGTTTTGTGACGGAGCAGCTGAACAAAATGAAGACTCGAGGATCAGTGGAGTCCGTGATTGACTTGTGGGACCGGCTTCCGGATGCGGGCCGAGGAGCTTTGCCGAGTCCGAGACAGATTGTTGTCGAGACGGGGCTCGGGAGTTCGTCGAGTGCTCGAGGGGACCGGTCAAGTTCCCTAAGAGCAAGGGCTTGATGTTTGCTCGGGCGCAAAGATCGGTGGGACGCGACCCACACCTTTCACTTCTTCCGGGCGAGGCTACGCTACGCCTCCGACTATGCCGCGATCACGGGCCTCGTCTCTTTAATGGACGCAAAGATTAGTGGCGGGATGGCTACGGGGGCCGATGCCGATCTCGTTGTGCTCTTCTCGGGATTTTCCCCTATTCCCAAAAAGGGGATGGGGATGGAGTATGCCGTGTTCTACGGCAAGATTGTGGAGACCATAGCGAGCTATGAGGCCGGGGAGGAGAGGATAGGCGCCGATCGTATTGCCGTGGCCTTCTTGTGGTTTGCTTTTTCGAGCACGCTCTTTGGGCATGCCGAGGGGACGGCAGTCTTTGCCTTGCCGAGGTCCTTGGAGGACATGGAGACGGCCGGAGATGTCTCGTGGGGAGAGGCCGGGCCGGGCAGAGCTTTACTTTGCTCTTGATAGGTACAAATTCTAAGGTCATGAGCTCCTTGCATCGCTTTGAGTTTGCCCCCGGAGGTATAAGCTCTCTTTTTGCTTTCCCTCTTTTTTTTTTGAGCACGCACTTTTCTTTTGCAGATCGGATTGATTGGATTTTTACCTTTCGCAGTGTATGGGCGCTTGGAGTTTTTCCATCGTCACGATGTGGCGGCAAACTGCTGGAGTACGCCGGGCGTATCCGGCCATGCAGCCTTGGTCCAAGCATGCCCGGAGAAGATAAGCTCCAGGGCGTACGACTCTCGTGCACGCGGATTGCCTTCCTTCGACTTGGGAGGCCGAGACAGATGAGGAGATGATATTCTTCCCCCGAGATCGCTTGAGGTGGCGCACCGAAGGGCGCCGAGATCCGGACTGTGCGCAATGGAGGATTTTGAGGGGTCCGACTCGCGATGCATATTATCCGGGAGAGAGGGTGACGCGCCAAAGATGGCGTGAACTCGCTTGAGGACACCGGTGGAGCCTCCCGCCGATATGATGCACCCGAGCGATCGGTCCGTGACTGGGATGATTACCGAGCCGGCCAAAGACTTCTGATTTCGTGGCGATTGAGCCATATGCGACATTCGTCTTGGAGGAGGCCGAGGATGCCTCAGTTCCTCGGATAGGGAGGGGCTTGGGATCCCGCGGTACCCTGACGGATTTTTCCTATATCCGTGATGGGGTCCGATCGAGGGTGCAGATCCCTCACCCGAGCGACTTCCACGAGCTTTCCGCCTCGTCCGGTATGAAGGTATGGCTTCACCTTTTCCCCTTCTTTTCTTTCTTTTGTTTCATCATCTTTAGCATCACCTCTTTTTTTTTTGACGCTTTTGCTTTTGTGCAGCTCGGAGGTGGTCGCGAGAAGCCGACGAAGCAAGTGATCGGGCCAAGAGATTCATCGTGAGGATGGTCGCCATGGGCTCCTCGTGCTAGAGCGAGGCGACCACGGCCGGCGCCCGTCAACGTGAGGCTTCCCTATTCGCTCGTAGACTTCTTCGTAGACTCCTCTGTCTCCTCTCCTTGATCCCGCGCTGCATCGCTTCTGGATCACGTCATTCTCGGGATCCACACGGGCAGTGGACACGTTGGGCAACATGGCGGGTCGTCTTCGTACGTCCCGTGAGTCCGACGCCTTCACCTTCGGATACGATTTTTTCGCAGATCTCGCTTGCCCTATCGTAGCGTGCCTGGGCTGGTCCCGATGAGCCTCTTTCGGGAGACGAGGACGATTCTCGAGCCCGAGATTTTCGTGGCTCCCGAGGAGGCGGGCCCGAGTCGCAAGAGGGGCCGGGGAGACATCTGGGCCGGAGACTCCGATTGATTTTTTTTTGAGATTTGAGATTGAGATTTAGATTTGTACAGCTTATGCACATTTTTTTTTTCTTTTTTTTTGGATGTAATAATTTAGGGTTTTATTTATGTTTGTTTGTTTTTTTTTTTATGCACACTCTTTTTTTTTTTGAATGTAATAATTTAGGATTTTATTTTATGAATGCAATGCAATATGAATGCAAAGTGTTGCATGAGCCTTGGTTTTTTTTTGCAAGGGTGTTTGGTATATGGACCGGTTTGGGAGGTTTTTGCACAAGTTTTCGAGCAACCGGACGGAATATTCCTCTTTGGTGTAGCAACTGGATCGTAAGTGCATTTTTTTTGGTAATGACACTCATCCGCGCGGATAGGGTCAAGATCCGATTTGCCATTTAATTTTGGTGGTCGGATATGGTTTGGACCATAAATGCTCATTGAAACTTCATCTTCTCAACTCCAAATTCAAACTGAATTTTCGGGAGAAAGAGAAAACCATGGAAATGGCCAAAAATTCTCCAAAATTGTCCAAAGAAAGGCAAATGTTGTTCTTTGAAAAGTTCAAGGAGTGGTGTAGGGAGATTATGCACGGAGAAGATCATTCTTTGAAGAAAGGTACAAGATACGATGCTTGTGGTCTCTCAAAGAATTTGTTCCTGATTATGACCTCTTAAGAGCTTCTTCTTCGTTTGGGATACTAGAAGGCATGTCTTTTGCCTTTCCTTCAACGAGATTGTTCCGACCGTCGAAGAATTTCTGGGCCTTGCTTGAGGTCCGGGAGGTGGAAGAGATAGCGGTTCCCTGCCCGAGGGGCTTCTTTTGGCCGACAGACATTGTGCGTCCTCCTTCATCTTTCCCTGAGGAAGCGCAAGGTATGATCCGCGGTCCCGATCATTTCGATATTTCCGGTCTTCCCGATGCATTTAGGGGCCTAGGTTTGGTGGATGATGCCTATTGGGATGCCTTTGCACTTTGTATGTTTCGCACCCTGCTCATGGTCTATTCCTTCGGGATCCGCCATCGGTCTCTCGCTGATGTCGCTGCTCACCGTCGCCCGGCGCAGATGTCGTTCCTTTGATTCCTGGGAGACTTTTCATGCTCTCGATGCATTAGCTACCGGAAGGCGGTATATGCACGGGGCAGCCTGCTCCTCTTGACCCCGCTGGCCGATGGAGCGTTTGGGGGTTCTTCGAAACCTCTCGATATGATCGTGCCTCGACTTTTGCCAGGAGAGGTGTTGATGTAGATTTTGATGATCAGTGGCTCGTGGGAGCGTTGATGGCGGGTCGCCGCATCAAGATATCGATGGTCGGTGCCTCATCAAGTGTGGAGACTCGCAGAGTGCTTCAGACGGGTCTCCCGTGGTCATGCTTCCTGGCTTTCTACCCAGCCTTCTATATTCCTGGCTTTAGTTCCCGAGACAGCTTGGCCTCGGAGCAGTTCCTTTGGAGGGCTTTGATGATATAGCCACCGTGGTGGTGGCTCCTGTTTCCATGGATGATCCCTCTGTTTCCATTTCTTTCCCGAGCATGGAGGTATGATGCCTTTCCTCCTCGGGTCATTCTCAAAGGCGTCCGAGACCTGTTCCCGACCACTTGGGTACCTGGATTGGTATGAGAGGCATCCGGGAGAGACTCAGTGGCTATTTTGAGACGGCGTGAGGCCATCATGGGCGCGGAGGACCGCATCAAGCTTCGAGAGGAGGAGGGCCGAGGCGAGGGCCAACCCTCATGACAGAGCGGAGACGCCGTGACCGACTATGAGGCTTACGTCAAGAGACAGGAGAGGAGGGCTCCTATGCTACCGCCTAGGCTACAGGAGATGAGGGATGACGCTAGTGGCTACTAAGGCCCCGACAGAGGCCGGTTTGATAGACCCCGTCCCTATACTCCGTAGCTTGGTAGGAGGAACACCGACATTTTTCCCCGTTCGTAAAAGAAGACTCGAAGGGGGAAGAAGAGGGGAGAGGCCAAGCATGAGTGGCTTGGAGTGACTCGAGGTTTCCGAGTATCCCTTTTCTTGTCATGGCGTACACATTAGTTTGATTATGTATCTTAGTTTTCCTTTTAGCGGTGTTACGCTGTAGGAATTGAATCGGGCTTAGACTCATCAAAGAGCTTTAACTTGTAATGAATATTTGAATTGCTTTAGAGTTTTTCGAGACGCTTTCATGGTCCGATCAATTGTATTGATGCCAAAGTATGGCTTTTATTTGTGCTTTAGACCGAACCGTTTCCGCCGCTCTACGTTCCCTCATTTTGAGGAGCTCAGTCTTCGTAGTTCAACCCGTGAACTCCTTTTTTGTTTTTTTTTTTTTTTTTTTTTTTTTTTGTTTTTTTTTTTTTTTTGTTGTTTTTTTTTTTTTTTTTTGTTGTTTTTTTTTTGTTTTTTTTTTTTGTTTTTTTTTTGTTTTTTTGGTGCAACCCTCGTTTTTTACCTAGGCCGCCCTTCTCGGGTTTCAACCTAGTTGGGTATTACTCTTTAGCACTTTTCCTTCTTTCTTCTTTTTTTTTTTTGTTTTACGCGTAGTATCTCATGCGCAGCCTTGTCACCATTCACCGGGTGTACAAAGGGATTCCCGTCGAGGTCCGCAAGCCGTATGGCTCCTCCGGAGAAGATCTTCCGGACGACATATGGCCCGACCCATACAGCTCCCATTTGCCGAGGGGGTTGATACGGACCGGGGCTTTTCTTTTAAAACGAGATCACCTTCTCGGATCTCCCGATGCTTTACTTTCTTGTCGAAGGCTCTAGCCATTCTTCCTTGGTAGGCCCGGATGTGTTCCATGGCCTTCAATCGGCGTTCGTCTAGTAGGGCCAATTCATCATGGCGACTCGAGCCATTCGACCTCGTTGATCCGCTTTCCGAGATACCTGAGCGAGGGTATTTCCAGCTCGATTGGGAGTACGGCTTCCATTCCGTATGTGAGGGCAAAAGGTGTTTCCCGCTTGCCGTTCGATCGATGTTCCGTAGCCCCAGAGTGCCAGTGTAACTTCTGCCAATCTCCGCCTTGACACCATTTTCCTGATGATATTTTCCAGAGTCTTGTTTGCCGCTTCGACGGCTCCGTTGGTTTGGGGGCCCGTAGGAGATGACTTGTGACGGGTTATTCGGAATTCTCGCCTAGCTTTTCACATTCCCTTCGAAGTGGGATCCATTATCTCGAGATGATTTCGCCGGCAACCCGTATCCGCACATGATGTTTTCTTTGATGAAGAGGGCAACTTTCTTTGAATCTGAGGATTTTGTAGGACTTTGCAGAGCATCCTTTCCAATTCCTTCGAAGAAATCACCAATCAAGGCGTCTCTTTAGGCTCTTCCGCAGCTCCCAAATTCACACTTGTCAAAATCTCTTCGGCCTTGGGCTCGATTTTCCTCTTCCTGACAACCCGCTTAAAGATTTTTTTTTTTTGTTGTTTGATTTTTTTTTGTTTAATGTGTCCGCTTCTTTATCTAATGAATTATTATTAAATTTTTTATTAATTAATTCATCATTAGTTAAAGTGGCAATCAAGGGATACTCGTAAAGGTTCGTCATTTCATTGAAAACGAAAGGTGGAATACAAGGCTTGCTGCTGCACTCCGTAGTCTTCAGCGTAAGGCCATCTGACGACCCTAGAGACTCCGATCTTAACAGAGAGACTCGGGAGGACTTGTCCTAGATTGACACAAAGTGGACTGGGGACCAATCCAAGCTTGGTGATCATTTCCTCCTTGGTCGCGGACGGCTCGAGAGAGTTTCCCAATTCTTTAGCGGCATCGCTGCTGGGTGGCCTCATGACTCGAACTGTCCTGCTTTTGTTTTCCTTTCTCAATTGCCGCTATCATCTTTTGGACCGAGCCGAGATCAATCAGTCCGGCACTGGACTTCTTCTTCGAACAATTGCCGCATAACCGCACCATCCCAATCATCTCGAGGGAAATTCCGTGGCCTTAGCTTTTGGCACTCGCTTTCGAATTCAGGTTTCGGATCTTCCCGGGCGAGGGAATAGTGGTTGTGAGCTTCTCGAACCTGTTCCACTGTGTCGTGCACGCCTCGAAGGTATACTCACTCTTCATGGCAAGCTGTAGCCCTGTGTATCTTGGGTAGGTCCAGAACATTCTACGGACCGGGTTAGCCTTGGTTCCTCCGAACTTGTTGAGGCTATCTTGTAGCTTTAGCCATCCCCGCCGTAGGAGCGGGCTCACGTGATGTTTCCCGGTTGTGTGGGACCCTTTACAAAGTAGTCACCCAAATTAGGACCGAAGGGGAGAGATTTAGGGTTGTCGACCGGACCTTTCCCCGTGGCAGCCTTCAAATCTTTTTCCCTTTGCAAAGTCCACCGGGAGGCCTCATATCCTGTGCCGTGGCGAGTATTCCCGTCCTTTCACTTCGATGAGTTTGTGAGTTCCTTTGTTGGTGCTTCCCTGCACCGAGGCCAGGTAGATAGCTCATTTTTCTCATCATTTTCAAGACCGGGGATTTTATCCCGAGTGACCGTCGAGATCTATGTTGCACACTTAGGCCTTGGGAGGCTCGGCCCGTGAAGCCCGTTAGCATGTGACCTTCCTCGTCATGTTTGATTTCCGTAATAGGTATTCCGCCCGTATCCGTGCCCTCTAAAGTGACTAAATCTCCGTAAATGGTCGTCGATCCCCATTCGAGACGAATTTCACACACCGGTGGAGGCTTGAGGCGACCCCTTTGACTTGGTGCAGCCAAGGTCTTCTCAAAGCAGGGCATTGAAAGTAATCGGGATGTCGATAACCCGGAATTCCACAGTATCAATTTCTCGTCCAAACCGTAGGTCTAAAGTAGCAACTCCGAGGACCGCCGGGATGTTGAGTCGTAAGCTTGATCGTGAGAGAAGAAGGCTTCAAGTCTCGTAGTCTTGATATCAAGCAAGCTCATGATCTTTGCCTAAGAATGTTCATTCCGACCCATTATCCACCAGGACCCGAGGGAGGCGTCGTTCATCCAAACTGGATCGTGATGAAGAGAGGCTCATTATGATCACCCCAAATCGAGGGAGGTCGAGATCTCGTGAAAGTGATTATGTTCCCGTAGTGGATGTTTCCAATCACCGTACCACATCATCGGGAGTAGCATCAATAGGCACGAGAGTGCGAGCCAGCTTTCTTCCACCTTCACTTATGGGGATAGGGACGAAGTGAGTAGAGACCAGAGGGAAATGTTGGCCTCGTGTTTGCTTCAACTGGGGTGAGCACGGGATCCTCTTTTTCGTGGTCCGGAGTTTCACTGCCTTAGCATAGGGCGGCGATCTTCTTTCGGTGCTTGATCTCGTGGCCTTCTTATCTCGCCTTGGGATTTCCTTGGAAGATCTCGCCTGCATCGGGTCAATGATTAACTTCCTCATCGGCCGTCTCTTGACCGGATTTCTTCAATGCCGCTAGTGGTCAATGGGAGCCCTTTCGCTATTGGCACACCGGGCCCCGACGGAGTCTAGTGACAGTAAGGGGCCGAGCCGCATCGGCTCCTTCCCCGGGCGGCCCTTATAACCGCTTCCCAAGTCATGTGCTTTTGGGTTTGGGGTTGTGTTGTTGCCCTCGATGGCCCACAAGCTAGGGCGTCCTCCGACTCACTCTCACGGCCGGCCTTGCTCATAGTTATCATGCAACAAGAGTCGCTATTGCTCGGGCTCGGCGGCTTTTCGATTTCATCCCTTGGATGGCCCACGTAGTTGTGGCTATCGGCCTCCATCTCATCGTATATTCTTTTTCTTTCAATCTTGCAAGTAGGCAACCACAAGCGAAGGATAGGCAACGTTCCCTTCTGAGTTTGAGGTAGCGGCTCGATAGATCCGTGTCCAAATAAGGAGCACCCGGGTCCATTTGTCGGGCACCGGAGCAATTAGAAAGGCGTCATGTGGATTCATAGGTATGAAGGCCACCGGGGAGACGTTCGCATCGATAACCCTTTTCGATTTGCAGTGCATTCGTGCGCTCGAGCGGCCCCGCCAGACCCTTACTTGTTATGCCATCCGTTCTTGGGAAAGAAGAAAAAGATCCGATAACGTTTACGAATTCTTCATCTTCTCGTGGCCGAAACCCTCCATTCTCGACCTGCTTCAATAAACCCTTTCCATTCACCGCCAAAGTTCTTATAAGGAACGTTGTGTTCTAGGATTTCGGATATGTACGGATCCGGGCGCGGCTTCATTGCCCCTCATCCTCCTGGAGTATCCGGCATTGGCCACAAATGCATCTTACAAGCGACACCTCGTAGGGTCTGTCTCCATTGGTATCCGATCCGCATTTCCTCGGCGGTCCTTCTCGCCGTCACTTGCCGACAACCAACCATCATGCCTCGGCTCCCACGGGCTCATTTCTCGCATGATTGTTCCGCATTGTTTCCGGATCGGGGCCTCAGCTGACTCTTCACTCTCGTCATCATCATCATCATCGCCGCCATTAGAATCTTCTTCCCATACTACCGGGATTTCGCCGAGAGGGAACGCCGATCAAACCCGTTGGGGGAATAGCTGGGCGCGTGCAACTCGCAAAATTGTCATATGTTCCCATTCCCGGAAGTGGTAATTGTGACTCAGCCTTCTCCTCCCGTAAATTGCGGGGGAAGAGTGAGAGGGGTGGCACGTATTTGACACTGTGTAGGATATAGAAGGAATCCTCCTCTTCCGATTCTTCACTGTTCTCTGGATCATATTCTGCTCTCCCAAAGCCAATTTGCAGAAGTGTACTAGCTCCGCACGCTCTTCGGCCTCTTTGCCGATAAGCCCCAAGACAGCGCCCGCCTAAGCTTTCTTGTTCGATTCTTCTCGATTGTTCTAACCATCTTGTGTAAATGGTCCTCTCATATTTTGAACGGAATGTACCCTGGGGCTTCTTCTGCAGATCGGCCTTCCCTTCATCCGAGAAATAGCGGGCCTCGTATTCTTGCAAGGAGTCTCCGACATGAGACCAAGATGGGTTGATTCGCTCAATATCCTCAAGGCCGAGGGGAATCCGAATTCGTGGATCCTCGACGAGGTTGGCCACGGTATTTGGGGACCTTCATCAAGCATCTTCATGGTCATGCGAAGATTCTCCGCATTCAATCATATTCACCTCGATTATGGTTCCTCGCGTAGGATTTTTGATCGTGTTAGGCCCTTCTGGCCTTCCAACTTTCCTTGCTCTATTAGCCCCCGGATTGCCTTTTTTAGAGTGAAGCAAATTGGCCGCCGATGTCCGTGAGCTTGATGAAAGGCACAATACTTTGTAGTATCCACGGGAGCATTCGGATTTCTCGGGTTGGAAATTTTCCAAAGGCCGCAAAGAAGCCTTCTTTCACCAAATTCCCTAAAGATGTCATTCAGTGGCATTCCAAAGTTTTCGAGATTTATGACCCGCTGCCTGGGGCTCTACTGCTTTCCCGGGAGCAAAAGGAGTCGTGTTATTACATTCCCGTCTCCGCATAGTTAATCATTTCTTTGCCTTTAGCAGAGCAAAGGGCTGGTGCAGGAGGAGCCCGATATCTCGTAGGCGTGTGCAAAGAATGGCTTGCCGATTGTAGGCCTTTTCAAACTTAGCCGCAGAGTTAACCATGGCCCGTAAGTCCGAGTATGGGAAGTGACCGAGGGAGGCTCTCGATGTGGTTTCAAGCATGACCGGAAGATGTCCAGCTGTTCCTCTTCTAAGGAGGGATGGCCATTTCACCGAAGTTTCGTATTCCACCGCTTCAGAAGTCCCCAACATTCTCATCAGACGCCGCACCGTTGTTTGTAGGTCAACCCTATTTGTTTCCCATTCCAAGTTGGCCTTATATTTTTCTCGTGAAGGCATTGGTAATCCTGTCCCATGTAGCCCCGGCTTCAGGTTTCAAACGGAAGAACCACTTTAAGGCACTCGGACTTCAAGGATAGATCGAAATAGTCACCAACCTGCCGATTGGTACATCCTTTCGCTTTCATTGCCAAGGTATATGTGTCCAAATGGGTTTTGGACATGCGGTCCCATCAAAGAGATCCAGATTAGGCATCACGAATTTGTGGGGCAGAGGAACAATGGAGTCCGGTCCGTAGGCCGGAAGGCGACTTCTTGGCGCCTCAGCGATCTCGCGCTTTCATTTCCTTGTGTTGTTCCATGAACCAGGCCGATGAGGGTCTTGTGGCGGAACCGTGGCATTCAAGCTAGTGGCCGAGCTAGAGAGAGGAGCTACCACCGGAGGCAGATCGGCGGAGGGAACGGCCGATCCGGACGTAGGTGAAAACCTCGTCCCCGGCCGAGTTACCCCGGGAGCATGAGTAGGAGCCTCGAGCAAAAGCGGTAGAACTCGCGGCTTGCCGTTGATTTTCAACTCGGCAAAGTAGGTGGGGGCAGCCCCGATGTAGCTTCGGATAACTTGGATTTCCAGAGCTGGGGCCCGTAAGTAGGCTTGAGCGCGGGCCGCCGTCCCGATTGTTGAATTGCATGGCCGCTTGTGGTGAAGGTGTGTAACCCGGGGGTACTGCGGTCCCGGTGATTCTGGATGACACCGGACGGAGGCTTGGTAACCCATGAAGTCCGAGTGAGGAATGGATTTGTGTGAGGAGCGGCCGAACTAGTACCGTTCCGAGGAGGGGCTCCCGATCGCGGCCCGTAACCAAGTTGTGGCGGCATTCCGAACCGCGTGGCCGTTGCCGTGAGGGTCCGGATTGATCGGTTCCGAACCGAGGAGGGATCCCGATTAGCCGTGGCATTCCGAGATAGCCCCAACCATGAGAAGACATTCCGTACCGATTTTGCCCCCACCGATTTGTGCCGTCTTGGCCGCATGGATCCGTGGTCTCGTGGTCGGGAGCCGGGCCGTCCCGAAAATCGAGGAGCATGGGTTCTCGGTAGTGGCACCATGAGGTGGGTGGCGGCATCCCGGTGTAATCGTGGCGACCGAGAGTGGGGTTGGCATCCTCGTCTTCTTCCACGGTGAAGGTGCCATCGGGATTGAGGCCGGCGGCCGTACCGTGACTCTTAATAGCCTCCATAAGGCTATTTAGCCGTGCTTCCCGTCGTAACCTCATCTGTTCTCGCTAACCGATTCCACCGTTGCTCGTCCGAGGGGTCCCTGGAGGCTGAGTGATGTTATCCCCATCATTACCTACCGATGCAGACATTCGAGACCCTGAGCCGAACAAACGGCGAAGCCGATGACGCGCTGACTCTTCCTAACCGATCAAACGGTGACCCGGTGCCCGAAACCAAGCTTTGTGCGGAGTCATGGGGAAAGGACATGAAGGTTCGATGTCCGGGAATGGAAGGAGGGTAGGTGTTTGGGCTTTAGGCTCATGCAACATGCAAAGCTTATTTTGTTCACGTTTACTTAAAACATGTTTTATTAACCTAATCGGTTGGAAAAGATTGCTCTTCTTTTCGCAAACTACTCGATTCTGGATCGGTGGGCCCCGTCACTACGTCTATAAGCCCCTCGTATTCCACCCGTATTTCGACCTCCCAGTGGTGGACACCCCGGCGAGGGTCCTATAGGGCAAGCGGGTCCCACCGACCGAAAGAAAAACGATCCTAAAAGTCCAAGGGTAATCGAGTCTTAACGAGCATTCGATGTAAATTACGGACAAAGCCGACGTCAAAAGTCAAGATCATGTCCGAGGGCTCGACGAAAAGTCGGCATGATTTGACCGGATAAGCGTCCACGATTGATCTTGACTTGTCGTCGCTAAGCCGTAATTAGGCATGGAATAATCATTAATCCTTGATGACTCAAAGGTCAATGCCGGGAGTCAGTTGTATAATTTGTGCCGCCGAGCCGAAGTCAAGGCGCCTGGTCAATATCTTGGTCAAAGTCTCGCGGCGGAAAACCGCGTAACTTCGACCGATTAGTGGTCCCCGAAAGATATTGAGTCGGTATGCCGACAAAGGCTTGAAAGGAAAGGTCTATACACCTGGACAGTGGCATGACACGCACTGCACTAAAAACCAACCGGTCTCTGGACAAAGTGTGTCACTTCTGACAAGTGCATGGTCGACACGAGGCTCCATGGGATGTTTGGGTAGTCCCGTGCTCATCCGAGAGGCGTAATAAGACCAAACGGACCGCGACAAGGATTTCCCCGGGTTAAGGACGTAGTGTGCAGTGTACGGTCACATGCGCGTAGTGTGCAAGCAGTCTATATTCTTTTTCTGAGTAAAATAGAGATTTTTTATGAGTCTTAAAAATATGATGCATGATTTATTTTATTTTTTTTTTGAGAATTTTCTTCTTCTTTTTTTCTTCTTTTTTTTTTTGAAAATCTTTTTTTTTTTGAATTTTTTTTTTGAAATTTTTAATGAGCACATAAGCACGTAAGCACGAAAATTCCGGCGCTAGGGACATTATTCCGATACCAAAATTTTGACTTTCTCCGAGGCGGCCAAAACAACATGAAAACCGTGCAAAAATCAACACACACACAAAAATGATTTTCAAAGCCGGACGGAAGCTTGACCCTCAAAAGCTTTTTTTTTTTTTTTTTTGAAAACGGTGATACCGGTACGTGGGATTGTTAGACCACAATTTATTCCCGACTCGTGTTAGGAGGCGATAACGGGAAATTTAGTGGTTTCCACCAATATACCAAATACCATTTTTTAAAAAAAAGCTTAGTCCCCAGCGGAGTCGCCACTGTGTTGAATGTGTATCCGAAAATTTTCCCATTTTTGTTTGAAAAAATCAACGAAAACGGAGTCGCCACGCCATTTTAATTTTGAGGGCCAAAACTTTGAAAAAAGCCCGAGATCAGAGATTTAGGTTCGGAGGTCATGTTACACGCCGGGAAGGACGTTAGTGTGCACCCGGAATGCCTCGTAAAACGAGTCTTCCAAGCTGAAAATCATTTGTGTGTGTGTGTGCGTGTATGTGTGTGTGTTTTGGCCAAAATACTTTGAAACTCAGAAAAGTAAAAATAGGGATATCTTTTCAAGACTTTAAACTGATCCCATGATTTTTTGGGGGATTTTTGGATTGAGATTTGGTACTCAAAAGACCTTTTGAAGTTGAGAGCCATTTCTGCCAGAATGAAAAAGGCAGTGGACCTTTGATTTTGAAATGTATTCAAGGGTCTTAAAACTTCATAATCTGGATAAACTCAGAGAATGAAAGTTGTTCCAGACACCTTAAACAAGGTTTGTGAGAAGGAATTTTCCATTTTGGAGAAGATTTGAGGGGTCAAAACCTTCTGGAAACCTCAGATATGAGATCTGGATTCCCAGAAGCTGATGAACTAGCCTCTGAAAGAAAATTTGAAAAGAGGAGTTTTACTCACCCAAAAAATAAGGTAAAAATATGTCTGGAAAGCTCTGGATGTTGGCTACAAAAAGTGTTTTGTAGTCAAAACCAAATTCCAAGTTCATCTGTGTCCAAGAATTAAGACAATGGACTGAGGTCTGGGAAAATTGCTACTGGACAGCAACTTCTCAAGAAAGAAAATATGATTTTAAGGGGGGTTTTGCATCCATGCTTGTCCCCATTTCCCTAGGTTTTGGTTAGTGATCACTAGACATTTTAGTGGTGAATCAACTATACCAAACCATCCTTGGGGTACATTAGGACTAAGCATTTCATTTGCTTGGGAAGGGGATTTTTATCCTTTGAAAATGAGATTTTATGCTTGAAAATGGTTTTTAGGGTTTTGAAAATGAGTTTTCTTTACAAGAGAGTAAGAGAACTTGAAAATAATGTTGATCTTTGTAGAAGATCATCCATGGAGATGGTCTTCCATGGTGATCTTCTTAGATCTAGAGCAAGAAGATGAAAGAACTACATTTTGTAGTTTGCAAATGCATGCATGGTTGAGATTTAGGGTTAGGAAGAGGAGGGTTTACCAATCTTCCTTGTGTTCTTGAGTGTTTGGCTTGAGTGTATGAGTGTTTAGGGCTTTAATATGAGAGTGAGTGGATGAGTATGAGTTGGGAAAGATTGGAGAGAAAATGGTGACAATTCAAGTGAATTCTCACTGTTTTCTCTCTATATTTCGCCAGAGGTTCGGTGCAAAATGTGTTGTGGCTCCTCATTTTTGTGACTGGAGGGCTCAATTTATAGCCCTCTGAAATTGACAATCCCATCCGCGCGGATAAACCCTGCAGCGTGCACTGTTCATTAAATGCAGCTCCAGCTTTGGACAAGGGGAATATTTCTTTTCAAAATTCAAATTGACCAGCCAGATTATGTTTCCAGCATTTCTATTTGTGGTTTTATTCTTTTGTTTTTCTTTTTTAAGATTCTTTTTAAGGTTTAACCTTAAATAACAATGCCTATTTTACCCTCACTTTGTTAGAAAAGTTAGGATTGTTAGGAATTGTTAGAAATGTTATAACTTTCGTTAATTTTCTAACGAAAATTCTAACAAGCTCAAATTGGAGCACTTACAACTTGCTGACCCACCCTTCTCTCTTCTTCTACTTAAAAGATTCCAATCGCCTTCTACTTCTAGTCTACGTCAATGACATCATTGTCACTGGTCCATCAGATACTTTCCTTGCAACCTTCATCACTTACCTTACCTCTCGTTTTTCTCTCAAGGACCTTGGTCCCCTCTCCTACTTCTTAGGTATAGAGGTCACACCCAATGCCAATGACATTCTCTTCTCCCAATCCAAATACACCAGTGACATGCTCCATAAACACAACATGATTCATTCCAAACCATCCCCCACTCCTATGACCACCTATCCTCCTCTCTCGGTTACTCCTCGCACACCCATTTGCAACCCTTCCAAATTTCGCACCATAATTGGTAGTCTCCGATATCTTTCTCTCACTCGACCCGACATCGCCTTCCCAGTAAATAAGCTTGCTCAATTCCTTCACCACCCTCAAGAAAATCATTGTGTAGCGCTGAAAAAGACTTCTTCGTTATCTTCACGGCTCAATACACATGGGCATTCAGTTGTTCAAACAAACTCCTCTCTCACTCCATGCCTTTTGTGATGCCGATTGGGCAGGTGACAAGGATAACTTTATCTCCACCACTGGCTTTGTTGTTTACCTTGGTCGAAACCCGATAGCTTGGTACTCAAAGAAGCAGTGGGCGCTTGCACGCTCCTCCACAGAAGCTGAATTCCGTGCAGTTTTTACCACCACCGCAGAAATCTTATGGGTCAACAACCTTCTGACTGAACTCAGCATCTCCTCCTCCATTCCCCCAGTGATTTACTGTGACAACCTCGGTGCTGCTAACTACTCAGGAAATCCTGTATTTCACTCCAGAATGGAGCACCTTGCCCTTGCCTTTCACTTTGTGCGAGAACAAGTCCACTGCGGCATGCTTCGAGTTCAACACATATCTGGTTCTGATCAGTTGGCTGATGCTCTTACAAAGTCACTTCCCCGTGCTCGGTTCATGTCCCTTATTTCCAAGATTGGCCTCACTCAAGGACCGTCCATCTTGCGGGGGTGTGTAAAGAATCCCAATGATCCTCCTACTTCCATTGCAATCTCCTAGCATTTTCTTGTTATTTACCTTGTTTATAGATATGTTAACCAAATCTCTCGTATCCTCTATTTTGTAATCAAGATCATGTATATCCCTAGCTTAGTTTGTTGCATATTTTGTATATAAATACTCATTCAAAGTGAATAAGAAAAGAGTCGGTCTCTGGAGAAACGCGTTTCTCCATAAGTTATGGAGAAACTTGTTCTGGATATCCATCCCAAAGCTTCTGGATATTCAGAAGCTTTGGAACGGATATCCAGAAAAAAAAAGATTTGGGGCAAAGGCCAAGCTTCTGGATATCCATCCCAAAGCTTCTGGATATCCAGAAGTTTTGGAACGGATATCCAGAAAAAAAGTTTGGGGCAAAGGCCAAGCTTCTGGATATCCAGAAGCTTTGGAACGGATATCCAGAAAAAAAAATTTGGGGCAAAGGCCAAGCTTCTGGATATCCATCCCAAAGCTTCTGGATATTCAGAAGCCTTGGCCTGCATTGTCGCGCGACAAGTCGGGACGCGTTTCTCCATAAGTTATGGAGAAACGCGTTTCTCCCCAGATTTTACGATAAGAAAATTATCATTTGCTAAAGTTTATAAATATACTCTTATGATTATTTTCACAGCAAAATACGACCATTAGATGTAAACATCCAGTCTTGTACTCTAGAACCAAAAAATTGTTCCATAAATAGATTGAAACCGTCATTTTAGATTTCAAAAAAAATGTCATTCCCTCTGTGTGGTTTTTTTTTTTGTGTGCGTGTGTTCTGTGCGAGGTTGACCAAGAATTCAACTTACCTATATTTAGAAAATAGCTTTGCAGATGGCACCTGGCTCTACAATTTTACCCCATTTCCACCATATTCTCTTCTCATCTCTAACCAAACAGACTTCCTGCAAATTTGCCTGTAGAATCTCCCTTGTTCTTCTTCAATATGTCTAATCATTTGGCTAATATATAGCACTCATTCTTTTGTTTCTTTTTCATCAAAATCACATCTGCAAGTACAGTTGAAGGCATTTATAATCCTTTACAAATGCATTCCAAGATCCATTTTTTCGTCATCACTTTCTCTCTCCTCTTCTGTTATAGCAATGCCTTCAACATCACCAGTCTCCTTGGACAATACCCAGATTTCAGCACCTTCAATAACTACCTCACTCAAACCCAACTCGCTAGTACAATCAATTCGAGGCAAACTATTACAATCCTTGTGGTTTCCAATGATGCCATATCCCCCTTGTCCGGTAAACCACCAGACAGCTTAAAAAAGATCCTGAGCGTCCATGTAATCCTCGATTACTTTGATGTCAAGAAACTCGAATCTTTACCCAATAAAACCCAATCCCTTGTCACCCTTTTTCAAGCCAGTGGTCAAGCCACCGGTCAACAGGGTTTCTTGAATGCGACGGAATTGAGCACGGGAAGCGTTGTTATAGGATCAGCTGTTAAAGGTGCTACATTAGGTGCTAACGTTGTTAAATCCATAGCTGCACAGCCTTATAACATCTCAGTTCTGCAGATTAGTACCGTCATTATTCCTTTTGGAGTTGATAATTCTTCAGCGAATTCTACCTCTAACTCAACTTCTCCTGCACTGTCGCCTACGCCTGCAACAAATTATACCTCTAATTCGACCTCTCCTTCCATGTCTCCTATGCCAGCAACAAATTCTACCTCGAATTCAACTTCTCCTTCCGTATCTCCTACACCTGTGCCTGTCCCCGTGCCCGTGCCAGTACCAGTACTGGTGCCTGCACCTGTGCCGGTGACCGCACCAGTAGTACTGGGGCCTGCACCGGCTCGTAGCCCAAGGAAGGCTTTATCACCGTCTCCTACACCATCTAATGGAAATGTGCCTGGATTGGCTCCCACGCCTGCAAATGTGCCTGGGTCGCCCCCTATGCCAGCTGATGTGCCGGGTGCTGCTGATGGGCCAGCTGAAGGTAAGAAAAGTGAAGGCACTGCTCCTAGGTTTGGCCTTCTTGGTCAGATGGTTATAGTTTTGTGTACATATGCCTCTGTTGGTCGTATGATTTAGCATGAACTCCTGGAGCAAGCTCCTACATCTATTTTTTTCTGATTCATTTTGTATTTTTGGTTTATTTAGGCTTAGTTATGTAGGGGCATTTGTTTCAATCATGAGTCACAAACTCTAAATAATGTGTATCTCAATACATGTTTCTTGTTGAAATAAAATTCTTCTTCTTTTTTTTTCTGGTTAGAACATCGATTGTGAAAATCGGATCCCTTTTGGTGATAGAATAATTACTAACTTATGTAATCGTACTTTATCATAGTTTTCAAATGATGCAATATACTAATTAGTGACAGACATGTGCTTTTACCTTTGTTATTAAATAGTGAAACAAACTTTTTTTTTAACTTACGACGAGGTTAAAAATCTAATGGGAATACTGACGTGTCACTTCCATGTCAACGCTACGCCAATGACCTGTCACCAATGACTGTGGTTTTGATGACATGGCGCTAACGTGGCAGTGCCACATCAGCATCTCTGTTAAATTTTTTACGGCGTAAGTTAAAAAAAATCTTTGCATTATTTGATAACGAAATGCAAAAATATGTTACCCATATTTGTTACTAACGAGTACGTTGCATTATATTATATGGGGAAAAAAAAACAAAAGTACGTTACATATTTTAGGCCGATTATCCCTTATGGTGAGAGTGAAAAGGCAATAAAAACCACCATACCCTTAAATTTATTTGAATGTAATAGTTGGCATTTTGATGCACGATGCTGCAGTCAAATATCACTATCCGAATCTCTCACTATTTCGGTTATAAAATAATGATTTATTTTTTATTTATCCTAATTAATCAAGAACAATTTTTTTTTCTCATTTTGGACAGAGGGAATAGTTATTAGCTCCCTATTTTCCGTAGCAAGTTAGAAGAAAGTGAATAGAAAATTTTGTAATAGTACTCTCACTTACCAAGTTACCATACAAACGGGTGGTAATACCGTCTGCGAATTTCATTGTATAATCCTAAAATAAATCAGATAGTATATAAAAAGGTAAAAATGATGTCCATAATGACCCCCTCTTGTAAGATAGTATTACATCCAGATCCTTTTTCTTAAAAACCGTTACAATTACCCCTCTGTTGTCTGCCTTCGTTGCCTTTATTCTGGCAATATGCGCTCTAGATAACCAATTTTTTGAATCATTGAAACCTCTCTTCCCCAACTTTGCTCTTTCCTTTTTCCGCAAAGGTCCATAATCACCTACATGTTGGAAAAATTTGTTATATGTGAAGGAAATTGTGTATTTTCCTTACATGAATCGTTTGTCGTTTGACAAAGATTATTGTGGGTTCATGTTCCATGTTGTGAGAACATGAAAATGAAATATCTAGATGTCCAATTTGCTATTGGATAAGAAAGATATGATAGCTCAAAGTTGATGGGTTGAAAGTGTAACTTTTGAAACTTCATCAAAATATTGATGTTCCATAAATCCAAATTATTAAGGGATTAATTGGATATTGATGATGTTCCATAAATCCAAATTATTAAGGGATTAATTGGATATTGATGTTCCATAAATCCAAATTATTAAGGGATTAATTGGATACATACCAAGAGTCTTGGGGTTACAAATTGAAAGGACCTTCATATAAAATTTTAGGACTTTTGGTGGAGCTAAATGAGAGTTACCCACAACAAGAAACTAGAATGTTTTTTCATCAATCTTTCCACCCTCCCTCTTGCAATTTGTTATCTTCTTCCTTTGGCCTCCTAGAGAAATATCCATGGTGATTTTGTCCAAGCATAGGGAAATTCGCCGGAAAACTTTAAGTGCAAAGTTGTTCCGGTTCATCCGTTTTATCCTGGGAGACTAACGTCCATTGAAGACCTCGAGCACTCGTAGTGAGGGGATGAATTAGTCTTAAGATTGTTAGACAAAATCTATACAATCGAGCACCAATGAGAAAAGAATTACAATGAATTGAAATATAATATACAACATAAAAATAATAAAGAGAAAACCGTAAATTCATTGTCTTGATTTGCTTGAATCCGTGCCGTAACCTCCTTGAATCATCATATTGAATTTGCTTGAATCCGAGTCGTGTGTGACACACACGATTGTGGCTAAGCCTCATGTAGTGGTTATACATCATGTAAAGAGATTGGAAAGTTCATTGAAACTAAGAACGTTGGAAGATTAAGTCTTTAACGTTTAGTTGACAAAGATAATAGGTCTTCTTACGAGAAGTTGTTAAAATCTATTAGTTGCATTGGTGACAAAGGTCACAAAGGTTAACATAATAGGGCTTCTTGAAATGAAAGAAGTTGTTAAATCCTATTATTGTTAATAGTGACAAAAGTCACAAAGATAAAAACAATAGAGCTTCTTGAAAGAAGTTGTTGAATTCTATTGTTGTGAACATTGAAAAATGTTACAAGAACTAAAACCATAGGGCTTCTTGAAAGAAGTTGTTAAAACCTATTGGGGAAATATGTGTTTAATGTCATAAAGATAAAAACAATAAGACTTCTTGAAGGAAGTTGTTAAATCTTATTGTTGTTGATGATGACAAATAACACAAAATATTTAGAATGAAAACTTCTAAAAGAAATTGTGTATTTTGTAAATGAGAATGTGATTTTTCTCTAATCTAGAGGCTCCAAGATGAGACCTTTAATGTTTTGGAATTATTAACCTTTAATTACAATTCCATTAAGGAATTTAGAGGTTTATAAATATGAGTGGTTATGAGAAATAAATTGTGTTAATTCTCCTATTGAATTAGCAATTTATTCTTAAAGTGAATTCTCTAATTAAGTTAGAGAGTTATATTTGTAACAACAAAGTGATAATTGTTGAAAATTAAAGGCTCTTTGTGTGGAGACAAATCTCTAATGGAATGTGGTTGTTCCAAATATATCGGATCACCATAGTGAGAAGTTAGAAAATTTTGTTGGCCTTGACTTTAAGTGATGGCAACAAAATATGTTCTACTTGACCACCTTGAACTTAGAGAAATTTCTTTTGGAAAATCTTACAAAGTTGGGTGAAAATGAGACGGATGTTCAAGCCGTGAGTGCGGTTAAAGCATGTGAATTTTCTTTATCGGAACTATATACTTAATGAATTGTCGGATTCATTATAAATCATATATAGTACCAAGAAAATGGCAAAACATTTGTGGAGTCGTTGAACTATAAATATAAAATCGAGAATACGGGTACATTGAAAATCATCGTAATCTGCTTTCTTGATTTTAAATAGTGGACTCCATAAATGAAATTAAAAATCATATGAAAGAAGTGAAAATAGTTTTCCATGAAAAACCATGAAAAGTTAAATGAAAGAATTGAAAATGGTCTTTCATGAAAACCATACCGAATGGATGGTGTTGAGTGAAATTTCCAAGTGACGGAAATAATTGAGAAATCGCTTCCTACTTGGAAAGATTTCAAGAATCACCTTAAACATTAATGAGTAAAATGAATGTTAAGGTGCTTGCTATTCGTATTGTGTTGGAAAAGAGAATAGAGATTCGGAGAAGAATTTTCTAACACTTTTGTGGCGAAAGCAAAATGTGATGGAGCATATTGAAATGCTCAAGGCAAAGACAAAGTTGGTCAAACTTGTTTGAAAAGTCAAACATATACCTTGTGGATTAAGAGACAATCTTTTGTAGATGTCATCAATCATAATATTCATTATGTGAATGAATAAAATGGAAATTGAATTAATCGGTGAGTTGAGGTAGTAATCAATAATGAGAATAAGTCTCGTTAATTGGATTATATGCCCTCATTCAAAAAGAAATTCAATTAAGATGTAAAATGTGTTTTGAATTAAATAATCATAGTGATGGTTATAATGTGAAGATGATTCAAACAAATGGTGGTAATATGTAATCTATTACCTTTATCATTGCTTGTTAAAAAGCAAAATGATGAGTCTTATCTCTTTTAAAGGAAAAGTTGTAAACCAACTTATTAAAGAGATAGTGATAAAACACAAATAAGTGGAGTTTGTGTATAAATTGGACTAAAGACTACTGGTGGCATATTTGTAGAGTATGCATAAAATAGTAGTACTTCTTATAGAATTCATGTGTATGAATCCAAGATTCAATGTATGCGCACAAAATACTATAATGGAATCATGAAACGTCTCTTTCTTTGAGAATATGTTTCCGTGTACATCAAGAGATGAGGCAAACTCATCTAAACGGATACATGATTCAATAGAAGAAGAAGAAACTCATCATGATGAAATAGCGAAGAAGAGATTGGACCTCAACATAGCAAAAGAGGTAGGATGAGAAAATTTTATGGCCCAAATTTTCTAACCTACATTCTAGAATGTAAATCACAAATTTATAAAGAGGTATTGAACTCTTTTGAATGATCTTTGTGAAAAGAGGCTATTATATGTGAGATTGATTCCATATTGGAAAATCACACTTGAAAACTGGTAGATTTATCTCCGTGTAGTAAATCACTAGCATATAAGTGAATTTTCAAAAAGGAAATGAAGACCGATGAAAAACAATCAATGAGTACAAGGCTAGACTTGTAATTGAGGATTACAAGAAAAATTAAGACCTTGATTACTTTTATACTTATTCTCTCATCACGAGAATAAAGAGTTGTATTTGCAATTGCTGCATAGCAAAATTTGAAATACATCAAATGGATGTAAATAACCTTTCTAAATGTCGATTTAGAAGAGAAAATTTACATAGAACAATCCGAGGGGTTTGTTGTACATGAGCAATGAAACAAAGTGTCCACAATGTACACCATGATCAAATGGTGTTAATAATGAAAATTGGCATTATTGTTAATTTTGGGACTACTCCGAAAATGTGGGGGTGAGTATACTTTGGAAAATAATTAATTACCTTTTGGAGAGGTTTCCCCAAGAAAACAATGAGATGTCCATATGAAGTATGGAAACGTAGGCCTACGTACACTTATGAATGTGGGGGTGTTTTTCGCAAAGTAGCAAGTCCAATTAGTAAAGAAAATTGTGGATTATGTTTCAAGAGTTATGTTCATAACAATTGTGCATATTGGTTTGTTATATATGATTCAATAAGTTTGAATATATATAAAAATCAAAAGAAAATAAAATCAATGGAAACCAAGTATTGATGTCAAATTTATGGAAGTGAATAAGTGATACTTTGAGTGAAATAGATCAAAGTGTTGAAACGGTTCAAGAAATGGAACCTAGAAGAAAATGTGCTAGTTTGTAAAGTCATTGTATGACTTGAGACAAGTACAAAGATAATGACATCAAAGGTTCGATTGTGTGGATTTATACAAGAGTGACTACGTCACTTTGTTAATTAAATCCAAAAACGATATGTTAACTAAGGAAAATTCTAGTCAATTTGATCTGTTGATTCAAATTCAAGGAAAACTAATAGACTTGTTGTTAAACAAGTCATTAGGTGGATATTCTTGAAATTTTTGAAATGATCAATTTGGAATAGCTGGAATTTAAATGAATTTGAGTTAACAATTATCAAATGGATAAAGCTTGTGTTAGCAAGATGATATATTGCTAAAGTCAATTTATGATTGAAAAGACATATATCAATGTGTGTAATGGTAGTCTAGACATTTATGTCTAAGACATAATACCATTAAACAACTACTCTCAACTAATTTGACAATGTGATGTCAAATGAAAAACAGATCCGTTAACCAAAGGGTTAAATAGAGAGTTAGCTGAAAGTTCGATGAGGGGAATGAGACGTAAGCCTCTTAAAAGTTAAACACAGCGGAAAACCCAATCTAGATGACTGGAGATCCCAAGAACTAGATTCAATGGGACAACCTAACTGTTAAAAGACTTGCAGCGTCACTGTGGGGGAACCAACCCCAAGTCCATTCCTGTTAGTGACATCCCAAAAGGATAAGGATAAGCTTATGGCTTTTAATGATTCTTACGCGTCGAAATTTCGAGCGGGGTAATATGGGTTACCTTTAAGAAATCACCTATGTGAGAGAAAAGTGGGGCCGCTTCGAGGAGAATTGTGTGAGGCTCAATTCTTAGACCCTCTCACAGAACCAGGCGTATGTTCAGGGTCATGAATGAACATAACTATGAGAATTGAACTATGTTAGGACGTTACTTGTGTCAAGTATATGATCGGCTACACAAAAAGCATAACGGTTCAAGGACATCGCGTCTACCGACTTGCGAGTAGAGTAAATATGCTTGTACGAGCGAAGGTTCAATGGGCATTCCCACACCTATCGTATGCAAGTTTTCGTCTGCCGGACTCTATCACCAAACTCGTCATTAATTTCCTTCATGTGGGGGATTGTTGGAAAAATTCATTGTATGTGAAGGAAATTGTGTATTTTCCTTACATGAATCGTTTGTCGTTTGACAAAGATTATTGTGGGTTCATGTTCCATGTTGTGAGAACATGAAAATGAAATATCTAGATGTCCAATTTGCTATTGGATAAGAAAGATATGATAGCTCAAAGTTGATGGGTTGAAAGTGTAACTTTTGAAACTTCATCAAAATATTGATGTTCCATAAATCCAAATTATTAAGGGATTAATTGGATATTGATGATGTTCCATAAATCCAAATTATTAAGGGATTAATTGGATATTGATGTTCCATAAATCCAAATTATTAAGGGATTAATTGGATACATACCAAGAGTCTTGGGGTTACAAATTGAAAGGACCTTCATATAAAATTCTAGGACTTTTGGTGGAGCTAAATGAGAGTTACCCACAACAAGAAACTAGAATGTTTTTTCATCAATCTTTCCACCCTCCCTCTTCCAATTTGTTATCTTCTTCCTTTGGCCTCCTAGAGAAATATCCATGGTGATTTTGTCCAAGCATAGGGAAATTCGCCGGAAAACTTTAAGTGCAAAGTTGTTCCGGTTCATCCGTTTTATCCTGGGAGACTAACGTCCATTGAAGACCTCGAGCACTCGTAGTGAGGGGGTGAATTAGTCTTAAGGAGAGTGTGTCACACACGACTCGGATTCAAGCAAATTCAAGATGATGATTCAAGGAGGTTACGGCACGGATTCAAGCAAATCAAGACAATGAATTTACGGTTTTCTCTTTATTATTTTTATGTTGTATATTATATTTCAATTCATTGTAATTCTTTTCTCATTTGTGCTCGATTGTATAGATTTTGTCTAACACTACATCACACTATTTTTTGGCTTTACAGACAAGATAATTTTGTGTCGAGTGGAACATACATTTTACTAAATCATCCATTGAAAACGTGAGTTTTGTGGGAACATATTCATGTTTTCTTATTTCAAAAGACTTCTATATGGTAAGAAAATTTTGGGACTTTCATGGAAGATTTATTCTTGTCCTACTTTGACAAGGAATTGTAAATATAGTAAATATTGTTTATTTATGTACATAGTTTTATATTAGGACTAACCCATTAATATTCTATTTCTTTGAGAGTGTGTTTTATGTTTTCATATAGGAAAAGAGATCTCACAAAGGAAGATGTCGATCACGTGAAGATCTTCTACATGGTGCAGTATAAATACAAGTCATTCAGCACAAGAGAAGCTACGGATTTTAGAGAGAAAAATACATATTCTTCATAGTTTTCGACATTGTTGATTTTAGGTTGTGAGTGAAGGTTGTGCCTTACATCCGTAACTCACATCTAGATTTTTATAGAGTTCTCTTGTTTTACTTCTGACTAGAATAGGTCCTACTTGGAAAAGGGGAGTTGTTCTTGTCGTAGAAGGTGATTAAAACTCGTTTAGTATTTTAGTATTTTAGTTTTTCACTTATTTGTTTTTGTAAACAATAAAAGTTTTTATAGTGAAAAGTTTTTGGCCGTAAGCCTAGTTTGCTGATCACATTGATCAGTAAGCGTAAATAATTCTTGAGTTATTGCTTTTAATTTGTTTTATTCCGCTGCATTATCTGTGGATGTGTGGACAGTTGTGAGACACATCTGTACTCACATCTGTTGTCTGTTGTGTGATTGAAGCTACCTAGCTACACGAAACTTTCAATTGGTATCAGAGCCAACTCTCGATATATTACTGAGTGTTGATCCAGAAAGTGTAGTCATTATGGAATGCCAAAATCACCAAAACAGGTCTCCTGTCTTAGATGGTACGAACTATTCTCTTTGGAAGTCTAAGATGCGTAATTATATCAAAAGTATTGATGAAAGGACTCGGATGTGTATTCTTGTTGCATGGCAACCTCCTACTGTGGAGAAAAGGCCTGCATCTGGTAGTGGTGAGTCAATTTTCGAAAGAAAACCTGAAAATCTATGGACTTTTGATGAAATTCATTTGGCTAATTATAATTCTAAAGCTATGGGTGCTATTTCCAGCCATGTTTCTGGAAATATGTACAAGCTTATCACTAATGAGAATGTAGCCAAAGCTGCTTGGGATATCCTGCAAACACAATGTGAGGGTGCACCAAGTGTTAAAGCTACGAGACTTAGAATTTTAATGGATAGGTTTGAGTTACTTCGAATGGAAGAAACTGAGGACATTCTTTCATGTGCTGCTAAGATTCATGAGATTTCAAATGAGTGCACAAGTCTAGGAGAATCAATCTCCAATGCAAGACTTGTGAGTAAGATTTTGAGGACCTTACCTGAGAGGTTCAACATAAAAGTGGTTGTGATTGAGGAAACAAATGACATCAATACCGTAGGTCTAGACACAATCGTAGGGATCTTGACTGTGTTTGAGCTAAACCTTGAAGCTCAGAAAAAGAACAAAACACACAGTCTTGCTCTCAAAAGTGCTGCTGCACTTCCAAAAGAGCTTGTGAAATTATCCTCTGAGATTGACAACTCAAATCTTGAAGAAGAGGATGTAGCTCTCATTTCAAAGAAATTCAGTTCAATACTGAAAAATAAAAGGATAAGCAAGTTTCCTAACAGACCTACTCCCAGTGCTGCTGAAAAACCAAAACCTAGCACTGACACTGGATTCAAGAAACCAAGCTTTGAAAATAAAAAATCCTCTGAGTCTGTTCAATGTAGGGCATGTCGTGGCTTTGGTCATTATGCCAATGAGTGTGCCAATACACTCAAAAAGAAGGGAATGATCTTAACTGCTACCCTAAGTGACAGTAAGGATGAAGATGAAGTGGCTAACATGTCTATTATCAATTGCCATTATGTGTTTAATGCTTTCTGTGCAAATATAGAAGAAGAAGTTCCTGAAAAGTCTTTGGATGTGGTCTCAGATGTGTACACATCTGGTGTCACATCTCGACCTATCTTGAAGCTTGCTTCCAAAGAAAAGGAGATTCTGAAGATGAAGAAAGGGACATTCCCTATGAGGAACTTTTTGCAACATACAAGGAGTTACATACAGATTGGATGAAAAGATTGGACAAGATTGAGGTACTTGTTAAGGTAAATAAATTTCTTTCTGATAAATTGGCTACTTGTGAAGATGAAAAATCTATACTTTCAAAGGAAAATGATGTTCAAAAAGATACCATTGCTAAACTTGAAGTCCTTATAACCAAAAGAGAATTTGAGCTTGAAAAATTCAAAAATGAATGTGAAAAAGCTGAAAACACTATTACCAAGTGGAACAATGGTAAAATGAAACTTGATGAAGCTATTACTGTTGGTCAGCTTAACAAAACTGGTTTGGGCTTTGAAAACAATTTTGTAAAGAAGGGATGTGAGGCTTCTACCTCAAAAAGTGTGAAAAAACAAGGTTTTAAAAAAAAGTCCTTTTGAGTGAGAAAAGACCTAGGAAGAGGCACTACATCTGCCACTACTGCCTAGCTTCTGGTCACATTAGGCCCTTCTGTTACAAACTCAAGGCTGATAAAAAATCTGATCACTTCAATCAGCCTCAGATGTGTGAAAGATGTATGCACATCCGAACACACATCCTGATAATCTAAGACCTCTGTAACCCAAAAAGAAAACTGTAAAACAGTGGGTGGCGAAACCAATTGCCACCTGCAATGTTGTTTACTCTTTCCTCAAGAGTACTGTCTCTGGCTCTTGGTATTTTGATAGTGGGTGCTCTAGGCACATGACTGGAAACCAAGCAGTCCTTCTAGACTATGAAGTGATTAATGGAGGGAAAGTAAATTTTGGTGGAGGAGCTCAAGGAAAGATTGTTGGGAAAGGAACCCTAGATGTTAAGGGTCTCCCAAAATTGCACAATGTGTACCATGTGGAAGGCTTGAAAGCCAACCTAATAAGCATCAGTCAACTGTGTGATGATGATCTTTATGTGAATTTTGATAAGCACTTGTGTAAAGTGTTTGATAAGGATAATACCTGTGTGTTTACTGGTCCTAGATCTGCTGACAATTGTTACCAATTTGGTGACAATCTTTCTTGCCTAAGCTCAAAAGCTAATGATGTCAATCTGTGGCACCAAAAATTAGGGCATGCTAGCTGTAGAACTCTGGAAGAACTTCAAAAGGTTTGAAGCTATTAAAGGCCTCCCTAAACTGAACTTCAAGAACCCTGATGTCTGTGGTTCATGTCAAAAGGGAAAGCAAACAAAAGCATCACATAAAAAGGTCCAACAATGCTCCACTTCTAGGTGTTTGGAGATGATTCATACTGACTTAATGGGACCTATTGAAGTAGAAAGCTTTGGTAGGAAAAAGTATGCCTTTGTGTGTGTTGATGATTATTCTAGGTATACTTGGGTAATGTTCTTAAGAGAAAAGTCAGAAACAATTGGATAATTCAAGAAATGGTACAAAAGGGTTAGAAATCTTTATGGTCTTAAGACTGTGAGGATTAGGTCTAACCATGGCACTGAATATGAGAACCAAATATTCACTAATTTTTGCAATTCTAAGGGAATCACTCATGAGTTTTATGCACCAATCACCCCACAGCAGAATGGAATTGCTGAAAGAAAGAATAGAACCTTGCAAGAAATGGCTAGGGTCATGTTAAGTTCTAAAAACCTGTCCAAAAAATTCTGGGCAGAAGCTTTGAATACTACTTGTCACATTGGCAATAGGGTGTTTCTAAGGATTGGTAGCACTGTCACTCCATACCAAATCCTCCTTGGAAAGAAGCCAACTGTGAAATATTTTCATATGTTTGGATGTGTTTGTTACATTCTCAATGATAGAGAATATCTGTCCAAGTTTGATTCAAAGAGTGACAAAGCAATTTTCATGGGCTATTCCACTAATAGTAGAGCTTACAGAGTTTTTAATCTCAAAACTAAGACCATTATGGAATCTGCTAATGTTATTTTTGATGACTCACTTGATCTTAACCTCAAGATCGCCGAGGATGATGTTTCGTATTGCTTACTAGACTCGGAAAGATACGTAAACAAAAAGTCCGGAGAACCACAGATCTTGCCAAAGGCCGAAAAACCAGTTGAACACTCGATAAGGATGTAACCAAGGATGTGGACACATCTGCTTCCACATCTGAACCCACATCTGCTCTCACATCCACTCAAAATCTTGTAACTGAGGACAGTTCCTTCCGATTACGATCAGTATGATGCTCCAGAAGGTAATGTCGATGGGTGTGTGGATAGATCAAAGGATATTCCTTCAAAAATCCAGAAAAACCACCCCACTTCACAAGTTGTGGGAGATGTGCATGCTCAAGTGAGAACTAGACAAAAGGACAAAGTGGACTATAGAAAGATGGCTGATTTGTGGAGTTGCTCTTCAGCATACTCCCAGGTAAGCTTTTGTTGTTTTGTTTCAAAGATTGAACCTAAGAATATTGCTGAAGCATTGAAAGATGCTGACTGGATTCTTGCTATGCAAGATGGGTTGATTCAATTTGAAAAGAATGAGGTTTGGACTCTTGTCCCTAGACCCTCTCATGGCAATGTCATAGGAACCAAATGGATTTTCATGAACAAAACTGATGAGCAAGGTGTGATCATTAGAAATAAAGCTAGGTTAGTTGCTCAAGGTTACACTCAAATTGAGGGAATTGATTTTGAGGAGACATTTGCTCCTGTTGCTAGGATTGAGTCCATTAGGCTTCTGTTAGCCATTGCTTGTTACCTCAAGATTACACTTCATCAAATGGATGTTAAGAGTGTCTTCCTAAATGGAATATTAAATGAGAAAGCCTATGTTGAACAACCTAAAGGCTTTGTGGACTTCAAGTATCCCAACCATGTGTATAAGCTGAAGAAAGCTCTGCATGGGCTAAAGCAAGCCCCTAGAGCTTGGTATGGTAGGTTGAATGACCATTTGCTTCACCTAGGATTCAAGAGAGGTGAGGTTGACAAAACATTGTTTGTGAGGAAAAATAAAAAGAAGATTCTTGTGGCACAAATCTATGTGGATGATATTGTGTTTGGATCAAATTCTGATCCTATGCTAGCTGAGTTTGTGGATAGCATGACTTCCACATTTGAGATGAGTATGGTAGGTGAGTTGAATTTTTTCTTAGGCCTGCAGATTAAACAATTCAAAGATGACATGTTCATCTCACAGTCTAAGTATGCCAAGAATCTTGTGAAAAAGTTTGAGCTTGAACACTCTTCACATCAAAGAACCCCAATGGGATCTTCCCAAAAGCTAAGTCATGATTCTGATGGTGAGAGTGTTGATCAAACACTCTACAGAAGCATGATAGGAAGTCTGTTTTACCTCACCGCAGTAGACTCCGATATTATGTACAGTGTGTGTCTCTGTGCAAGATACCAAGCCAACCCTAAGGTGTCCCATCTGAAAGCCTTGAAAAGAATCATTAGATATGTAAGTGGGACTGTGAACCTAGGACTGCATTACTCCAAAGAAACAAACACCAATTTGGTTGGGTACACTGATTCTGATTGGGCTGGAAATAGTGATGATAGAAAGAGTACCACAAGTGGATGTTTCTACCTAGAAAATAACCTTGTGTCTTGGTATAGTAGGAAGCAGAATTGTGTGTCATTATCCACTGCTGAGGCTGAATATGTTGCCCTTGGGAGTTGCTGCACACAACTGCTTTGGATGAATCAAATGTTGAAAGATTATGGATTGAATAGTAAAGTTTGACTGTTTTTTGTGATAACAAAAGTTCCTTGGACATATCTAAAAATCATGTCCAACATTCTAGAACAAAGCACATTGATATTAGACATCATTTCATTAGAGATCTTGTAGAACAAAAAATTGTGTGTCTGGAATTTATTGGGACTGAAAATTAATTGGCTGATATATTTACAAAGGCATTAGATTTGGAGAGATTTTCCTCCTTGAGTAAGTCTCTTGGTTTGTGTGATATCTAAGGTTGTGAGCACAAATGTGTTTCACATCCTCTAACACATCTGTATATTAGATTAACAAAAAAAAAATTATAAAAATAAAAAATCAAAAAAATATCATGCATTAGCACGAAATTTCTCAGTGTGGTCACTTATGAGTCTTCATCTTTGACATTATTTTTGATCACTTAATTGTGAGCAATTCCTGTTCATGTCATCTTTTGGTGACTTGATATAACCTTCCTAGGTATCTCACAGTGGGTGCTATAAATATATATATATATATATATATATATATATATATGTGAGAAACAGCTGCTTCACCCTTAGTATGAAGCCAGATCATTGTGATCAAGTGATTTTCATAAGAAAACTTGAAGTCAAACTTGACAAGATCATTGGGAAAAAGAGCTATCTTTGGGATCAAGTAAAGTGAAAGCTACTCACAATGCAAAAATCCACAACAAAAAAAAAAATTGGTGGATGCATCCTAGAGGCTGTGCAGATTGGATTATTGCTCATTGACTTTTTGTGATCTAAATGTGTCCCCATATGTGACTCACATCCTATGCCACATCCATAAGCTGAGAATATTTTCATCACTTGTGTGTTTGCATCATGCTAGGCATATTGCATTTTTTAGTCATATAGGAGCTTTGTAAATATACTAGTTAATTAATTTTCTTTCTTAATTCTTTCTTTGATGTTATAGGTTTTTTGATCTCCGATATCTTTCATGAAAGAAAAGGTGTGTATCATTCCTTGTTTGAAAAGGTTGGAAAATTCAATTGGGATTCTTTTTTAAATAAAGATATGGCTGAATTATTTTTGTTTCCATAAAAATCTATCAAAATCTTGTTTTAGTTTGATCCCCTATTTCTTCGAAGGTGGTTGTGTGTGGTAATCTCAAAGGTTTCTAGCCGTTGGAGGACTCCTAAGGAATTTGGATTGTGTAAGACCTTTTTGGAGAAGGATTTCAAATTTCAGTTGAAAAGGGGGAGTTGTGAATATTTATGAGCCCTCACATCCGTCCCATCCCCCATAAACCCTTGCTAAAACCTTTTGTTCTTCCTTCCTTCTGCACACAAGGTCTAGATAGATGCTACTCTCCCCTCTCTGTCTATGTTAAAGGAAAGTATGTCCCCTTTTCACCTGCTGTGATTAATGATTTTCTTGGCTTGGATAATTCTGTGGATCAATTGGTTGGAGTGTCTGATGAAGAAGTTTTGTCTGCCATCACTCATGGCAAAGTAACCTCTTGGCCTGTGAAGCCTAAAAATTTGGGAAGTGGTTCTTTATCCTCTCTATATTGCTTTCTCCATACTATCCTTGCTGTCAACCTTTGTCCCTCAAATAACAAAACCTCTGTGACTAGGGTGCAAGCTGATCTTCTTTATAGGTTGGGCATTAATAGGAATATCAACTTTGGGGATTTCATTTTTAGAAAAATCTGTGCATATGGAGAGTCACCCTCTAAGAAGTGGTCTTTACCCTATTCCTCTCTAATCTCTCAAATTCTGGTTGCAAATGAAGTTAAGACTGAGAAAAACGAAGAAAAGGTTGAAAAGTTTGACTTGTTTAAGGAGACCAAAACTCTTCTAGACCCTAAGCAAAGATATGTTGATCTCCCTTTGGGTGTTGTACCTGGAATTGCTATGCCAGATGTGGACATAGCTGAACCCACATCTAAAGATCCTTTTGAAGCTCAAATGAAGGATTTGGATGCTGAAATTGCTCTTGCTGAAGCTCAAGTTCAAACCTCCACTGCTCATGCCAAATAATCTTAAAGCCCTTAAGGATAGACTCCTCAGGTGGCATGCTAAACTTTCTAGTCAAAAAGGGGGAGAATCAAGTTCTGTACTGCCTGCCATCTTGAAAATAAAAAATGGGATGTCTTTGTATCTGTGTGGAAGCACTGAAAACTTTAATTTAGGGGAAGAAAGTTTTTCTTGCTTTTGCTCTAATGGTTGTTAAGACAATTTTTAATTTCTGCTTTAGTTTTAGTTTTAGTTTTTAAAACAATGGGTTGTAATAGCTTTAATTAGGATTTTGCTGAATGATTGTTTTGTTTTAGTTTTTAATGAACTGCTAGTATTCTGCTCTAACTTGGTTTATGCAGCTTTTATGTGTGGATGTGTATACACATCTGGACACACATCCATTCAGGGGAAGTTATGCTTTTATCTATATTTTGTGGTCACAAATTATGATTTTTATAAATCTTTGGTTTTGATCAGAAAGTCCAAAATAGGGGGAGATTGAAAACGTGAGTTTTGTGGGAACATATTCATGTTTTCTTATTTCAAAAGACTTCTATATGGTAAGAAGATTTTGGGACTTTCATGAAAAATTTATTCTTGTCCTACTTTGACAAGGAATTGTAAATATAGTAAATATTGTTTATTTATGTACATAGTTTTATATTAGGACTAACTCACTAATATTCTATTTCTTTGTGAGTGTGTTTTATGTTTTCATATAGGAAAAGAGATCTCACAAAGGAAGATGTCGATCACGTGAAGATCTTCTCCATGGTGCAGTATAAATACAAGTCATTCAGCACAAGAGAAGCTACGGATTTTAGAGAGAAAAATACATATTCTTCATAGTTTTCGACATTGTTGATTTTAGGTTGTGAGTGAAGGTTGTGTCTTACATCCGTAACTCACATCTAGATTTTCATAGAGTTCTCTTGTTTTACTTCTGACTAGAATAGGTCCTACTTGGGAAATGGGAGTTGTTCTTGTCGTAGAAGGTGATTAAAACTCGTTTAGTATTTTAGTATTTTAGTTTTTCACTTATTTGTTTTTGTAAACAACAAAAGTTTTTATAGTGAAAAGTTTTTGGGCGTAAGTCTAGTTTGCTGATCACATTGATCAGTAAGCGTAAATAATTCTTGAGTTATTGCTTTTAATTTGTTTTATTCCGCTGCATTATCTGTGAATGTGTGGACAGTTGTGAGACACATCTGTACTCACATCCGTTATCTGTTGTGTGATTGAAGCTACCTAGCTACACGAAACTTTCATCTATCATCAAACAAACAACTTTTATTCACATTAGCAATAATGATGAAATATTAAGATCATCAACTTACTGCTACATTATAAAATTTCTTAAAACCCTACTTTCTTAAATTTGATCTCTCAAAGTTAAATTTGAATATTCATTTAGGGATGAATGGAGTATAATAGTATATAATATCAACTCACTCTAAATTTGTTAAAATTTGGGCTTTTCGAATGATGCTCAAAAACAAATATGTACGGATTAAACCCAAAGCAAAATTACGTTTTTAAATGTTAAAATTTTTTAAGAGAAATATATGATAGTAGAAATTAATGAATTCTAAACTTGTATATCATCTCTTGAGGAATAGTAGCGGTTGCAAGCTCTCTAAACATATTAAATTAGCAACTACTCTAAATTTGTATTGTGCATAAATGAACTTTCCGATAGTAACTTCCTTAGACAATATAGCTCAATTACAAGCTTTGCAAACAAATTTCATTGTTGCCATTTATTAAGATTTCATAAGAAAGCAAAAGTCAAATTTAGTAAAAGCACTTGATCCTCCAAACTTATATTTAAACCTAGTGTACGTACGAGCTTGAGAGTCTACCAAACACCAGTGGTGTAAATGCTTCGGTTTGGTTCGAAATTTATATAACGAATTAATAGTAATCAATTTGAGAAAATCTCAAATCAAACTGAACCATGAAAATTTTCAAAACGAACCAAACCATACTGCAACAATCTGGTTCAGTTCGATCTAGACTGCGGTTTAATTTTATGGTTCAAACCACGATTCATACCGTTCTTTATCTGCTTATAATCATAATCAGGTGTAATAAAATAAAATTTTTATATGAATACATTTTGTTCAGAGACCTTTATCTGTAATCCCCAATTAGTATTAAAATCTAAGATGTATATACATATCCACACTCGAACTACAAGTTACCAAAGTTCATATACACAAAGAATTAGAGAATGGGTTCAATCCCCCCCCCCCCCCATCCCCCAGAAGTTAGAGGAAAGACTTTCTCTCCCTAGAATTTTCTAGGTGCTTCTCTGTGTGTGTGTGTGTGTGTGAGAGTGTGTGTGTGTGTGTGTGCGAGTAGTGAAAAAAAAAAAAATTAGAGAAAAAATAGAGATGTGATCCCCATTAGTAATAGATAGCAAAAATATCTTTACCTTTTGAAGCCTTCTCTGTAGAAAATCAGACATAAAAAAGGGTAAATAGCAAATATGGATAGTTCAAGGGATTTTTCTGGATAATTATGTTGAAAAAATATTTTGTGTGCGAAGAAAATTGTGTATTTTCTTTATATAAATTGTTTGACAAATATTATTGTGGGTTCATGTTTCACTCCGTGTAAACATTGAAATGGTATATCTAGATGTCCAATTTGAGATTGAATGAGAAAGATATGATAGCTCAAAGTTGATGGGTTGAAAGTGTAAACTTTTATAATTTAACCACGCTAATGAAGTGACATGATACTCAAATTAATTAAGGGATCAATTGTGATCATTACCATTGGGTTTTGGGGTTACAAGCTGTGGAATAAAACCCCATCAATACAAGGTAATAACTCTCATATTAATATAATGATTAATTGGGAATTAATCGCATGGTTGTTGAAGCAATAACTAGAGAAACTTACAACAAATAGAAACAACTTTTTTTTCTATCAATCTTCTTCCTCTCCATTTGCAATTTGTTATCATTCTTTCTTTGGCCTCCTAGAATAGTCTACAATGGTATGGTGATTTTTTCAAGCATTGCTTCAAGGGCAAATTGCAATTTGGTTACCTATATTTGTGTCACTGTTGCAATTTGATTCTAAATATTGAAAAAGTTGCAATTTGATTTCTAACATTGACATTTTGTTGCTAATTGGTGTAAAAATTATCGAAATGTTAGTTTTTTTTTTGACAAAATCCAAGTCGTGCGCCATGCAATTGAATTTTTAAAAGTCATAATGACCATTTCATATTCAATTCAACCTCAACACCACCGACCACTACCACTATTAGTACAATATTCATTATCACTCACTACTTTACGTGTTTTTTTAATTAATTTATATTTTTAGATCGTTTTTTTTTCATTAACCAAGTGTTATAAAGCTACATCGTTTTGATGTTAAAGAATAATTTATTCCTTTGCCCCCTACGAAATGATTAGCATGCCCCTTAAAAAGTTATTTACATGGCAAATGACTTTAATTGCGTCAAAAAATTAACATTTTGTTAGTTTTTATATCAATTTGCAACAAAATATCAATGTTAGGAATCGACAAGCAACTTTTTCAATGTTGAAAACAAAATTGCAAAACTGATACAAACATAACCGAATTGCAATTTGCCCTTGCTTCAATTCACTGGAAAGTGTGAAAAAATAGTCTGATTCGTCCGTTTTATCCTGGAAGGCGAACGTACAAAACAACTTTAAGCACAACTTGGTGAGGGGGCGAATTTGTCTTAAGGATATTGTGCCACACATGACTCGGGCATCATCAAGATGATCAACCTACGATTATTTCTTATTGTTTAAGTTTATATTGTAAATTGTATCAATAAATATAATGTAATTATTTTCTCTTTTGTGATTTTGTAAGATTTTGTCTAACAATTTTAAAACAAATCCCTATTTGTGAAAGGATTACATATTTAAGAAATCTGATGAAGCGGCGGTCACGGGAGAAAAGATAGAAAATGATGGAAGAGAAGGCCGGAAAAAAATTCCAGAAAGTGTTTGCAATGACCAGCTGCAGAAAAATTGCAATTACCGATTCATTAACCATTGGAAAGAGCTCAAATTTGGTGATCAAGTTCTAAACTCATAGAAGAACAATCTGGACGGTGGAGATCGAAATATTTTATGTGGAGATGAAGATAAAATTGCGGAACTGACCAGTTTATGAAAGATTTTTTTTTGAACATATAATGAACTAACGGATAAACATTAAGTATGTTGCAACGATTGTGTAAAATAGTTGTGGCGAAGCCACTTCTAGTTTTTTTACAATGGATGATATACTCCCTCCGTCCCACATTACCTTATCCATTTACTGTTGAGCACGAAAAATAAGGAGTGAATATATATAATGTTATTAAAGTAGGAGTTGTGAGTGGGTAGGAGAGAGAAAGTGGGGTAGAGAATAGTAAGTGGATAGTTGTTGTGAGTATGACAAGTGGGTCCCATGAATAAAGAAGTATTAAAAAGTTTATTTTTTAGGAAAATGGGGCTTTTAAGTGGGACGCCCAAAATAGCAAAATGGATAAGATTTTATGGGACGGATGGAGTATCTCTTATTATTCATGAGAATCATAGCGAGAAAATTGAAAAATCGTATGAACTAAATTGAAAAAATGAATGTTGAAAGATTTGGCATTTAATGTTCTTATGGTTCACAAGAATCATAGTGAGAAAAATTGAATAGTTATGTTCATGATGTAGAATTCATGTGGAGAAATCGAAAAAGCCATCCAGGGGTTTTGTCGGGGGCGGCCGTTCGGTCGCCTATGATACTAGGAATTCAAAATTGGAGGAATAAAATTTTAACTAAGTTGAGAAGATGAAGGTTAAAAGATGTGGTATCTAATGTTTCATTTTATAAATTATGTTTTGAAAAAATGATAGGGCTTATTGAAAGGAGTTGTTAAATCCTATTATTGTCAATTGTGGCAAAGTCACAATGATAAAAACAATAGAGCTTTTTGAAAGAAATTGTTGAATTCTATTGTTTTGAATATTGACAAATGTCATAAGAACTAAAACCATAGGAATTTTTGGAAGAAGTTGTTAAAATGTATTAGTGAAATATGTGACTAATGTGATAAAGATAAAAATAATAGGATTTCTTGAAGGAGTTGTTAAATCATATTGTTGTTGATGATGACAAATGACACAAAACGTTTAGAAGGAGGATTTCTAAAGAAATTGTATATTACGTAAATGAGAATGTGACTTTCTCTAACTTAGAGGACTTCAAGATGAGACCTTTAAAATTTTGGAATAATTAACCTACAACTATAATTTCATTAAGCAATTTAGAGGTTTATAAATATTAGTGGTTATAAGAAATAAACTGTGTTAATTTCTCTATTGAATTAGCAATTTATTTTTGGATTTAATTCTCTAATTAAGTTAGAAAATTATATTTGTAACAACAAAGTTATAATTGTTGATGGCCCAGATGCAGAATCTGCAGCACAGTAATTTCCAGCCTCCCCAATCCTCCCCGAGTTGATTTCGTACTATTTTATACTTTTTGGTAATAACATTTGTGATATTTGTTTGTAATAACATTTTGGGTATTGGGATGTCCCCGCCCCGCCTCCCCACCGATTTGGTACCCGCGGGAGCCCCATCCCCCCCCCCATCGATTTGGTACTATATTTTGGTTTTTAGATTTATAGTTTTAGTTTTATCAATTGAATTGTTATATCAGGTACAAAAAAAAATTATAATTGATATTTAAAATTATTTTTTATTTATTTATTGCATTATCAGCGGCAAAAATTTATGTCGCTGAATTAATTAATTTTAATTAAATTTTATATCAGCGACGGAAATTTCTGTCGCTGAGTCAATTTATTTTCAATTAAATTAATTAAATTTTTAATTTCACCGGCGGAATATTCCGTCGCTGAAATAAAAATTTATTTAAAATGAATTAATTCAGCGGCGAAAATTTCCGTCGCTGAGTTAATTTAATTTAATTAAATTTTTAATTCAGCGACGGAATATTCCGCCGGTGAAATAAAAATTTAATTAAATTAAATTAACTCAGCGACGAAAATTTCCGCCGCTGAATTAATTCATTTTAAATAAATTTTTAATTCAGCGACGAAATATTCCGTCGCTGAAATAAAAATTTAATTAAATTAAATTAATTCAGCGGTGGAAATTTCCGTCGCTGATATCAAAAGATCACTGACGGAACATTATTTCCGTCGGTGTATACCGACGGAATTTGGTCAGTCGGACCATTGCAGCGGACTGACAGTGGCGGACCACCGACGTAATTTTTTCGTCCGTGATGAACTTTAGAGACGGAATTTTTACTTTAGCGGCGGAAATTTCCGCCGCTAAAACATGTTTTTCTGGTAGTGTGTGTTGGTTTATGTGAAGACAAATCTCTAATGGAATGTGGTTGTTCCAAGTATTTCGGATCACCATAGTGAGAAGTTAGAAAATTTTGTTGACCTTGACTTTAAGTGATGGCAACAAAATATGTTATACTTGACCACCTTGAAATTAGAGAGGTTTCGTATGCAAGATCCTACAAAGTTGGGTGAAAATGTGATAGATGTGCAAGCCGTGAGTGAGGTTTAAGTATGTATTGTAACTATATACTTAATGAATTGTCGGATTTATTATAAAACGTATATAGTACCAAGAAAATGGCAATAAATTTGTGGGAGTCGTTGGACTATAAATATAAAATCGAGAATGCGGGTGCAATAAAAATCATCGTAAGGCGCTTCCTTGATTTTAAAAATAGTGGACTCCATAAATCGTAAAATACCATATGGAAGAAGTGAAAATAGTCTTGCATGAAAATCATGTCGAATGGATGGTGTTGAGTGAAATTCTCAAGTGATGACAATAATTGAGAAATTGCTTCCCCACTTGAAGATATTTTAAAATCACCTCAAACTAAATGAATAGAAATGAATGTTGAGGTGTGTGCTATTCATCTTTGTGTTGAAAAAGAGAATAGAACTTTGGATAAAAAGTTATCTAACATTTCTTGTGGCGAAAGCAAATGTGATGAATCATACCAAATGCTTAATACAAAGACAAAGTTGGTCAAACTTGTGTGAAAAGTCAAAATCGTTTGAAAAGTCAAACTTGTTTGAAAAAGTCAAGTATATAACTTGTGTCTTGAGAGACAACTGTGATATCATCAAGAATGTTATTCATGATGCTTGAATGAATGAAACGGAAGGGTGTTCAAGTGATCAATAATGAGATTGAATCTCGTTATATGGTCAAAATAGATATAAACAAGACTTATTGAAATATGTGCTTGAAGTTATAATCAAGTTATATTGATGCTTGAGATTTGAATATTATTCACTAGATGATGGTAAAATATAAGTTTTTACCTTTAACGTTACTTGCTAAAAAGTAAAATGTTAAATCTTATCTATTTATAGAAAAAGTTGGAAATCAACTTAATAAAGAGGTAGTGATAAAACACAACTAAGTGTAGTTTGTGTATAAATCTATATATATATATATATATATATATATATATATATATTAAAATATATATATATATATATATATATATATTAAAGTTGGTGAGGAGGGTTATGGCTTCGCCATGTGGACAAGTTTAGGCAAACTCTTGATTTTGGAGAAGCCACGTCATCACTATCCCAAAATCTATATGACTTTTGGTATTCTCCTTATTAGCTAATGCTATTAGTTAATAATAATAGTTATTATATAGGTTAACTATTACTATTAATAGTATTAGTTAACTATAATAGTCAAACTTTATAAGTTAACTATTACTATTAATTGTATTAGTTAACTATAATAGTTACTATATATGTTAACTATTACTATTAATTGTATTAGTTAACTATAATAGTTACTATATAAGTTAACTATTACTATTAATAGTATTAGTTAACTGTAATAGTTACTATATATGTTAACTATTAATATTAATAGTATTAGTTAACTTTAATAGTTACTTTATAAGTTAACTATTACTATTAATTGTATTAGTTAACTATAATAGTTACTATATATGTTAACTATTACTATTAATAGTATTAGTTAACTATATATGTTAACTATTACTATTAATTGTATTAGTTAACTATAATAGTTATTATATAAGTTAACTATTACTATTAATAGTATTAGTTAACTATAATAGTTACTATATATGTTAACTATTACTATTAATAGTATTAGTTAACTATAATAGTTACTATATATGCTAACTATTATTATAAATAGTATTAATTTACTATATATGTTAAGTAATAGTATTATAGTTACAATATATGTTAACTATTACTATTAATAATATTAGTTAATCATAATAGTTACTATATACTCCCTTCGTCCCATGATAATATATAAACTTTTCTTTTTGGGCGTCCCACAATAATATATACTCCCTCCGTCCCACGTCATTGTGAACCATTTTTTCGGGCACAATAATTAAGAAATATTATTAAGATAATGAAAATGTGTGGTAGGAAATGAAGAGAGAGAATGAGTGAAGTTAATAGTAGGTTGGTTGAATAAATTGTATGGTGGAAAATGAAGAGAGAGAATGAGTGGGTGGGATAGGGTGAATATAAAATAATAAATTTATTTCCATTTTGGACAGTTTGCATTCACGTGGGACGGACCAAAATGGAAATAAGTTTGCATTCACGTGGGACGGAGGGAGTACTTTCCTAAAATGGAAAGGAATCTTTACTATTCCCTTCACTCATTCTCTCTCCTACATTATTTTAATACTCACATCACCATTATAATTTATTATTCTCTCCACTCATTCTCTCTCCTATTTTATTTTCACACTCACAACACTTTCAATATAATATTTCCTCCTTAATTCCCGTGCAAAACTCAAAAGTCTATAAAAAGATGGGATGGAGGGAGTATATATCAAAGTAGGTCGTTAATAATGCCAATGAGCATTTAGCTTAAAGACGTACTTTTCTCGGGAAGGTTAAGGGTTGAAACCCCCTACATTGTATTTAAAATGTTGTAATTTGAAAAGAAATACTCCCTCCGTCCCATTAGTATCCACACAGTTACTGTTCATGCGTAGATTAAGGAAAAAAATAATGATATAAATATTGTGAGTGTAAAAGTAAAATAGGAGAGAGAATGAGTGGAGGGAATAGTAAATTATAATGGTGTTGTGAGTATTAAAATAATGTAGGAGAGAGAATGAGTGGAGGAAATAGTAAAGATTCCTTTCCATTTTAGGAAGTGTGTGATTTGTAGTGGGACGCCCAAAATAGAAAGTGTGTGATTTGTAATGGGACGGAGGGAGTATGTCGTTAGTTTTTTCATTCACTTCGTTAACGTCCATAAAAAATGTTGCATACTGACATAAATTATGACATCAAAAATAAATGGCATAAAGTATGAACATCAAAAATAAAATAGCAAAAATTGCTACATTGTTAGTCACAATGCAATTCCTATTAAACTTATGTGCAACAAAATTATTAAAATTGAACACAACTTTTCTAACTTTATAAATGTTAATGTTTTGATTCATTTATAATATACTTATATTATAAAAAAATAAATCATGATATTAGCAAATTAGCTTTCCGTGCGAAGCACGGGTTACCTACTAGTTATACTAAATACTATTGATTGCATATGTGTTGGGTATGATTACAATAGTTGTGATTATAGAATTCTTGTTTATAAATCCAAGATTCAATGTATATATAAGAATACTATAATGGAATCATGAAACACTTATTTAAAAAAATATATGTTTTCGTATAAATTAAGAGATGAGGCAAACTAATTTAAACGGATTCATGATTCAATAGTAGAAGAAAAACTTATCATGAGAAATGATGAAGATGCATGACCTCGACATAGAAAATGAGGCAAGATAAGAAAATTTTATGACCCATATTTTCTAACCTTCATGCTAGAAAGTGAATCACAAAGTTATAAAGACATTGAGCTCTTTGGAAGGATTTTTGTGAAAAGATGCTATTAAAAATGAGATTGATTTCATCTTGAAAAAATATACTTGGAAACTAGTAGATTTACCTCAGAGTAGTAAACCACTAGCATACAAGTGAATTTTCAAAAAGGAAATAAATACAGATGAAACAATCAATGAGCATAAGGCTAGACTTGTAATTGAGGATTAAAAGAAAAATGAAAACCTTGATTACTATTATACTTATTCTCTCATCACGAGAATAAAGATTTGTATTTGCAATTGCTACATAACAAAATTTGAAATACATCAAATTGATGTAAATAATATTTCTAAATGTCGATTTAGAAGAGAAAATTTACATATCACTACGAAAAAAATCGTCATTGCCATGGACAAATTTCTTTGGCAATCGATACAAATTCCTTGGTAAACATACTTTAGTGAGGAAAAAATTTTCTTGGCAAACTTAGGAAATTTCTTTGGCAAACGAGTCGTCGATAATTTCGCTGAGGAATGGAATTCCTTGGAAATTTACCTCGCTGAGGAATGGAATTCCTTGGAAATTTACCAAGGAAATTGACAAGGAATATGTCCTTTATAATTTACCAAGGAAATTGTCAAGGAGTTTGTCCTTGATAATTATTGATTTATTATTAAAAAAATAGATGATTTTCTTTGGGAAAATTTTGCCTACGAAATTATTGACGAATAATTTCCTTAGTATAAATAAAATATTATTACATATATTTTAATTTCCTTGTTAAATTTTCTTGGTGATATTTTATTTTACCAATGAATGATGCGTTAGTAAAATTCCTTGACATGTAAATATCAAGGAATTTTACCAAGGAAGCATTCATTAGTAGAATAAATTTTACCAATAAAATTTAGCAAGGAATAATTCCTAGATAAAATGTCACTATATTTATTAAAAATTACAAATATTATTGGTACCTGTATTAATCAAAATCCTAATATATATTGAAAACAAACATTCATTTTAAACAATATTGAAGAACCACTTATTCATTCAAACCAATATCTTAAACATCCACATTCGTTCATAATATCTCAACGACCACATAAATACTCAAAACGTAAATCTTAACTCAAAACACAGTTTTGAAAACTATTCTGACAAAAATTCCAAATCAAAACCATATTGGCTAAAGACTTGCCTTAGGTGCTCATCAGAAACATTGGAATCCAAACCACCAACAAATATCTGCAATGAATAATGTCAACAACAGGTTGGCTTCTTCACCTCCTTGCTCAAAACTTTATTAAGTGATTCCTGCAACAATGTAGCAAATCATATTAAAAGCTACCTGTGATGTACCCGATTTTTTGGCTTAGCCCGACAATGCTTTTTTGGAGGTTTGAAAAATCTTTATCGGACTTTGAAAACTCAACGCAGTCGCCACGCCATTTTTAGTTTAAGGGGCCAAAACTTTGAAAAATGCCCAAAACTAGAGAAAATGAGTTCGGAGGTCACGTTACACTCCGGGAAGAACGTTTGGCATTCACCCGAAATGCCTCGTATGACGAGTCTTCCAAACTTGAAACTTTTGTGTTTATGTGTGTGTGTGTGTGTTTTGAAAAAAGGTTTAACTAAAAGGGATTTTCTGGAGATAAACTGAATCTGAGGGACTGGACTGGAAAAACAGTTTGAAAACAAGGACTGAACTGAAAATAACAGAAACTGGAAAACTGTTTGCAGATGACAATGTCATCCGCGTAGAGGAGATTGTAGTGCAATCTTATCCGCGCGGATGGGGCTGCAGTGTCAATATTTTTTACAGTTTCCAAATTAGTCACTGTAATTTCCAGAAACTTAACTGGATTTACAGGACTTAACTGGAAATGTAACTGAAAGCAGAAAAAACAAGGGGAGTGGTTAGATTTTGGCATCCATGTTTTGTCCTCTCTTTCCCTAGACTTTGATTAGTGGTCATAAGTGATAAATCCACTTAACCAAGCCATCCTGGGGGTACATTAGGACTTGAAAAACATATCATTTGCAAAAGGGAAGGGGATTTAACATGAAAGTAAAATTAAATAAGGGATAGATCAAGATGTATCAACTTTTAGAGGAAGATCTCTAAGGTGGTCATGAGGAAGACCATCCTTGAGACCTATACTCAAGTGTATCTCATACATCTTGTGTGACCTAGTTTGTGAGTCTAGATGATTTTCATCCAAGAAAAGAGTTCCAAGGTGAGCATCTTAGACTAGGGAGGGGGATTTGCAAGGAAATGAACAATTTAAACCATTTGGAGTGATCATCTATGGAGATGAACTCCAAGATGACCACATCCTAGGTCAAGTAACAAGTAAGAACTAGAAATGTAAAGAGACATGGAAGTAAAAAATGTGGACCATTTAGAAGTGATCATCTATGGAGATGAACTCCAAGATGATCATCTTCTAGATCAAGTAAGCAAATAACTAGTAAAGACAAGTTAGTATAAAAGGGACAAGGAAAATTCACAAATAAAATGTGGATCCTTGTAGAGAATCATCCATGGAAATGGGTTCCATGGAAATCCTCTTGGATCCTAGGATAAAGGGAAGGGGGATGAACAAAAAGGGGCAAGTAAAATCACATCATGGAGATATGAAATTCATGCATGAACAAAGGAGTGTTGAGTAGGGAAACAAGGGTTTACCAATTGTTTCTTAGGTTGGTGTTTAGGGTTTGAGGGTTTCAATGGATTGGAAGTGATTTTGGAGTGGGTTTGGTGTTGAATTTGGTATGGAATTTGAGTGGTGAAGGTGTTAAGGGCTGTTTGAGGGAGGATTTTGACAGAGTAACAGTAGGTTTTATGAATTTTTGGCTTGTTAAAACTGAGGGAGAAGGGCTATATTTATAGGTTGGCTGGGGTACAATCTCATCCGCGCGGATGAGATTGTAGGAACAATCTCATCCGCGCGGATGGGATCAGCCGTGCCCGGTCCCTGTGCGAAGCGCTTTGGATTTATCTAAATGGTAAATATTCCTTTTTATTGGAAATGACAAATTTCCAGTGAGGTCTTTGCCCATTTTTTATTCCTAAGAGGTCCTTCCTCATTCAAATTGTCAAAATAAAGTCCAAAATGCCCCTAAATGATTATAAATCATTAATTTGGGTTGACGGCACATTAACGACCCAGATTGGGGCACTTACAGTAGCCTCTCAGCGACGGTACTTTCAAGGGAAGTGGGGTCGTCGACAAAGTGAGGATCCTAATCTGGCAAACTTTTACCTAGATGGGTGAGGAGGTGACCGAGGCGGTCGGATGGATGGACCCTTTTAAAGGATTCCTACGTATCCCAGGTGGGAATCAAGCCGATCATAGTTCGGATCTTGTGGGGGAAAGGAGTGACCAAGGTGGTCAAACGAATGGACCTCCCCACCGCATTTTCGTTGTCGAAGGTAGACTCGACTAACGAAGGCGTTGCCGAAGGTAAACTCGACTAACGGAGGCGTTGCCGAAGACAGACTCGACTAACGGAGGCATTACCGAAGGTAAACTCTACTAACAGAGGCGCTGTCGAAGGTAACTCGACTAACGAAGGCGTTGCCGAAGGTGGACTCGGCTAACGGAGGTGTTTCTGATGATAACTCGACTAACGAAGGCATTGCCAAAGATAACTCGACTAACGGAGGCATTGCCGAAGATAACTCGACTAATGGAGGCGTTGCCGAATATAACTTGACTAACGAAGGCATTATCGAAGGTAGACTCGACTAACGGAGGCATTGTCGAAGGTAGAGTCGACTAACAGAGGCGTTGCCGAGGGTAAACTCGACTAACGGAGGCGTTGCCGAAGATAACTTGACTAACGGAGGCATTGCCGAAGATAACTCGACTAACGAAGGCATTGTCAAAGGTAGACTCGACTAGCGGAGGCGTTGCCGAAGATAAACTCGGCTAACTGAGGCGTTACCGAAGATCACTCGACTAACGGAGGCATTGCCGAAGATAACTCGACTAATGAAGGCGTTGCCGAAGGTAGACTCGACTAACGGAGGCAATGCCGAAGGTAGACTCGACTAACGGAGGCGTTGCCGAAGGTAGACTCGACTAACGGAGGCGTTTGCGAAGATAACTCGACTAACGGAGGCGTTGCCGAAGATAACTCGACTAACGGAGGCGTTGCCGAAGATAGACTCGACTAATAGAGGTGTTGACGAAGATAGACTCGACTAACGAAGGGGGCGTTGTCGAAGGTAGACTCGACTAACGGAGGCGTTGCCGAAGATAGACTCTACTAACGGAGGCGTTGCCGAAGATAGACTCGACTAACGGAGGGGGCATTGCCGAAGGTAGACTCGACTAACGGAGGCATTGCCGAAGAAAGACTCGACTAATGAAGGGGGCATTGCCAAAGGTAGACTCGACTAACGGAGGCGTTGCCGAAGATAGACTCGACTAACGTAGGCGTTGCCGAAGATAGACTCGACTAATGGAGGGGGCGTTGCCGAAGGTCGACTCGACTAACGGAGGTGTTACCGAAGATAGACTCGACTAACGGAGGCGTTACCGAAGATAGCTCGACTAATGGAGGCATTGCCGAAGACGGACTCGACTAACGGAGGCGTTGCCAAAGATAACTCGACTAACGGAGGCGTTGCCGAAGATAACTCGACTAACGGAGGCATTGCCAAAGATAACTCGACTAACGGAGGCATTGTCGAAGATAACTCGACTAACGGAGGTGTTTCCGAAGATAGACTCGGCTAACGGAGGCGTTGCCGATGATAACTCGACTAGCGGAGGCGTTGTCGAAGATAACTCGACTAACGGAGGCGTTGTCGAAGATAACTCAACTAACGGAGGCATTGCCGAAGATAACTCGACTAACGGAGGCGTTGCCGAAGGTAGACTCGACTAATAGAGGTGTTGCCGAAGATAACTCGACTAACGAAGGCGTTGTCGAAGATAACTCGACTAACGGAGGCGTTGCCAAAGATAACTTGACTGACGGAGTCGTTGTCGAAGATAACTCGACTAACGGAGGCGTTGTCGAAGGTAGACTTGACTAACGGAGGTGCTGCCAAAGATAACTCGACTAACGGAGGCATTGCCGAAGGTAGACTCGACTAACGGAGGTGTATTTTATCACCACATACTTGCTTTGTTGCTCAGCTTGGGGAAAATTCGGGCTTACGATGACTGTCGGGGTTGAAAATGAGAAAGGGAATGGGCTTCCGTTAAGTTTTGTTGAAGAGGTCGGGCTTACGTTGAAGGTCGGGGTTGAAAATGAGGAAGGGAATGGGCTTCCGTTAAGTTTTGCTGAAGAGGTCGGGCTTACGTTAAAGGCCGGGGTTGAAAATGAGGAAGGGAATGGGCTTCCGTTAAGTTTTGTTGAAGAGGTCGGGCTTACGTTGAAGGCCGGGGTTGAAAACGAGGAAGGGAATGGGCTTCCGTTAAGTTTTGTTGAAGAGGTCGGGCTTACGTTGAAGGTCGGGGTTGAAAACGAGGAAGGGAATGGGCTTCCGTTAAGTTTTGTTGAAGAAGTTAACTCCTGTTAACTTTCTGTTAAACTGGGGATCTGAATGCAGAGTGCCAGGAATTAAAAGGGCAAAGCAGGGATTTCACCCTGCAATCTTATCCGCGCGGACCATATCGGCAGGGTGACAGATTCAAAAAGCTGGACAGGCCGTGGTCTTCTTTCTTCTTTTCCAACACCAGTCCGCCGAGAGAGAAAAAAAAGAGGGAGAAAAAACGCCATTGTTGTCCAATTTCTTTGCCGGATCCTTCGAAATCGAGGCTATGGAGCGAGAGGGGGGAGCTAATGTAGTATGTCGAGGTCGGGTAAGTAGAGAGGCTGCGGAGAAGAGGCTTGAATTGGTGAGGATGCACCGCCATTACACGCTCTCGCAATCGGTGAACAATGAATTTTACCCGGATATGTGGCAACATTGGGCCACCGATGAGGGCCTTCGCATGGTATGACACTCAATTTTGTCAATTTTATTGATTATTTTCATCAAAATTGGTTCATGCTAGATTTAGGGCTTAAATGACAAAATTTGGGACTTTTGTTGATTTTGCCGTTGGAATATGAAATTGACAATGCATATGTTTAATTGAAAGCATGGGTAGAAGGAATATGCAATTTGTTTGTGGAAAACATGAGTAGTTTGCATAATGTGAAAATAAAGTGGGTGCAAATTTGCCGAATTTGGGACGGACTCTTGCATGAGAGATTTTGATGAAAACTTGTTTTTTGTGAATGCATGTGAGAAAAAATGCATGCATGCTATGTTTATGAGAATAAAGTGGGCACAAATTTGCCGAATTTGGGACGGACTCTTGCATAAGAGATTTTTGTGATGAAAATTTGTTTTTGTGAATGCATATGTTTGATAACATGATGCTAGATTTGTGAAAATAAAGTGGGTACAAATTTGCCGAATTTGGAACTGACTCTTGCATAAGAGATTTTTGTGATGAAAATTTATTTTTGTGAATGCATATGTTTGATAACATGATGCTAGATTTGTGAAAATGAAGTGCATGAAGAAAAATGTGTCCGAAAATGGGACGGAGTTTATTTCTTTCTTTTCTGTTTTGTGTTTGTGTCATGTTTGCAATTTTGTTGACATACTTGTGTTGTGCTTACTTTCAGGGGAGAGCGGGTGTCATCCAGAGCAAGTTGGACAAGCTAAAGGCTCGGGGGTCAGTGGAGGCAGTCGTTAGACTTTGGGATTCCCTGCCCACAGATGGTAGGGAGGGCTATAGGAGTCCTCGCCAGCTCGTGGTGGCTTCTAACCTTTACGGTTTCATTGAGTGCTTGAGAGGAGTGGCGGGGTTGCATAAGAGCAAGGGGCTCTATTTGTCACTAATTGAGCACTGGTGGGATGTTACCCACACGTTCCACTTCTTTTGGGGGGAGGCTATCGTGACCCCCACTGACTATGCCGCTATCACTGGCCTATCCTTCAAGGGGCTCACTGGGAGTGGCACGACGGTACACGGACATGGAGCCGATGGATCCGGCTGGGATTGTTCTCATGCCGAGGAAGGGAATGGGCATGGAGTATGCCGGTGGATGCGAAGTTGACCGAGAGCATAGCTCGCATGAGAGAGTCTTTTGCATACCCTACTATACTTTGGTGGACGTAAGGATGCTTTGGTGAAGAGGACTAAAGGTGACTAGGAAGTTAAGGTGAGGTACCAAGACATGGTGCCGCGACAGGGCAAGACCTGGGCCAGAGGGTTAATTCTTACCCCCGGGATCGGTTGGCCATGTCGAATTACTGGCGGCGCGCGAGCGCCGGACGAGGCAGAGGTGTAGACCCCATGAGACTCACTCGCGATGTCTATTATTTGGGGGAGAGGGTGACAGGCAACACAAGCTTTAGGGACGGGTTGCGCCGGCGCCGCCGAGCCTTCCGACTGCATGATGTATCCCTGTGAAGGGCCGCCGAACCGCTACGGTGGCTTGGGTGGACGGGCACCCGCGATGGAGTATATCACTCAGGAGCCTTATCTGGCGTTTGTGGGACACAGATCGAGGATACGCCTCGTGTGGCCGGGCGAGGGGAAGGGACTTCGGGCCGGGAGGATCCCTCGAGCCGACTTCGTATACCCGTGAGGCCAGGACGAGGGCGCGCATACCCCTCCCGCAGCGACACCGCGATCTTTGGCCTGCCGAATGCTCGGTGTATGTTGATCACGTTTTGATTCCTAGCCCTCCAGACATCTTACGTCACCGTTTCGATCGCTTTTTTATGTTTTCGTGCTTCTTCTATTTTTCGTGCGCTTTGTGTAGTATCCAGCCCGGCTCGCCGATCGTTTCCTGTCATAAGTAAGCTGACGGGGCTAAGAGGTTCATCTCGCAACCTCGCGATACGGGGGAACGCTCGGGTCTCCGGGAAGGGCATCGTGACTAGCGCCTAGTGCCTCTGGGAGAGAGAGGTCACCTATTCCACTAATGAGCCTATGGGCCAGTGTGAGGTCTACGGAGACTCCCGTATCCCCTCCAAGCCCCGAGAGTCACGCGACATTTCTCCTTATCCTTACATGGAATGGAGCGTGGAGATTTCCCAGGACCACATCATCTTTGGGGGCATGGAGGGTCCGAGCTACGTACAGGGCAGAGCTGGTGAGGGCTCCTCTTCATACCGAGGGGGTTATGGGGTGCCTGAGTCACATGCCAGGATTACCCACCTTTCGTGCACTCCGTGTGGCGCACTCGCTGTGAGCTCGGACGCGCCTTCTCTTTCGGGGCTAAGACTTCTTCAAGACACGGGTACCATACCGAGGCACGTCACGATCCCGAGGACACTTACCTGACAGCCGAAAGGTGATGACGTAGAGCCGGGATGGCTTTCCCGCAGGCAAATGCGGAGGGATCGAGCACGATCGCTCCATGAGGGCGCAGAGGCGCTAAGGAGTTGCTAGATTTACTTAATTCCGTTCCGGGCAAAGATTCTGACGAAATGACTCGATCGTAGCAAAGGTATAGAGGACTGTGACTCCAACCTAGGGGCGTATAGAGAAAACATACTAGGTATACTACTCCGTCCCAATAATTGTGAGTCGCTCATTTTTTTAAGCAAAGATTATGAAATTAAGGAATCAAAGTAAAATGATGCGAGTGTAATTTGAAAATGGGGAGAGAGAATGAGTGGAGAGAATAGTAAATTATAATGGCGTTTGGTAAGTATTAAAATAATGGAGGAGAGAGAATGAGTGGAGGGAATAGTGAAGATTCCTTTGCCAAAAAAGGAAAGTGGAAGCTATTAACGGGACACCCAAAATGGCAAAATGGGAAGCTACTATTGGGACGGAGGGAGTACATTTGATGCACATTGTTATTTTTTGGAATGTAATAACTAGGTTAATACATTATCATTTGTTTTTTATTATTTTTATTATTATGATTTTTATCTACTGAATGCAAGTTGCATGAGCCCGGTTTTGTATTTTATGTGGGCATGTATGGGATCTTTGTTGGGATTTTGGATGAAAAAATGGGGAATGGGCAGATTTTCTGTGCTTGGCTGTTTGGGGAAACATTTCCTCATCGGGATACTAGCTTTTTACCGATGTCGTATTTTATTTTGACTCGGGGTGACAGGGTTTTATTCGCGTGTATGAGATTGAGGCCGCAATCCCTCATCCGCGCCACAAGCACACAACATCTCGACAAGGTTATTTAAATTTTCACCTCAAATCAATGTTTTTATCTCTCCCCTTCATCTTCCCCTCTATTTTTCTGAAGTCTCAGGCAAAACTATAAAAAAACCATGGAAAACATGAAGAATTCTCCTAAATTGCCAAAGGAGTTGCAAATGATCTTCTTCAATAAGTTCAAGGAGTGGTCTCGGGAGATCATGCATGGGAACAAGGTGTTCTTTGAAGAGAGGGATACAAAATCAAATCCTTGTGGTCTCTTAAGGAGCTCATCCTGACATGACCACGATGAGGCTTCCACCGCATTTTGGGACACTCCGGAGGCACATCTTTTGCTTCTCTTACAACGAGATGGTTCCCACCCTTGAAGATTTTAGGGCTTTACTCGGAGGGTCCGAGGTGGAAGAGGTTGAACTTCCCTTACCCAAGGGGATGTCTTTCGTCAATAAATTATCTAGTCTCCTTCAAATCTCCCGGAGGAAGCTTGAGGTATGATTCGAGGACCCGACTATTTTGACATTTATGGTCTCCGGATATGTTTAGGAGCTTGGTATGGTTGGTGATTACTATTGGGATGCATTTGCTCTTTGTGCAATCGGGTCCTTGTTCATGGTCTCGTTCCTTTGGGATGTGCCACCGGCCTCTACGGTAGACGTTGTTGTTCATCACTGTCGATTGGGTCGGGATATAGTTCCCTTGATCTTAGGAGAGACCCTTCATGCTATTGATCGGTTGGCTACCGGAAGCGGTACATGTACGGGGAAGCCCGTTTCTATTTGTCGATGTGGCTGATGAAAGAGGCCGGGGTCCCTGCGGAGACTCCACACACATTCGAGACCATGTACTTTTCGTGGGGAGGGTGTTACGGTTGAGATCGAGGATCGAGGCCTCGTGGGAAGCGCTTATTTGGATGGCTCGGCGTCGTACCCGGGACATCCGATGGTGGATTTCGCGACCGGACAGAGACTAGGAGGACACTTCGGGATGTATCTCGGGTAGTCATGCTTCCGGGCTCTGTTGGTCTACCTTCTACATTCCAGCTCTAGCTCTCCGATAGTTCGGGATGGAGCAGGTTCCTTTGGAGGGCTGCGATGATATTGCCATCCGGGTGGTGATGTCCGTTTCTATGGATGATTCATTTGCATTTTCCTTCTTCTCCCGAGTATGGAGGTACCATGTTTTTCCTCCTATGGTCCTTCTCAGGCGTCTGGAGCATATTTTTCTGTCCACTTGGTACTTGGATTGGTACGAGGGACACATGGGGGAGACTAAGGAGGCGTGAGGCCATTGTGGGACTAGAAGACGTCCCAGTTTCATTATTGAGGAGATCCGAGGCTAGGGCTAGTCTTTACGACAGGAGCGGGGACGACATGCTTGATTATGAAGTGAGAGTGGAACGTCAGAGAGACAGGATTCCTATGGCGTCGCCCAGGAGGCAAGAGATCAGAGACGAAGCCCAGGCGACCCGAGCTCTGATAGAGGCAGGCTTGATGGACCCGGCCCCTATGTCGGAGCTAGGGAGGAGGAGGACGGACATCAATCCTGTGCCTAGGAAGAACACGAGGCACGGTGGGAGGAGACGGAAGAGGAAAGAAGGGGACGCGAGCACTAGTGGCTAGAGCCTCGAGTATCCACAGATCATCTCCTTGCGGAGCACATTAGTTTTATGTTATGCATTTTTTTATCTTTTAGCTTAGTTGTGAGTTTAAGAGTAGACCGGGCTTGAACTCATCAAAAAGTTTTTAACTGTAATGAATATATGAATTGCATTAGAGTTTTTCGAGACGCAGTCATGACTTGATAAATGTGTGGATGACAAAGTATGATTTTTGTTTATGTTTTAGACCGAACCGTTTTCGACTGCCTACGTTCCCCTTTTACAAGAGGACTAAGGGGCTCAGGTCTCCGTAGTTCGACTCTGTGAGTTGTTCATTTTCTTTTGTTTTTTTTAGAGGGGGTAGGTAGAGAGAGGGACAAGAGAAGTGCGACCCTGTTTTTTACCTAGGCAGCCCTTTCGGGTTTTCAACCTAGTTGGGTATTACTCTTTTAACACTTTTGAGGGGAAATGACTCGGTCTTCAGGCATAGTATCTACAGAGCTTGTCTCCGTTTACCGGATGCATGAAAGGATTTCCATCTAAGTCTGCGAGCTACATGGCTCCTCCAGAGAAGATCTTCTGAACTACATAGGGTCCGATCCAGACGGACTCCCATTTGCCAAGTAAATTGGCGTTGGTTGGAGGTTTCTCTTTTAGCACAATGTTGCCTTCTAGGATGTCTCTATGTTTCACTTTCTTGTCAAAAGCTCTGGCCATTCTTGCTTGGTAAGCCCGGGTGTGTTCCATGGCTTTTAGACGACGTTCATCTAGCAGGTCCAACTCATCGTGGCGACTCTGGAGCCATTCGACTTCGTTGATCTGATTTTCCAACAACACACGGAGTGAGGGGATTTCCAATTCGATTGGGAGCACGTACGGCCTCCATTCCGTAAGTGAGGGCAAGTGGTGTTTCTCCCGTGGCGCTTCGACGGATGTTCTCAGATCCCTGCAGGGTAAGATGGAGCTTGTCTGGCCAATCTCTGCCTAGGACAGCCATCTTCCTGATGATGTTTTCTAGAGTCTTGTTTGCTGCTTCAACGGCGCAGTTGGTTTGGGGCCGATAAGGGGATGACTTGTGACGAGTTATTTTAAACTCTGCCAACAATCTGTCGCATTCTCCCTCAAAATGAGAGCCATTGTCAGAAATTACTTCAGTTGGCAACCCGTATCTGCACATGATATTTTCTTTGATAAAGAGGGCCACCTTCTTGGAATTTAGGACCTTATAAGACTTGGCCTCGACCCATTTGGTGAAATAATCTATGGCTACCAGGACGAACTCGTGACCATTGCTTCCTGGTGGTGTAACCTTGCCGATGACGTCGATTCCCCAGGTAACGTAAGGCCAAGGGGTTGTCATGCAGTAGAGGCCGTGTGGAGGCAAATGGTTGAGATTTGAATAGCGCTGACATTTGTCGCAGCTTCTCACGAACCGGATGCAATCCATTTCCATAGAGATCCAGAAATAGCCCATTATCAGGATGACTTGCATTAAGGCTCAAGCATTCATGTGGGGGCCACAGGTACAACCATGTACTTCATTCATTAGCTCGGTAGCCCTTTATTTGCTGATGCAGCGTAAGAGGGGACCCCGGTAATGCCTTTTGTATAGTGTATCTTCCAGAAGGACGTAGTGGGAAGCCAGGCATTTCAGAGCTATCATACTTCTTGCCTTGATTCCTTCTTTGTATTCCACGTCTTCGTTTTTGAAAGAGGCTTCACCGCTTTTCAAGTATTGGTAGATCTGAGCATACCACGGGTCATCTACTGGTTCATTGTCTGCTTCAATTTCAAAACGGTAAGAATTTGGGTTTCTCTTCTCCCAACCCTGAAGGGTTTGACTGATTTTCCTTCGGGTATTTCGACAAGAGAGGCTAGTGTTGCCAGGGCATCTGCGAACCTGTTGCGATCTCTGGGCAGATAGTGGAAGCTGACCTCCTTGAACTGGGCCACGAGGTCTACCATATAAGTGTGGTACTTTTGCAGACCCGGATCCACTATTTTCCACTTGTTGGACACTTGGTTGATGATGAGAGCGGAGTCACCGTATACTTCTAACTCCTTGATGTTCCTTTCTAAAGTGGCCTCCAATCCAGCTATGCAGGCTTCATATTCGGCGGCATTGTTAGTGACTTCAAAATTGAGTTTTACTAAGAATGGGAGTATGTTCGTCGGTGGGGTCGACCAGAGCATTCCTATACCATTCCCTCGTCCTGTTCGCTGCCCCATCCAAGAAGAGTTGCCAGCGATTTTCTTCTTCTAGAGCAAAAATTCCATCGTCAGGGAATTGAGGTTCAGGTCCTTGGCATTTATCACTTGGAAAGTCAGCCAGTTGTTCTGCCATTATCCGCCCCTTCACGGATTTTCTTGTCACATAAGTGATGTCGTATTCATCCAGAAAGAATGACCATTTTGCCAATCTCATGGAGAGGGAGGGCTTGTCGAACAGGTACTTGATGGGGTCCAAATTCTCGAGACCAAGTGAATTGAGTGAGACTGCATGTAGTGCTTCAACTTTCCTACTACCCATACTAGACCTGCGCAGGTTTTCTCGCAAACTGAGTAGTTGAGTTCGCTGCCTTGTAGCTTTCTGCTCACAAAATAGATGACGCTTTCAACTTTGGAGTCTTTCTTCTCCTGTGCCAGCATATCCCCAATTGATGTATCTGTGACAGTCAGGTATAGCAATAGCGGCTTTTGCCGATGTGGGGGGCAAAGGATTGGGGGATTCACAAGGTATGCCTTGATCTTCTCAAAAGCAAACTGGCATTCTGGGGTCCATTCAGTGCATGTGCTCTTCTTCATCAGCTTAAAGATAGGCTCACAGATGGAGGTTAGTTGATTCACAAAGCGGCTTATGTACTGCAGCCTTCCCATGAAAGATTTGACTTCTGTCAGTGTTCGAGGCGGTTTCATCTCAACTATGGCTCTGATCTTCTGAGGGTCTACTTCAATTCCCCGTTCAGTTACCATATACCCCAACACCTTGCCTCGCTTGACGCCGAAGGAGCATTTAGCTGGGTTCAGCCACATGGAATGTTCTCTGAGACGGTCGAAGAATTTTCTCAAATCGATGAAGTGCTGGCCATCGGATCCTTTGGAGTGGACTATCATGTCATCCACGTAGACCTTGATTTATTTATGAATCATGTCGTGGAATAGGCGGTGCTCGCCCTCGATAGAGTAGCCCGGCGTTCTTCGCACCAAAAGGTACGAGCAAGATGCTCCCCCAAGGAGTAGTGAAAGCTGGCCCTCTTCGGCCATTTTGATCTGGTTGTATCCGGCAAAACCGTCAACGAAAAACTTGACTTCGTAGTTGGCCATGGTATCTACCAGCATGTCAATGTTGGGTAGGGGGAAGTCGTCCTTTGGGCTGGCTTTGTTAAGATCTCTAAAATCCACGCAGCATTGGACTTTTCCGTTAGCCTTGGTGACTGTTACTATATTGGAGAGTCAGGTGGGATATTCAATGACCCGAATGAATCCTACTTTGAGCATCTTCTCAATTTCTTCCTTTACTTGTAACGACCATTCGGGCTTGATCTTTCTCAGCTTTTGCTTTACTGGCTTGACTTCGAGGTCTAACGGTATCCGGTGCTCCACTATGGAGGGATCGAGGCCAGGCATATCCTTATAAGACCATGCAAACACGTCCACAAATTCCCTGAGTAGTTCAGTCAGAGTTGCTTGTTCGGCCTCGTCGAAGAAACTGCCAATTTACATCTCTTTAGGCTCTTCTGCAGTCCCTAGATTCACACGAGTCAAAACCTCCTCGGCAGCTTGGGCTCGGTTTTCCTCTTTCTCGACAACCTGCTTAAAGATTTCTTTAATGTATTGTTCGTTTAGTGTGTCTGCATCTTTATCTAGTGAATCATTATTAATCGTTTTTAAGTTATTAGTTAATTTATCATTAGTTAAAGTGGCGATTAGGGGATACTCAGAAAGGTCGATCATTTCACTCAGAGCAAAATGAAGTACATCATTGGCTACAATTTCGTAGTCTTCTGGCATAAGGCCATCAGACGACTCTAAGGACTCAAATTCGAAGACAAGAGACTCAGAGGACTTGAGATAGGTGGACACAAGGGGACGAGGGACCAATCCAAGCTTTGTGATCATATCTTCTTTACTCGCGGACGAACCGGAGAGAGTCTCCCAATTCTTCAGGGGCATGGTAGACTGCATGACCATGGCTCGGGGATCCAACGGCTTTTGTCATCCCGCTTCAATTACCGCAATCATTTCTTTCACTGAACCCAGGTCGATCAGGTCTGGAATGTGTATTTCTTCCCCAAACATTTGCTGCATGATGGGACCATCCCATTCATCTAGGGAGAACTCTGGAGTCTTGGCCTTTGGCATGACCAGTTCAAACTCAGCTTTTGTGGCCTCTTCGACCGTCGGGATGATCTCATTGAGCTTCTCAAACTACTTTACCAGCTCTGACACTCCTTTGAAAGTATACTCACTTTTCATGGTGGTAGTAGCCCCAGGTATATTGGGTAAATCGAGAAACATTCTTCGGACGGGGTTGGCTTTGGTTCCCCTGAACTTGCTAAGATTCTCATGTAGTTTCAACCAGCCTTTTGTAGGAGTGGGCTCTTTGACTGCGGCGTTGTCCACCTGTGGAGCACCCTTTATGAATTAGGCATTCATGTCAAGACTGAAAGGGAGAGATTTAGGATCATCGTAAGGGATCTTTTTTGCAACAGCTTCCCTCCTCTTCCGAGCAATTTCCTTTTCTTTTGCAATCTCCTCCGAGGTTGGCTCATATCCCAGGCCATGGCGAGTTTTCTGTTCCTTCACCTCAATGACCTTGTGAGTCCCTTGTAGGCGTTTCCCGAGACCCAGACCAGGCAAGTAGTTCATTTTTCTCATCATCCTCATGACGGGAAGGATTTTGTCTCGAGTGACAGTCAGATCCACATTGCAAACTTGAGCTTTAGGAAATTCGACTGTGAAGCCAGTTAGCATGAAACCATCTTCATCATGCTTGATCTCCGGGATGGGTATTCCACCTGTGTCAGTGCCTTCCAGAGTGACTAGGTCTCCGTAAATGGTTGTTAGATCCCTCTCTGAAACGAACTTCACACACTGATGAAGGCTTGAAGCGACCCCATTGACTAGGTGCAGCCAAGGTCTTCCCAAAAGAGCATTAAAAGTGATTGGGATATCAATGACTTGGAATTCTACATGTATCATCTTTTTGCTGAACCATCGGTTCAAAGTAGCAGCCCCAAGTACTGTACGAGACGTTGAGTCATAGGCCTTGACTGTAAGGGAGGAGGGCTTCAGGTCTGTGGGCTTGATGCCGAGCAGGCTCATGATCTTTGCTGGGAGGATGTTCATTCCAGACCCATTGTCAACTAGGACCCGAGGGAGGCGTCGTTCATCCAACTGGACCGTAATGAAGAGAGGTTCATTATGATCGGCTCCGAACTGGGGGAGATCAAGGTCAGTGAAGGTGACTATGTTTCCGTAGTGGATGTTCCCAATTAGTTGCACCAAGTCGTCAGGGGTAGCATCAATAGGAACCAGTATGCGGGCCAGACTTTCCTCCAATTTCAGCTTGTGGGGATAAGATGAGGTGAGTAAGGACCACAGAGAGATGTTGGCTTGAGTCTGTTTCAACTGAGTGAGCACAGGATCCTCTTTCGCGGGGTCAGGAGTTTCAGCTGTCTTGGCATAAGGGTTACGGTTCTCCCTGGGTGCCTGATCTGCTGACTTCTTTTCTGTCTTGGGATTACCCTGGTGGATTTGCCCGGATACATTCAATGTGTTCACTTCTTCCTCCGGCTTATCTGTTACTTCTTTACAGGATTCTTTCAATGCTGCTAGGGTCAATGGAGGAGCTTGCTTGGCAACTGGCCACTGGCTCTGACTGATTTTGTTACAAGTTTCCCGGAGCTTAGCAATAGTGAGGGGCTGAGCTTGGGGATAGTGAGTATTACTGGCTTCTGACTAGGCAGCCTTCCGGATCGCTTCCCAAGTTACAGGTTTCTGAATCAAGGACTGCGCCATCGTTCCTTGAATGGCCCACCTCTAATGAAGATTGAATTGCCATGTAGTGAAAGAGGTAACCCCTCCTTCTATATTTACTATTTAGTCAATTAGTCAACCGGAAAAAAGGGACTTTAGAAGTGTATACTTGCAAGGGCATGTTTTCAAAAAGATGAGGAGGTGAGTCCCCGATTTGTATTATAGACTAATGAGACTAGTACGTGGCGTTGTTAAACCATATTTTATCCCAGGCTTCGATAATGAAGCGTTTTTAACGGGAAGGTTAATGGTTTCCAGCCTATATACTGAGTATCACATACATTTTTTTTTTGAAAATGGCCTCATTTGCTGAGGGCACAAAAGAACTCATTTTGGGGTTTGGCTCTTTTGAGAGAGCATGGAAGTGGAAAGGTGTATGGAAGCCCTTGCCGACAAAAATCGGTGTTTAGCTCTACTTTCCCTATAATGTAGAAAAAGAAGACTTGTCGAGACATCTGAAAACGTGTTTTATCCAAAATGATCACAAGACTGCCCAAGATCCTTTATCAGTTTGAATGCGTTTATGACCGGACCATTTCTGGTTGCCTACGTTCCCCTCGTTGTGAGGAGCTCAGGCCGTCGTAGTTCAAGCATTGAGCAATACGAGTGATCATTTGAAATAAGACCATTTCATCAAATGTAAAATAGTGTCTCGAGTCTAGCGAGAAAAGAAAAAGACTCGTACAGAAGTTAGATGTTTAACTACCATATCTAGAATGGACTTACAATAAAAGGAAAATACTAGAGCCTACTAAGGTTGACTAAAAGACTATTTTAATACTTTCATCAAAGAACATGTAGCCCCCATCATAACTAGTCTTCATTGGTGCTTGGATTGCGGACCTCAAGATTGCGCAGTCATCTGTGTCGTGGCTTAGGTTCATTAGGGTAGAGGACATAGTAGTCGAATTTCCCTGAAGGTTCCACGAGTGTCCCTACACTGGCATCATCGGCTTTGAACCTTTCCTTCAACTTTTGCTGGGAGGAGGCTTCTTCTTTTTGGTAGGGCGATCCTCATTTATCTCGTCTTGATAGTCCCTCTCGAGACAATCGGGGCAGTCACAGACATCCCACCAAATGTGTTTAACAGCCGGTGTTGAATTCGGGGCCTCGAGCTGAGCTGAGCTGGAGTGGTTTTGAGTTGAGCTGGATTGAGGAGATTTGCTGGAATAGTAATCAAATTTTCCGGATGGCTCTTCGAGGGTTCCCACTGCTGGATCACCAGCTTCATATCTTGCCTTCAACTTTTGCTGGGAAGAGGGCTTTATTTTCCTTTTTGGGGGACAGTCTTCACTGATTTCATCTTGGTAGTCTCTTTCGAGACAATCAGGGCAGTCGCAGGCATCCCACCAAATGTGTTCGACAGCCGGTGGTGAATTCGGGGCCTCGAGATGCTGGTTTGGTAAGCTTCTCCCTGGAGGACATTGGGACTTCAGATTGTGGCTGCTGGGCTCGCCTGGAAGCAAATGATTGGATCCCGAGGGGTAACGAGAGACATTAGAAACTGGGGGAGCAGGCACGTATTTGTCCTTTAGGGGAGCTCCAGTCAGCTGGGGAATTGTCAAGGTTCCGAAATGACGTGTGGCTTCTTCGATCCAGGCATGCTGCTCATTCTGGCGTTCCTCGAGAGCCCTGGCGGCTAACCATACTTCCTCCATTGTTTGGAAGCTTCCTGAAAGTAAAGTCTCATTTCCTCTACTGATATCTGTTTGGACAGCTTGGGAAGCGCCGGGATTTGCATGACTGGTACTATTCTAGAGAGGGACACCTGACTGCTGTTGAGAAAAGCTGAACTGACCCATCCCTGACTGCTGCTTTAGATCAAACTGTGGCGGCGGCATTCTGAACTGTTGCTTGGGGGCTGGCTGACCTGTAGGCCAAGAAGCAGGGGTTTCGGCGGTAGTCACATAGGAGGCTGGTGGTGGCATCCTGACATATTCGGGGCGACTGAGAGTGGGAGTAAGATTCTCTTCCTTCTCCACGGTAAAAGTTCTATCGGGATTGAGACTGGCGATCAAGCCATGACTCTTAATAGCCTTCAGGAGGTTGTTCATCTGAGCTTCCTGTCGCAGTCTCATCTGTTCGACCAACTGAATCTAATGTTGGTCTATTTGAGGGATCTCGGAAGGCGGAGTGGTATTGTCCCCATTGTTACCAGCTGATGCAGACATTCTGAAAACCGGAGTTGAAGCAAATGGTGCAGCTGACGATGCGCTTGATTCTTCCCAACTGACCTGACGGTGACCCGTTGTTCGTACCCAAGCTTTGCGAGGTGCTGCGGGAGGAAGATATAAGGGAGGTTCAGACTTTGGGAGTTGAAGAAAAGGGGGGGTAGGTGTTTGGGCTCAGGGATCATGCAACATGCAGTTATTTGTTTGAGTTTACTTAAAACGTGTTTTCTTAAACCCTAAGCGGTTGGAAAAGATTGCTCTTTTTTTTTGCTATTCTCAGTCCTGGATCAGTGGGACCCATCACTACGCCTACGGGCCTTCAACCCGTAACCTCGAACAAGGGTTACGTAGGGCAAGCGGGTCCCACCGATCGGAAAGGAAAACGGACCTAAGGTTTGGCGGATCATGAAGTCTTAACGCGTACTCGATGTAAATTATCGGCGAAGGTAACGTCGAGGGTCAAGATCGAGTTTAGGTGCCTGACGAAAAGCTGGCATGACCTTGACTGATAATAGTCCACAAAAGATCTTGACTTGTCATTGGTTAAGCAGTAATTAAGCATGGACTGGGTGTTAATCCTTGATGACTCGGTGTCACACCTGGAGCCGGTGCATAAACCGTGGGGGTCAAAGTCAATGTCCGAGCCTCAATCAAGATTGAGTCAAAGTTCATGACGAAAAACCGACATGACTTCGACTGATTTAGGTCCGCGGAGGATCCTGACTTGGCACGTTGACTAGGGTTTGACCTACGCGAGGTATACACTGACACGATCTGACACGGACCAAAAACCAACCAAGTCTCGGATAAAATATGTGTCACGGACAAGTGCAGGGTCGACACGAGGGTAAACTAGTGGCTGTTTGGGTCGTCCCGTGCTCGCACCGAGAGGCGTAGTAAGGCCTCCCAGGCTGCTATTTGTTGGTGTAATGCCCTAGGCTTTAGTTATGTTTAACTGAAAACCGTTATGTATCATCTTTATCGTTTATGTTTATTATTTGATTATTATATAGTTTGCATATTTGTTTATAATAATCTCTGTCCCTAATTATTAAGAGAATAAATTAGTATAATTGTCAATGGATAATCATGTGATGATTATATGCATAAGAGATGCACATTGAAATTATGGGTACTTGTTAGAGAACAAGTGACTGGACATGACCCGCATGAGATTTATGTAATGGTCAAATGTCATACTTAAATCTCATACGGTTACTTCATTTATTTCCTAGACCTGAGACTATCATAACCTTACATATGATGAAAGCCATGTTTGATTTTAGTCAAACGATATCTTAACACGATATCTATAAAGACTATCATTGGCATGATCGGATTCATGATGGGAAGAATGATAAGTCAAGAAGGAGTTTGTCCCTCGGAAGAGAGATGTTATGCTTGGGCCCCTCGATGAGTGATAATGATGAAAGTGTATGGCCGTACCCCAATATGATTGGAATTATCATTATACTCAAGAATCGAGAAAGCATTGAACAATAACAAGTTGACAAGGACCATGACTTGTGTTCAATATAACATCGTGAGACAAAAGGGATAAATGGAAGTACACCGTTGGAAACGTGAACTCTTACGTTGCATCATTTGGGTAGACATAATGGCTTGCTAGAGTCCGCTTATGTCTTATGAGGTTCGATATGATCGAACTCATTGCCAACATGATGTAATCCTATTGGGTCACACACAACTAGAATGAATTGGTTAAACCGGAGGAAGAATGATTGAGAGGCACAGAAACTGGCTACTTATGTCACGCGACATATCAAGCCAATGGCTTGATATACCGCGCGACATAATAGGCCAATACGCGTTATTGACGTACTGTCTCTCCTAATTCGATTAGAAGAGGTATTTACACTATTGTAGTATAAATACAAGGGTACTGTCAAACCTAAAAGCCTAGCCGAAATTTTAAAAGCAAAATTCACAATCAAATTCTCTCAATATTCTTCAAGGTTTAGATCTAGCAATCAACAAGAAATTGTTCTTGGATTCATTCAAAGGTGTGGATACCAAAAGAGGGTCTTCGCTCGTTTATCGATCAAGGCCTAGAGTTCAAGCAAGTTGAAGAACGAAGTTTGTGATTCGATATCACATAATCAAATCGTTCGATAGCTCAAGACCGGAAAGCGTTTCAAGGTTGGTTTAATTCTATTTCATTGATATTCAAATTAATTGTATAGAACGGATCCTAGGGCTTCTTGGGTTTTATGTTTTTAATGCTTAATTCCGCTGCGCATGGACCCGTAAAACCCAACAGTGGTATCAGAGCCCCGTTCGTATGGTTAAGTTTGAATTAACATGCTAGAATGATTATATAAATTGTTTATATGTTCGTTGCATGTTTTTGTATGCGATAGAATTTTGATTGTTTATGTGAAACAATGTGAAAATCGTTTTCGAATTATGTTGAATTAAATCTGTAAAAGGGTTGTTTTATATGATTTAATTACATGTAATCTGTATTGGTTCGAATCTGGAAATCCTGTTACTTGGCTGCTTATGTCGCGCGACATGTTGAGCCATGTGGATTTCAGGTTAACTGGCCTGTTAGGTCGCGCGACATATCAAGCCTCTGGCTGATGTTGTCACGCGACATAATAAGCCAAAACTGGGCAGAATCTGTTTGTTCAAATTTTCTGCTATTTTGTGATTGTGTTTACAATCTGATATGTTGATATGAAAATCTGGATGTTATAAAATTGAGTTTATAAGTCCGCGATAGATTGATTCATTGATATACATGATTAATTGATTAAAATATGATTTTAATAATTATTGCTATGTATATGAAAATCTGGATGTTATAAAATTGAGTGTATAAGTCCATGCTAGATTGATTCATTGATATGCATGATTAATTGATTAAAATATGATTTTAATAATTATTGCGATGCATGAATTATTTGTTCTTAAGTGTTAAGAATTTTATTAGATGTTTAGTTGAAACATTGAATTGTGATTTCCTAAAATGTTTAGTTGAAACATGATATTTAGTTTCCTAATATGTTTAGATTTAGACATTGTAAATTTTGGATCTTATGATTGTTTATGGAAACAAGTCATAAATACGCGAAATTTAAAAGGAAACTAATTGTTTATAAAAGGTAGTGATTATGTTGCCAAATCAGAGTTGATTTCTAATTATGCATGACTAGGAGAGTTCTGTCTAAGGAAGAGTTGGTAGTTAAGTAGTCCTTGTGGCTCACCTATCTTCACGGGAACTTACCCGGTGCATGATTATGACTATCTTTCTTGATATGCTTATAATCTACCTTAAAGAACCTTCATTTAACTTTTAAGTTCTTTATGCCAATCCATGATTTAAACACTTGAGACCACTCGGATAGTTTTGGGTGGGCTTGCCATAGCAAGGTACTTTGATTCTATTCCGTTTGCGAGCAAGATGAGGAAATGGTGGTTCCTATACGTTTAAAAATGGATGAACTTAATTGGGTTATCAAAATGGTTTTGGACCCAAGGCATAAGATGAGATTAAAATATGCTTAGACATATGATGTCTTAAATAAATCTCATAAAAGATCCTAAGAGTCATATATGATATGATTGATGTTTTCTACCTAATTAGTTTGATCTTGAGCGGTGCGCCATAGCGTACTTGAGATCAAATTAAAGATGGATCTTAGTCCTAAGAGTCATATACGATATGATTGATGTTTTTCTACCTAATTAGTTTAATCTTGAGCGGTGCGCCATAGCGTACTTGAGATTAAATTAAAGTTGGATCTTAGCCCATTAAATGCATATTATGCTTATTAGCATTGGAAGGTGTATGATTTAGTGGGAGTATTTGTAAAATACATTATTTTCTCTTAAATGATAAATGTGTTGATATTAATATGTGTTCATATAATTTGTATATTTTGTTGTAGAAATAGCATTACATAATGATAATTGCGATTCGTCCTTATGAAGGACAAAGTTCGAAAGGAACGATACATTTAATTCGATTGGATCGAAGCCTAAAGAATGGTTCTTGGGTAAATGTGTACGTTCTTGACGAATTCGTTCCTACTGAACCCATAGCAAATGTTGCAAAGGGCAAATAAGGAAGCAACATTAGAAACATAGTGATGATTCTGACAATATTGCTTGCCTTGTATTTGCCACCATGGTTGAAGGCTCTTATGAAGAACCTTGAGCACATGATAACTATTCTTTTGTTATAGCATAACGCAAAAAGGAAATGTTCCAAGTGCAAGCTAGGCAAAAGATATATGTTGTGGTGAAAGCTCTTAATTCATATGATGAAAGAAGGAGCAATCCGCGAATTGTGTTAATGGTTAACACAAGAAAGGGTTCAAAAAGGAAGGAAAAGTAGGTAAAGCAAAAGTTGCTAAACCTAGGACAAAAGTTGTCAAAACCGAAGAGGCTAAACCCAAAGTGTCTCAAAGGATGCAATTTGCTATCATTGCAATAAGATTGTCATTGGAAGCAAAGTTGCAAGGCTTATTAGGAAGGCCTAAAAGGTGAAGAAGGGCAATATGATTGCTACTACTTCAAGTATCTATATGATAGATATTTTCCTTTCGACTTCTTGTTCTTGGGTATATGATACCGGATTGGATCTCACATTTGTTTAAATGTGCAAGGAACAAAGAATAGAAAGCTACTCAAATAAGGTAAATTAAACCTAAGCATGGGAATGGAGCAAGAGTTGCAACATTAGCCATAAGGGACTTATGAAGTCACTTTACCTTGTGAAGTAGTACTTGTTTTGAACAAGTATGACTACGTTCCATTTGAGTAGGAGTATTATTTACATTTCTTAAATGGATGATGAAGGATATAATTTTCTTATTTTCAATAAGAAGTTTTATATTTATTTAATAATATGTCTTATTGTAATGCATATGTCATTAAATGATCTTCATATCCTTGATGATGAGAAACAAAATAATATTGAAGATATCTATGATATAAATGGGAAATCTAAACCGAACAATATGAACAAAGCGTTTATATGGCATTGCCGGCTTGGTCAAATAAATAAGAAACATATATCTAAACTCCATTAACATGGACTTTTAGACTCATATGACCATGAATCATTTGAGGAATGTGAATCTTATTTATTGAGATTATCGACCAAACCACCCTACACTAAAGTAGTGGGAGGGCTAGTGACTTATTGGTCATTATACATGAGATGTATGTGGACCATTAAGAAGCATTGCTAGGGGAAGATTTCGGTATTTCATCACATTTCGCTAAAGACTTATCTAGATATGACTATGTCTATCTGATGAAGTCCGAAGGTGAATCGTTTGAGATGTTTTGAACATTTCAAAGATGAAGTACAAAACAACTTGGTAAAACTGTTAAGTACTTCGATTAGATCGAGGTAATGAATATTTGAGCCAAGAGTTTGACAATCATCTCAAAACTATGAAATCGCTTTCAAAGTTGACTCCAACCGGAACACCACATTGTATGGTGTGTACGAAAGGAGGAATTGAACCTTGTAGGACATGGTTCGTTCGATGATGTGTCAATTAGACTTTCCTATTTCCTATTTCCTTTTGAGGATATACATTAGAAATAATGCGGTTACACGGAATCGAGTCCCTACTAAATCGGTTCCTAAGGCCCCACATGAGATGTGGCATGGAAGAAAAATTAGTTTGACTTTCATGAAGATTTGGGGTTGCGAATCTTATGTAAAGAGACTTGTCTCTTATAAAGTTAGCACCAAATTTGACAAGGTTATTTTCGGAAATTAATCTTACAACCGCAAAGAGAACAAAATGTTTGTTGCTCTATACGATTCGTTTCTTGAAAAATAGTTTCTCAATAAAAGAATCTAGTGGGAGTAAAATTAATCTTGAAAGAAGTTCAAGAACCCGAAAATAATATGGAACCAAGAGTAGAGACAGAACCAAGTTCACAAAGGAGTTGTGAAACCGGTTCAAGATGCACAAGTCCATCGTAGATTGGATAGGTTACGATCCGAACTCAAGAAATAAGTGATTTCTCGTTGCGGAAAGTGATGAAGTGGAAGTCATTGAGAATGACGATCCTACTTGCTATCAAGAAGCGATGTCCTCTTCTAATTTGGATAAATGGTTAGGAACCATGGAATCCAAATTACAATCCATGTTTAACAATCAAGTTTGGAACTTGATTGGGCTACCTAAAAGTGTAAAAACTAAAGGGTGCAAGTAGGTCTTCAAAGACCAACATGGATGTGAAGGTGTATACTTTTATGACTAAGGATTGTAGCAAAAGGACTTAGGTTAATTCATAGTATTGACTATGTTGAAACCTTTTCCGCCAGTTACAATGTCGATGTCTGTTAGAATTTCAATTGCCATGATCGCATATTGTGACTATGTGATATGACAAATGGATGACAAACGACTTTCTTTAAATGGAAAGATTATTAAGGATGTGTAAAGTACACAACCCGAATAGTTTGTCGATCCAAGAAACTCTAATAAAGTATGCATGTTGCAAGGATCCATGAGATGGATTGAAGCAAGCTTCAAGGAATTGGAATCTTTGTTTTGATGAATTGGTCAAAGAGTTTGACTTTATCAAGTACAAAGATGAACCTTGTGTATGCATGAAATTCAGTGGGAGCATGGTGTTATTTCTATTGTTTATTACAATAATATCTTACTCATTTGAAAAACAAGTTCCGACACTCAAGACTGTTAAGTCTTGGTCAAGGAAAGGTTTCTCAATGAAAGATATGGGTAAAGCCGCTTACATCCTTGGCATCAAGATCTATAGAGATAGATCTAGAAGGATAAATTGGTTTGAGTCAAAGTGTTCACATTAACAAGATTCTTAGAAGAGTCTAAGAAAAGTGGCTTGTTAATGGGTCATGGTATTTTCTCTTAAGCAATACTCATTGTCTTATGACAATTGATGAGCAAAAGGGAATGAATGAAGTTCCATATGCTTTGGCATTTGTATCTGTCATGTATGCCATGATTTGTACTAGACTCGACGTCTCGTATGCTATAAGCATGATGAGTCGATACCAATCTGATCCTGTTGAGAACCAATGGATGGCAGTCAAGATGATCCTAAGTACTTAAGAAGAACTAAGGATACGTTCTTGGGATTTGAAAGATTGGAAGTTAATCTTGTTGTAAGGGTTACAAAGATGCTAGCTTCCAAACTGACAAAGTTATTTTAAAATCGCAATTAGAATTTGTGTTTGTGCTTATTAGAGGTGCAGTTTTGATTGGAAGAGTTCCAAGCAGAAATTGTAGCCGATTCTACTACTAAGGCCATACTTTAGCAACATATGATGTAGCTGAAAGAGGCAGTTTGGATCAAAAGTTCATTTGGTATTTTGAAAATACTTCAAGTGTTTTTCCAAGTATCACTAATCGGTGAAACTTTTGTTATGACAATAGTGGTGCCACTTGTGCAAACAATGGAACCAAGGTCACAACAGTGATCCAAACACTCACTTAGACGTTCTTCGAGGAATTCATAAAGAATGAGAAAACGTTAAAATATACAAAGTATCAGCCGATGATGACATAAGGGATTCACTTACAAAGACACTCGCATAGGCAGAAGCATGATGGGCATGTTAGATCCATGAGTATTCGATACATAAATGGAGCCTAGTGCAAGTGGGAGACTGTTGGTGTAATGCCCTAGGCTTTAGTTATGTTTAACTGAAAACCGTTATGTATCATCTTTATCGTTTATGTTTATTATTTGATTATTATATAGTTTGCATATTTGTTTATAATAATCTCTGTCCCTAATTATTAAGAGAATAAATTAGTATAATTGTCAATGGATAATCATGTGATGATTATATGCATAAGAGATGCACATTGAAATTATGGGTACTTGTTAGAGAACAAGTGACTGGACATGACCCGCATGAGATTTATGTAATGGTCAAATGTCATACTTAAATCTCATACGGTTACTTCATTTATTTCCTAGACCTGAGACTATCATAACCTTACATATGATGAAAGCCATGTTTGATTTTAGTCAAACGATATCTTAACACGATATCTATAAAGACTATCATTGGCATGATCGGATTCATGATGGGAAGAATGATAAGTCAAGAAGGAGTTTGTCCCTCGGAAGAGAGATGTTATGCTTGGGCCCTCGATGAGTGATAATGATGAAAGTGTATGGCCGTACCCCAATATGATTGGAATTATCATTATACTCAAGAATCGAGAAAGCATTGAACAATAACAAGTTGACAAGGACCATGACTTGTGTTCAATATAACATCGTGAGACAAAAGGGATAAATGGAAGTACACCGTTGGAAACGTGAACTCTTACGTTGCATCATTTGGGTAGACATAATGGCTTGCTAGAGTCCGCTTATGTCTTATGAGGTTCGATATGATCGAACTCATTGCCAACATGATGTAATCCTATTGGGTCACACACAACTAGAATGAATTGGTTAAACCGGAGGAAGAATGATTGAGAGGCACAGAAACTGGCTACTTATGTCACGCGACATATCAAGCCAATGGCTTGATATACCGCGCGACATAATAGGCCAATACGCGTTATTGACAGCCTGTCTCTCCTAATTCGATTAGAAGAGGTATTTACACTATTGTAGTATAAATACAAGGGTACTGTCAAACCTAAAAGCCTAGCCGAAATTTTAAAAGCAAAATTCACAATCAAATTCTCTCAATATTCTTCAAGGTTTAGATCTAGCAATCAACAAGAAATTGTTCTTGGATTCATTCAAAGGTGTGGATACCAAAAGAGGGTCTTCGCTCGTTTATCGATCAAGGCCTAGAGTTCAAGCAAGTTGAAGAACGAAGTTTGTGATTCGATATCACATAATCAAATCGTTCGATAGCTCAAGACCGGAAAGCGTTTCAAGGTTGGTTTAATTCTATTTCATTGATATTCAAATTAATTGTATAGAACGGATCCTAGGGCTTCTTGGGTTTTATGTTTTTAATGCTTAATTCCGCTGCGCATGGACCCGTAAAACCCAACACTATTGAGATTTCTCGGGTTAAGGACGTAGTGTGTAGTGTACGGTCAACGTGCGCGTAGTGTGCGGCAGTCTACATTCCTTTTTTAGTAAAAAAACAGAAATTTTCAAATGTGTCTTAAGGGCATGATGCATGCAAAAAGATTTTTTCTTTTTTTGAAAACAATTTTTTTTAAATGAGACCAGTACGTGGCGTTGTTAAACCATAATTTATCCAGGCTCCGATAATGAAGCGTTTTTAACGGAAAGGTTAATGGTTTCCAGCCTATATACTGAGTATCATTTTTTTTGGAAAACATGTAAACACATAAGCACATGAGCACATAATCACATAAAATTTAAACAGTTAAAGAAATGGATCTTATTAGTCAAAATTTTAACTTTTCCGGGACGGTCCAACCGATAACAACGCATAATGGAAAAACACATACACACACAAAAACAAAAGTTTCAAGTGTTGGGACGGAAGTTTGACCCGCAAAAGTTTTTTTTTATTTGAAAAACAAGTTTTATTTATTATTTGAAAAACAAGTGTTTTTTTTTAAAAAAAAACTTATTTGTCCCCAGGGGAGTCGCCACTGTGATGTACCCAATTTTTTGGCCGAGCCCGGCAATGCTTTTTTGGAGGTTTGAAAAATCTTTATCGGACTTTGAAAAATCAACGGAGTCGCCACGCCGTTTTTAGTTTAAGGGGCCAAAACTTTGAAAAAGGCCCAAAATTAGAGAAAATGAATTCGGAGGTCACGTTACACTCCAGAAAGAACGTTTGGCGTTCACCCGGAATGCCTCGTATGACGAGTCTTCCAAACTTGAAAATTTTGTGTATGGGTGTGTGTGTGTGTGTTTTGAAAAAAGGTTTAACTAAAAGTGATTTTTAGGAGATAAACTGAATCTGAGGGACTGGACTGGAAAAAACAGTTTGAAAACAAGGACTGAACTGAAAATAACAGAAACTGGAAAACTGTTTGCAGATGACAATGTCATTCGCGTGGAGGAGATTGTAGTACAATCTTATCCTCGCGGATGGGGCTGTAGTGTCAATATTTTTTACAGTTTCCAAATTAGTCACTGTAATTTCCAGAAACTGAACTGGATTTACAGGACTTAACTGGAAATGTAACTGAAAGCAGAAAAAACAAGGGGAGTGTTTAGACTTTGGCATCCATGTTTTGTCCTCTCTTTCCCTAGACTTTGATTAGTGGTCATAAGTGATGAATCCACTTAACCAAGCCATCCCGGGGGTACATTAGGACTTGAAAAACATATCATTTGCAAAAGGGAAGGGGATTTGACATGAAAGTAAATTTAAACAAGGGATAGGTCAAGATGTATCAACTTTTAGAGGAAGATCTCTAAGGTGGCTATGAGGAAGACCATCCTTGAGACCTATACTCAAGTGTATCTCATACATCTTGTGTGACCTAGTTTGTGAGTCTAGATGATTTTCATCCAAGGAAAGAGTTCCAAGGTGAGCATCTTAGACTAGGGAGGGGGATTTGCAAGGAAATGAACAATTTAGACCATTTTGAGTGATCATATGGAAGAAGTGAAAATAGTCTTGCATGAAAATCATGTCGAATGGATGGTGTTGAGTGAAATTCTCAAGTGATGACAATAATTGAGAAATTGCTTTCCCACTTGAAGATATTTTAAAATCACCTCAAACATAAATGAATAGAAATGAATGTTGAGGTGTGTGCAATTCATCTTTGTGTTGGAAAAGAGAATAGAACTTTGGAGAAAAAGTTGTCTAACATTTCTTGTGGCGAAAGCAAATGTGATGAATCATACCAAATGTTTAATACAAAGACAAAGTTGGTCAAACTTGTGTGAAAAGTCAAAATCGTTTGAAAAGTCAAACTTGTTTGAAAAATTCAAGTATATAACTTGTGTCTTGAGAGACAACTGTGATATCATCAAGAATGTTATTCATGATGCTTGAATGAATGAAACGGAAGGGTGTTCAAGTGATCAATAATGAGATTGAATCTCGTTATATGGTCAAAATAGATATAAACAAGACTTATGAAATATGTGCTTGAAGTTATAATCAAGTTATATTGTTGCTTGAGATTTGAATATTATTCACTAGATGATGGTAAAATGTAAGTTTTTACCTATAACGTTGCTTGCTAAAAAGTAAAATGTTAAATCTTATCTATTTAAAGGAAAATTTGGAAATCAACTTAATAAAGAAGTAGTCATAAAACACAACTAAGTGTAGTTTGTGTATAAATTATACTAAATACTATTGATTGCATATGTGTTGGGTATGATTACAATAGTTGTGATTATAGAATTCTTGTTTATAAATCCAAGATTTAATGTATATATAAGAATATTATAATGGAATCATGAAACACTTATTTTAAAAAAAATATGTTTTCGTATAAATTAAGAGATGAGACAAATGAATTTAAACGGATTCATGATTCAATAGTAGAAGAAAAACTTATCATGAGAAATGATGAAGATGCATGACCTCGACATAGAAAATGAGGCAAGATAAGAAAATTTTATGACCCATATTTTCTAACCTTCATGCTAGAAAGTGAATCACAAAGTTATAAAGACATTGAGCTCTTTGGAATGATTTTTGTGAAAAGATGCCATTAAAAATGAGATTGATTTCATATTGAAAAAATATACTTGGAAACTAGTAGATTTACCTCAGAGTAGTAAACCACTAGCATACAAGTAAATTTTCAAAAAGGAAATAAATACAGATGGAACAATTAATGAGTATAAGGCTAGACTTGTAATTGAGGATTAAAAGAAAAATGAAAACCTTGATTTCTATTATACTTATTCTCTCATCACGAGAATAAAGATTTGTATTTGCAATTGCTACATAACAAAATTTGAAATACATCAAATGGATATAAATAACATTTCTAAATGTCGATTTAGAAGAGAAAATTTACATATCACTACGAAAAAAATCGTCATTGCCATGGACAAATTTCCTTGACAATCGATACAAATTCCTTGGTAAACATACTTTAGTGAGGAAAAAATTTCCATGGCAAACGAGGCGTCGCTAATTTCGTTGGGGAATGGAATTCTTTGGCAATTTACCAAGGAAATTGTCAAGGAATATGTCCTTTATAATTGACCAAGGAAATTGTCAAGGAGTTTGTCCTTGATAATTACTGATTTATTATTAAAAAAAATATATGGTTTTCTTTGGGAAAATTTTGCCTACGAAATTACTGACGAATAATTTCCTTGGTATAAATAAAATATTATTACATACTCCCTCCGTCCCACTTCAATTGATACTTATTTCCTTTTTGGTCCGTCCCACATCAATTGATACTTACCCAAAATGGAAAGGAATCTTCACTATTTACCCCACTCATTCTCTCTCCTATTTTACTTTTTCACTCACAACATTCTCTCTCCTAACTATTCCTCCCACTCATTCTCTCTCCTATTTTACTTTTACACTCACAACATTCTCTCTCCACTTTTTCTCTCTCTTACCTTTCCTTAATATGTGTGCCCTTTTTTTTGGTATCCATTGAAGTGGGACGGAGGGAGTATATTTTAATTTCCTTGCTAAATTTTCTTGGTGATATTTTATTTTACCAATGAATGATAAGTTAGTAAAATTCCTTGGCATGTAAATACCAAGGAATTTTACCAATGAAGCATTCATTAGTAAAATAAATTTTACCAATAAAATTTAGCAAGGAATAATTTCTAGTTAAAATGTCACTATATTTATTAAAAATTACAAATACTATTGGTACCTGTATTAATCAAAATCTTAATATATATTGAAAACATAAATTAATTTTAAACAATATCAAATAACCACTTGTTCATTCAAACCAATATCTTAAACATCCACATTCGTTCATAATATCTCAACGACCACATAAATACTCAAAACATAAATCTTAACTCAAAACACAGTTTTGAAAACTATTCTGACAAAAATTCCAAATCAAAACCATATTGGCTAAAAACTTGCCTTAGGTGCTCATCAGAAACATTGGAATCCAAACCACCAACAAATATCTGCAATGAATAATGTCAACAACAGGTTGGCTTCTTCACCTCCTTGCTCAAAACTTTATTAAGTGATTCCTGCAACAATGTAGCAAATCATATTAAAAGCTACCTGTGATGTACCCGATTTTTTGGCCGAGCCCGACAATGCTTGTTTGGAGGTTTGAAAAATCTTTATCGGACTTTGAAAAATCAACGGAGTCGCCACATCATTTTTAGTTTAAGGGGCCAAAACTTTGAAAAATGCCCAAAATTAAAGAAAATGAGTTCGGAGGTCACGTTACACTCCGGGAAGAACGTTTGGCGTTCACCTGAAATGCCTCGTATGACGAGTCTTCCAAACTTGAAACTTTTTTTGTGTGTGTTTTGAAAAAAGGTTTGACTAAAAGGGATTTTCTGGAGATAAACTGAATCATAGGGACTGGACTGGAAAAACAGTTTGAAAACAAGAACTGAACTGAAAATAACAGAAACTGGAAAACTGTTTGCAGATGACAATGTCATCCGCGTGGAGGAGATTGTAGTGCAATCTTATCCACGCGGATGGGGCTGCAGTGTCAATATTTTTTACAGTTTCCAAATTAGTCACTGTAATTTCCAGAAACTTAACTGGATTTACAGGACTTAACTGAAAATATAACTGAAAGCAGAAAAAACAAGGGGAGTGTTTAGATTTTGGCATCCATGTTTTGTCCTCTCTTTCTCTAGACTTTGATTAGTGGTCATAAGTGATGAATCAACTTAACCAAGCCATCCCGGGGGTACATTAGGACTTGAAAAACATATCATTTGCAAAAGGGAAGGGGATTTGACATGAAAGTAAATTTAAACAAGGGATAGGTCAAGATGTATCAACTTTTAGAGGAAGATCTCTAAGGTGGCCATGAGGAAGACAATCCTTGAGACCTATACTTAAGTGTATCTCATACATCTTGTGTGGCCTAGTTTGTGAGTCTAGATGATTTTCATCCAAGGAAAGAGTTCCAAGGTGAGCATCTTAGACTAGGGAGGGGGATTTGCAAGGAAATGAACAATTTAGACCATTTGGAGTGATCATCTATGGAGATGAACTCCAAGATGACCACATCCTAGGTCAAGTAACAAGTAAGAACTAGAAATGTAAAGAGACATGAAAGTAAAAAATGTGGACCATTTAGAAGTGATCATCTATGGAGATGAACTCCAAGATGATCATCTTCTAGGTCAAGTAAGCAAATAACTAGTAAAGACAAGTTAGTGTAAAAGGGACAAGGAAAATTCACAAATAAAATGTGGATCCTTGTAGAAAATCATCCATGAAAATGGGTTCCATGGAGATCCTCTTGGATCCTATGATAAAGGGAAAGGGATGAACAAAAAGGGGCAAGTAAAATCACATCATGGAGATATGAAATTCATGCATGAACAAAGGAGTGTTGAGTAGGGAGAACAAGGGTTTACCAATTGTTTCTTGGGTTGGTGTTTAGGGTTTGAGGGTTTCAATGGTTTGGAAGTGATTTTGGAGTGGGTTTGGTATTGAATTTGGTATGGAATTTGAGTGGTGAAGGTGTTAAGGGCTGTTTGAGGGAGGATTTTGACAGAGTAACAGTATGTTTTACGAATTTTTGGCTTGTTAAAACTGAGGGAGAAGGGCTATATTTATAGGTTGGCTGGGGTGCAATCTTATCCGCGTGGATGAGATTGTAGGCACAATCTCATCCGCGCGGATGGGATCAGCAGTGTGCCTGATCTTGTGCAGAAAGCCGTTTTGGATTTATCTAAATGGTCAATATTCCTTTTTATTGGAAATGACAAATTTCCAGCGAGGTCTTTGCCCATTTTTTTATTCCTAAGAGGTCCTTCCTCATTCAAATTGTCAAAATAATATCCAAAATGCCCCTAAATGATTATAAATCATTAATTTAGGCTGATGGCACATTAACGACCCAGATTGGGGCACTTACACTACCGATTAAAAGCATAAAAAACAATAGCTAACATGATTGACACCAACAAGATTTTCTATATTTCATTTTGAATTCAAAATACAATCTTTAGATCGCATTTTGCGCACCCACGACCATGATTCTTTTCCACCACCTCATGAAGAAAAGTTATTTAAAATAATAGTAAAAATAAATAAATACATAAAGTGGAATGCAACCATATACAACTTGAGAATATCATGTACCTAAATGGACATTCGCTGCTGAAAGCAATAAGGATCTATGAAGTAGAACATCTATGAACTACTACAAATTTAGAAAATCAATGTATAAACCAGGATAGTAATATAAATCAATGGTGTAAATCTGAACTGAAGAAAATTCATTTGACTAGATTCATGTATGTTATAGGACCGTAGGACATCAATTCCTAAATGATTAGGTGTTAAAACATGAAATATGCACCAAAAAAATAAGATTATATCCAAAGAAATATACTTCAAATTCTAATTTCTCTTTATGTAACATCTCTTCCAAACCGGCAATTTGGCATCTTGACTCTGGCATTTTTGTATTACTGTCAAGTGAGCCCAGGCTACATCTTTTCTCTACCATCTGACGGAGAGCATTAAGAATTTCTGAAAATAAAAGCTCCGCCCGTGCAACAATCTGTTCAATGTGGTAACTATTTAAACTACAAGTGAACCAAAAGATGCAATTGATAGTTTGATACACTGTTCCACAAATCACAATGATTATACCTCATCCACTTATTTTTGTATCCACGGCTGATTCTCATAATTGAAATCAAGTTTAGGAGGAGGAAGATAAACTGAGTGGACATCAATTGATGCATAGCGAAAGCAAGCAACCATCTTTCCAAAGCTGCATGCGTACAAGAACGATAAGTATAATGGAAGGAAACTGATGCCGCAAGAAAAGTGCTTATCAATCTTCCTCCATGTGGCAGGACTGATCACCTGGCTCCTTGACCTGAAATCAGAACCCACGACTAGCCGGATGTGTCTCCGGCTTAGACCCTCGGGCGTGAGAGTAAGTATTTGATAAATGGAGAGCAAAATGTATTGAATTAATGAATATTCAGATAACAAAATTGCAGTTACCTCTGCACCGTTGGTAGTGACAAAGTATTTATAGTTTATGTAGGTGGTTTAATGACAGGGCTACATGAGCTTCGTGATTCTAGGGACAGTTATACGTAGTGTGAACGTGTCCTGGAACCGTCCCTGATTTGTAGGGAAGCAGTTATGGCAAGAGTTATTGTTTGTACGCCTGTAACCGTTAGGTCGACACTTGCTTCATCAGGTCGAGGTCGACACTTGTGTTTGGGTCGACCTGACTGTCGGGTAGAATTGGATCGTACCCAAAATATGACTGGATCATAAGGTCGGACTAAGTTAGGTCGGGACCTAATAGGTCGGACAATGAACTTAGTCGACGGATGAGTGAGATGGGCTTTGAGCCATGTAATGATTGGGCCTAGCCCATAGAGAATATGGTTGCAATTATTACTTGTGGATTGGGCTTTATCCGCTTGGCCCAGCTAGGTACTTTTGGTATGTTCAGTGGCCCCCAACTTTCGAGTTGACTTTGTCGACTAGGAAGTTAAGGAAATTTTTTGAGGAGGATTGTTGACTCGAAGGTCGCTACTCGTATCGGTACTTTAGTCGACCAAGATGACGTGTCACAATCTGGATCGTTTGGCGACGAACGGTCAGATCTAAAGGAGCGCCGCTTTTCTGCAATGATTACTGTTTTGACGCTTGGGAGTCCACCTTCGAAACTGATTCCGCCATTAATTAGGAAAATAAAATTTTGAATTTTTCCTCTTCCTTTCCAATTCCGGAGAATATTAATTCAAGAATCCTTCCTCAATTACAACTTTTGCTGTCTCTGAGCTCTTGCGTGATTCCGGCGAAGGCAACGGAAATATTTTTGCTATAAATTGAACTTCCGTTTTCCACCATACCTCTTCCTGCTCGATTGTTAAGGTATTCCTCTTTGCCCTCAATATTAGGGTTTTAATTTCTGCAATTTCTCTAATTCCGCCATGGCTAGGACTTTTAGCACTGAGCCTGGAGCTTGGTATGGTTACTGCAGTGTCAACCGTAGGGTTTACAAACACTTGAACGGAGAGTGGAGAGAGATGTCTATGGAGGAGTGTACTTCAATTTTTACCCGTTGGGGTTTGCGTTTTACTGCATTAGCCTTGCCTGTGGGTGAGAACTTGGGTACCTTAGAGTCAAATGACCCAAGAGTGGAGTCTTTTCATCTTTTCCATGAGCTTCTTGACCATCTATCTGTGTTTTACGTCCAGGACTCAGATAAACCTTCTTTCCTTAGGAACAGGATTAGCTTTCCGGGGGAATCTAGGTCGCCCCTTAGTGTATCTACCAGGTCCCATGAAACCTTGCATAGAACTGATTCCCCTGTTTCCCCTTCTTCTTGTACATATATGGAGATTCAAGGTGATGCCAATGCCTCTACCTCATCCAGCCCACGCATAGTCGATGCTTTCGAAGCTTCTGTGGCGCCTGCCAGAAACGAGAGGGGATATGTGCCTCTAAGGCCATTCAGGGGAAGGCAGAATCTCCCATCCCGATTGAGTATGGTGTATGACTTTTGTGAGGTTGATAGGAAGGAGTTTGACGTCACTTTGTATAGTAGGAAGGATTTCTTCGACCAATTTGAGGATACCTATGAGGAGGATCCCACTAGGGTTGCTTTTTACTATGGTCAGTTTGAAGCCGGCTTGAGGTTACCCTTAGACCCCTTCATAAACGAGTTCTGAGAATGCACCGATGCACTGCCACTTCAACTAGGGGCCAACACTTGCAGGGTATTGGTTTGCTTCATTATGGTTTGTAGGTTCTTGGGGTATGAACCCTGTATGAGAGTGTTCAAGGAGTTCTTTAGTATCAAGTTTGATAAAGATAATGGGATCAGTACCCCCTCCAAGACAAAATCTCCAAAGTTGTTTGCCAATCTCCCAAGTAAGGCCAGTGGTTGGAACTCTTATGTGTTTGTGGTGGAGAGCAGGAGAGGATGGGAGTTCCCTCTACCCGGAGTTGAGACTACTGAAGTGAGGGAGCAGGATTACTGGGAGCCAGCAAGGCACAATGATTTGCGTAAGAAGTTGATGGAGCTCACCAAGAGGGGAGTTATAAGTTGGGATGCTTTGGGGACCAACAAAAACAACTACATCCGAGCTGGAATGATGGTCAGCGAGGGAAATGTTGTGCCTATGGTGCCAATAGTTAGATGCCAGAGGTATCCGGATTGGGTCACCCATGAGGGAGCTCGATTCAGATTCGAGAAAGAGTGCCATTTCTGTAAGAAGACTGCCAATCACTGTAAGGATCGGGTAGAGCACTTTGGGGTAAGAACTTGATCCTTCACTGTCCCTTGACCCCTCTGTGGTTGCTGATATGCACATGCTTTGCTCGTACACAGAACTGGCTGCTCATTGATTTGGTTGCTCATGCCTGTTTAGTTCGTACATAGAACATCTCGCTCGTATGTAGAAATAATTAGCTCGCTCATGTTTAATTCGACCATAGAAATTGTTTGCCCGTTTGTAGGTATCTGGTATGTCGATTTGACTCTTTGTCATTTTTGTTTTGATGTAGTTCTAACACCTGAACAAGAGGCAAATATAGGCCGTGTTATTGACGTCAGGAAGAGCAAGAGGAGCTGTGGTGTAGCCAATGCCAGGGAACACCGAGAGAGGGTGGGTGTTCTGCACCAAGAGATTTTGAAGACAGTGGACGTGGACCCTGTCAATTCTATTCCAGTGGAGGATAATTTGGAGGAGCTGGAGGAGGACCGAGCTGGAGATGCTGGTCAAGGCACAGATGAGGTCGACGCTGCTGAGGTCGACGTATCTGATCAAGTGGTGGAACCAGTTGGGGGGGCCGTCAGGACTAGGACCCGTGCTCAAGCTAAAGCCAAAACCAAATCAAAAAGGGCTTCCAAGGCTAAGTCGCCTGTAATCGAGCTGGATGAAGAGGAGGATGAAGATGATGCTGTCCCTCTTAGCAAGAGGATCAAGATTGGTCCGTCCAAGGTGATCTCGACCTCTGATCAAGTCAATGCCAGTGAGCCAGTGGAGACTGAAATAAGGAGCCCCCAGCCTTCTCCCGTCCAGGTTTCTTATACTGAGCTAATCCAGTCTCGCGTTGACGAGCTAAGTGATGTGGTCCCTTTGACCAGGATCAACTGCTTAGCCAGGGAGTACCCTGAGCTGGAGTATGGACAGGTCGTGGTCAGGAGGGGTGCTGACCAGGATTTGATTATGGAATTCACCAAGAAACCTCTAACTCCAGAAGCCTGCAGAGCTAGGGTCGGGTTAGCTTCTTCCGAGGTAACCCTTGCAATCTCTTGTGTTGCTATCTTTATTTTACTCGCTTATTCCAAGTTTCCATTTTACTTCTGATTGACCTAACCCTTTCCTCTCACTCGTCGTTTCAGTCTCTTGCCATGATTGACTTGGCTACAACTTATTGGAAGGCTGCTGAGGAGCAGGAGAAGCTAGCCAAGTCCATGTTGGCTAAGAAGAATGAAGAGTTGAAGGAGCTAGAGGTGGAAAATGCCAAGGTGGGGGAGCTAAAGGAGGCCAACGCTAAGTTGCAGGAGGACTTAAAAATTTGAAGGAGTCCCACTCTGACCTAGACAATTCATATGAGGCCCTAAAGCTTGTCAAGGATCATGAGATTAAGCTCAAGGAGGAGGCCTGAAAGATCTTGGGAAAGGCTAATAATGAGCTTGCTGCCCTGAAGGAGGAGAATAAAAAGACAGCTGCAGACCTGGAAATGGCGACCCAGGAGTTGGAGGAGGTGTCAGTTACGCTAGCCAAGAAACAAGAGGAGCTTGAGGCTGCCCGGCTTAAGTGGGAGGGCGAGCTAGCTGATGCTGTGAAGGCTGCCAAGGAGGAGGCTGTCAAAGCTTATAAAGACAGTGACGAGCTCCACAATCACATTACCAAGCAAGCGAGCTCGTTTTGGGATGTGGGTCGAGCTCATATGGCTCGGCGTATTGTGGTGGATCCTGCCTTCAACATTTCTATCGAGCAACTGGCCAAGTGGGCTTCAGAGGATCCTTACAACACGGCAGCTCACCCAGGTCATAGCTTAGTGCCTTATAATGACAATGACATGGCCAACATTGCCAAGGACAACGAGGAAGCAGAAGCTGAAGTTTGGGTCCCTCCTGCAGTTGAACCAGTAAACTTCGTCACGATTTTGGCCGAGCTCGAGGAACCGGATGAGCCAGCATTTGAAGAGGATACCCCCAACTACACTATCAGTGATTCAAGGAAGGTGGTTTATCATCCGTAAGATGTTCTAGGTGAGCCATCTACGTGGGTGACCAAACCGAGACCGCTCCAAAGACTGTCACGATCAAATGGAGGGCACTCCCTTGAATGAACTTTGAATTTGATGGTTTATTGTAATCGAACAAGTTCCAAACACTTTTTGCTTTTTGGTTTTTTGAATACTTGGATGCCTTGGCCCTATTTTTTGGGAGGCATAGTACTTTTGTAACTTTATTTGCTTAAGTCTTGGCCCACTTTGAGAGACTTACTCATTCTTAATCATAGCTGACTTTCCTTTTATTGTATGTGGTATGCTTTTGATGTCAGCATGTAGGTGTCGAGCTAGATATAGTAGGGCAAATGAGTCACCCTAAGACTAAGGTCGACCTGTCCTGTGATGGTTCAGTCGACCTCAGACTTATATAGCTTTTGGAAACAAGATTGACTAAGAGTCGATACTGTTCACTTCATCGAAGCTGACTAAGGGTCGAGCTCATTAGAACGAAGTCGACCCTAGGTCGGACTTGCTTTAAGGAGTAAAGCTGATTGAGAATCGAGCTAATTAGAACAGACTGACTAAGAGTCGAGTTTATTAGAACGAAGTCGACTAAGAGTCGGACTTGTTTAAATGAACGAAGATGATTAGGAATCGAGCTTGTTAAAACGAAGCTGACTAAGAGTCGAGCTTGGCAGAACGAAGTAGACTAAGAGTCGGACTTGTTTAAATGAACGAAGCTGATTAAGAATCGAGCTTGTTGAAACGAAGCTGACTATGAGTCGAGCTTGTTGAAATTAGTGTAACACAATGTTGGGTCGAACAAAGGTGCAATTTTTATTGAAATAGGGAACCGTTTACATCAATGTAAAGCTAGAACTATGACAAATTTCAATCTTAGGAACTGTAATAGCCTTGAACTGAGCTATAGATGAGAACTTTAGAAGTAGTACTTGATGAGGTGAGTTGCGTGCCATGGGTGCTTCAGCTCTTCACCATCAGGATGAGCAATCATGTAAGTCCCTTCTTTGACAACTCGAGTAACTATGTAAGGACCTTCCCAGTTAGGAGATAGATTGTTCTGCTGGGTCTTTCTCCCCGTTGCCTCGATCTTCCTCAACACATGATCTCCTACTTGGAATGACCTGGCTTTCACTTTCTTGTCGTGGTAACTTTTAGTCCGCTGCTTGTAGTTAACCATTCGAAGGTAAGCCGTATCTCGCCTCTCGTCAAATAAGTCCAAGTCGATCAATCTGTTGATATCATTCTGCTCTTGATCAAAGAATGTCACTCTAGCAGTAGGAAATCTGAGCTCAGCAGGTGCCATGGCCTCTGATCCATATGTAAGAGCAAATGGGGTTTCCCCCGTAGGCCCCCGAGTGGTTGTGCGAACTGCCCAAAGAGCAAGGGGGAGTTCGTCCAACCAGTTATTGCGTCGACCTACGAGACCTGTCTTGAGTGAAGATAAGACAAGTTTATTCGCTGCTTCAGCTTGCCCATTACCTTGGGGGTAGGCGACAGAAGATTTCCAATGCTTGATTCCTACTCGATTCATCTCTGCTTCGAAGGTTTGGGAGAATTGTAGGCCGTTGTCAGATACTATAGCTCGAGGAAAACCAAATCGACACCAGATGAAATCATGAATGAAGTTGATGGCGTTTTCCTCTGTGATGCGAGCTAGCGGCTTGGCTTCAACCCACTTGGTAAAGTAATCAATTGCCACGATTGCGTACTTACAATTCCCACGGGCGGGTGGGAAGGGTCCAATTAAGTCGACGCCCCACATGTCGAATGGCCAAGCTGCAATCACGGGGGTTTGCTCAGTCGTAGGCAGATGAGGTAGGTTGGCAAACCTTTGGCATTGGTCGCACTGCTGCACAAAGTCATGGGTGTCTGCTCTCATGTGTGGCCAGTAGTACCCCAAAGTGATCAACTTGTCGGCTAGAGTCCTGGCCCCCGGGTGTCCACCACAAATCCCACTGTGTACTTCATGCATCAGCGTAGTGATCTCTTGAGGGTGGATACACTTCAATAGCGGTCGAGTGTAGGATCTTCTGAATAGCTCGCCTCCTTGAATAACGTACCTCGGAGCTTTCTTTTTGACAGCTCGAGCTTTCTTCTCGTCATCAGGCAGCTTGCCACTTTCTATGTACGCCTTCATTTCTTCGATCCAGCATTTCTCATAAACCCAATTTCTTGAGGGGTCCTCTATGCATTGAATTTTGACCCTTTCATAAGCTGGGCTCTCAAGATAAGAGATAGGCTCTTCGTGCGGCTCGTCTGATGTAGCTAGCTTTGAGAGTAAGTCGGCTAACTCATTGTCTTCTCGACCAATCCTTTGGATCTCCCAGAATTCCAATTCCTTCACCAATTCCTTCACCAGGTCGCAGTATTTGACTAAGGTGGAGTTTAGCACCTCATACTCGCCTCTGACTTGGTTGACTATTAATTGAGAATCACAATATGCCATGATTTTAGTCGCACCAAAGCACTTGGCATACTCTATGGCTGCTACCAGGGCTTCATACTCCGCCTGATTGTTAGATGCATCGAACTTGAACCTTAGTGATTCCTCATACACGTTCCCGCACTCGGCTCAATCAAAACAATCCCACTCCACCGACATTTTTGTAGCTGACCCGTCCGAGTAGACCTTCCAGCAATCGTCGGGTAGAGTAATGGCGGGCTGGGACTCTGGCTCTTTCCCTTTGGTTTTCTCCTTTTGAGCTCGCTGCTCGCTGTCCTCCTTGGTGAATGTAAGCTCGACCAAGAAATCTGCTAGAGATTGAGCCTTCAACGCCTTTCGAGGTCGATACTCGATGTCAAATTCCGTAAGGGCAATTGACCAATTGAGCAAGCGACCTGAACTCTCTGGTTTGTGCAATATTTTTCTCAAGGGTGCATTCGTGAGCACCACGATAGGATGAGCCAGGAAATAAGCTCGCAGCTTCCTTGAAGCCACGACTAAAGCATAATCGACCTTCTCAGCGTTGTAGTATCTGCCTTCTACATCTGATAAGGCTTTGCTGACTTAGTACACAGGTTTTTGATGACCTTCTTCTTCTCTAACCAAGACTGCTGCCACTGACTTGTCTCCTACAGACAGATGCACAAACAAGGTCTCACCAGTGGTCGGGCTACTCAGTAGAGGTGGAGTACCGAGGTAGTCCTTAAGTTGTTGGAACGACGAATGACATTCGGTCGTCCATTCAAAGTTTTTCGTCCCCCTCAAGGCTTTGAAGAAGGGGAGAGACCTTTCAGCCGACTTGGCTATAAAACGACCTAGGGCTGCTACCCTGTCGTTAAGTCGCTGCATTTCCTTTACACTGGTTGGCTCCTTCATGTCGACTAGAGCCTTGATCTTCTCCGGGTTAGCCTCTATACCTCGCTGAGATACCATAAATCCAAGGAACTTGCCAGCTGCTACACCAAAGACACACTTGCTAGGGTTGAGCTTCATGTCGTTTGCTCTCAAATTGGCGAACGTTTCCTTTAGGTCGACCACATGACGTCCAGTGTTTATTTTGATGACCATGTCGTCAACGTAGGCTTCCATGTTTCGGCCAATCTGTGAGGCAAAGACCTTGTTCACCATTCTTTGATAAGTCGCCCCTGCGTTCTTTAATCTAAATGGCATCATGTTATAGCAGTAGATGCCTCCAGCCGCTTGGAAAGCTATTTTCACAATGTCATCCTCGTGCATCTTTATCTGGTGGTACCTCGAGTAAGCATCAAGGAAACTGAGGGTAGAGTGGCCAGCAATGGAATCAACAAGTTTGTCAATTCTAGGAAGAGGATAGCTGTCCTTCGGGCAGGCAAGGTTTAGAGTGGTGAAGTCGACGCACATTCGCCATTTACCATTTGCTTTCTTCACCATGACCACGTTGGCCAACCAGGTTGTATGAGTGGCCTCTTTAATTATACCCGCACTCAAAAGTTTTTGTACCTCAGTTTTTATGGCCTCTTCCTTATCACGAGCAAAGCTTCTCAATTTCTGGGATCTGGGCTTTATAGTCGGGTTGACCTCAAGCCTGTGAACGACGATCTCTTCCTTGATTCCCCTCATATCTTCTACTTGCCATGCGAAGACATCATTACTCTCTTTGAGTAGCTCAATGATTTCTAGCCTTTCTTCAGCAGACAATTGTTTCCCAATCTGAATCTTTTGGTCGGGGTAGGAAGGGTTGGTGATTACTGATTCTAGCTCGTCTACGGCCTCCAGCTCTGGACCATCTCTGAACTGCAGGGTCTCAATGATGATCTCTCTGACCCTTTGTCTCTCCTCGGCCCCAAGGTGTGGAGCTTCTTCAGCTATCATATCATCCAGTTTATCTGCGACCTCACTGGTGGTGGTGGTGGCCCCCAAGTTATTGTCGATCTGGAGGCATAGGTCGCCTATAATGACTTGGTCGACCATAACTACGTCTGGATCGACCGCTGTGACTTCGGAGTGACGTGTCGACTCAACCATGACCTCGTCACTTGAGCGATAGGTCGACTCCTCCACATTGGTGATCGTAGATAGGCGGGTAGTTTTGGTGACTGACTGGGACAACTTTAAGTAACCATCTGCTGTCTCAACCTCTAGTTCCCTCTTCTTTCTTTCTCAAAGAACATGATCCAGGTAGGCTCGAGCTGTGCCTTGTACACAGCCTACTCCAGCAGGTGTAGGAAACTTGACTCGTTGGTGGGGGATTGATGCCACCATTCCAAGCGCGACTTGACCTGGAATACCAAGTATAGCAGCATAGTCACTGTTCACATCTATCACAATAAATTGTACCTTCGATACGACCCTGTGGGGGTATTGGCCTAGGTCGACGTCAAGCTCAATCTGGCCTTTGGCATCAACTCGATGGTTGGTGAAACCTTCCAATCTGCCGTCATATCTTTCAAGCTGCTCGTTAGAAAGACCCATCTCCTGGAATGTCTTGTAAAACAAGATGTCTTTGCAGGCCCCCGTGTCGAATAAGAGTCTGCTCGTCGTACATCCGTCGATTAGACCTGGGATGACGAGAACTTGCTCCCTAGCCGCCAAATTAGTTGCCAGTTCGTGGGGGTAGAAGCTGATCATCTCATCCCTGACATCTCTCCTTGGAGGCACATGTGGGGCTTTATTGAGCTGAAAGATTTTATGCTTGATGGCTGTGTTGCTAGCCTGCTCTATAATGACCCCCAATTGGTCCTTGCTGTCCACCTGCTGGCTACTCGCCTCCACCAGCTTGAGGCCTTTTCACATATGCATCGAGCCTTCCCTGGTCGACCATTCTTTGGATGATACGCTTCAATCCCAAGTAATCCTCCGTGAGATGTCCCGTATCTTTGTGGTAATCACAATACTTGCTATTGTCCCTTCTGAACTTGTTGCCTGGGTTCATTGGGGCAGGTGGAGCCAACTCGACTGCATTCATTATCTCTGTTCGACTCACCGTCAGGGGAGTGAAAACTTCAGGCACTTTCTCTGTCGCCCTTGTCCTGTTCTTACCATTTTTGTTGTTTCCTCCATTTTTGTTGGAGTCTTTCTTGTCATCGGCGACTTCAACCTTGGGGCCTTTCCCATTCTTCTTTTCTTTCCTTTCCTCGGCTAATGCCACATTGTAAGCCTTCTCGAACAACTCATGTCGAGTGGTGACAGTACGAACTGTTAGTTCATAATCCATGTCTTCCGAGGAAATGCCACTCCGGAAGCAATTGATCACCTCCCTGTCAGTGAGATCCTCCTCAATCTTGTCAACCATTTCTTTAAACTTGGTGTAGTAGCTCATGGAGCTTTCATTCTTCCCTTGCACCAAGTTGTTTAAGTCGGTGACAGTCACCTTCCGAGCTCCCGCAGTTGAGAAACGCTCTAGGAATTTTGTCCTCAAACTCATCCAGGAGGAGATGCTACCAGCTGCCAAACTATTGAACCACGTTAGGGCTGCCCCTGTGAGTGTGCTTATGAGGGCTTTGCACATATTGTCGTCCTCATTGGCGACAAAACACATGGTAGCTTCTAGGTGTGCTACGTGGCTTTTTGCATTGGTAGCCCCCAAGTACTTTTCTAGGAGGGGCAATCTAAAACCAGCAGGAGGTCGATTGTCAATCAGGTCCTTGGATAAGGGTCGAAGAGCAAAGTCAATTCGTTCAACCTTTCCAGTATCTTTTTTCTTCTCCTCCTCCCATTGTTCGAACTTCTTTTTCATCAACAACCATTCCCTAGCATCGGGTCTGTCATCTCCTGCAGGGGGGACGACATTCGACCTCTGACCCTTACTTCTGGGGGGAGTTACCTGCCTACTTCTCCTATCTCTGTGAGAAGGAGCTCTTTCTGATCGAATTAGTGACCTATGTCTGTTATCTCTTGGTGGCGACCTGCGTCTTTCATCTCTGAGAGGCGACCTGCGCCTATCATCTCTGAGTGGCGACCTGCGCCTCTCCTCCCTTATAGGCGACCTGCGCCCATTCCTTTCTCTATGGGACTGCGACCTCTGTGTCCTGGCAGGTGAACCACGTCGGCTTCTATTGGCCTCTAAATGCGTCCTCAAATCTGATTGAGCCTCCTGCTCCCTATTCCTGGTGAGGCTAGCCCTTAGGTCGTTGCTTGGCACATGAATGAGGGATGGAACCCGCTGCACTATCCTGTTATCGCCGTTCTGTCCCACGGCTTCATTAGGCCTAGCACTCCTGGCCTGTTCCCTGTTGGAAATTTGAGAGGGAGCCACCCTCTCTGATCTTCTATCCGCCTGCTCAGCCTCCTCTATGGCCAATAACTCGGCTAGAATCTGGGCTCGCTCCAACAGCATTTCCTTTCTACTCAATGGGTTGGATGAGGGACCTGCCCTATTTCCAACATTCAAATGAGCAGTTGGACGCTTAGGAGGAGGTGGAACTCCTTGTCCCTCCATGGGACGTTTTTCTCTCCTTGCATTTGGCAATCCTCTGCCATCAGCTACACTGTTTGAGCGTGTCGCCATAGCATGATGACGAAGAGGAGGAAGAGGAGGAGGCAAATCCGCATTCACATTGGTAGTAGCGATGGTGTTGGCATTCACTTCATTGAATTCATCAGAAGCCTCTGCAACATGCCCGTCTGGGGTCACCATTGTTGTAGGGTGAGAAAAATTTCGAGGTCAAGCTAAAGCACGTTTCCCGGCAATGGAACCAAACTGATGCCGCAAGAAAAGTGCTTATCAATCTTCCTCCATGTGGCAGGACTGATCACCTGGCTCCTTGACCTGAAATCAGAACCCACGACTAGCCGGATGTGTCTCCAGCTTAGACCCTCGGGCGTGAGAGTAAGTATTTGATAATGGGAGAGCAAAATGTATTGAATTAATGAATATTCAGATAACAAAATTGCAGTTACCTCTGCACCGTTGGTAGTGACGAAGTATTTATAGTTGATGTAGGTGGTTTAATGACAGGGCTACATGAGCTCCGTGATTCCAGGGACAGTTATACGTAGTGTGAACGTGTCCTGGAACCGTCCCTGATTTGTAGGGAAGCAGTTATGGCAAGAGTTATTGTTTGTACGCCTGTAACCGTTAGGTCGACACTTGCTTCATCAGGTCGAGGTCGACACTTGTGTTTGGGTCGACCTGACTGTCGGGCAGAATTGCATCGTACCCAAAATATGACTGGATCATAAGGTCGGACTAAGTTAGGTCGGGACCTAATAGGTCGGACAATGAACTTAGTCGACGGATGAGTGAGATGGGCCTTGAGCCATGTAATGATTGGGCCTAGCCCATAGAGAATATGGTGGCAATTATTGTTTGTGGATTGGGCTTTATCCGCTTGGCCCAGCTAGATACTTTTGGTATGTTCAGAAAATGTAAAGAGTAAAAGCCCTTCATGTAGACCTCAAAATAAAAATCAGTTTTATTTTTTACAAAGCTATTGTTTGGATCCAAATAAAAGATCACCCAAGAGATGTAACAGAATATCCTGTACAGACTGTAACTCCGTGTTTTTGCCTATCGACTGAAATTTTTTTTGTGTCGCAAGCCAATGCAACAAGCACAACTCCTCAACTACAAGCATTCATGGTTTCCGAGAACAAAGTCAAGTAGAACAGAATAAAGAGAGATACCCGTAAAATCGAATGGAAAAAGTTTGGGTGATACTTCCCAAGCACAACCAAATTGAAATTTTGGGTGATACTTCCCAAGGAATTTAAAAAGGAAATTTTTCTAGGAAATATATTCCTTGATAAATTCCTTGTAAACTTCAGTGAAATACAATGGAAAAAGTTTCCTTGGTAAATTCCTTGCAAATTTTCCTAGGGAAATTTTTCCTTCCTAAATTCCTCGGAATTCACCATGGAAAAAGAATTCCTTGGCATTTTCCTCATTATTTGCAGGAAATAAAATTCCTAGGTAAATTCCTTGGGAAATACCATGGATTAAAATTTTCTCAGTAAACTATCGTCACTAATCCACAGTTTTATCGTAGTGATAGAACAACCCGAGGGGTTTGTTGTACATGAGCAATGAAACAAAGTGTTCACAATGTACACCATGATCAAATGATGTTAATAATGAATATTGACATTATTGCACTACCCAAAAAATATGGGGGTGAGTATACTTTGGAAAATAGTTACCTTCTCGAAAGTTTTTCCCAAGAAAACAAAGAGATATCCATATAAAGTATGGAAACGTAGGCCTACGTACACTTGTGAATCTGGGGTGCTTCGCAAAGTAGCAATTCCAATTATCAAAGAAATTGAATTTGGTTACTAAATGATGGATTATGTTTCAAAAGTTATGTTTATAACAATTGTGCATATTGGTTTGTTATATATGATTTAATGAGTTTGAAAATATATAAAAATCAAAAGAAAATAAAAACAATGGAAATCAAGTATTGATGTCAAATTCATGTAAGTGAATAAATGATACTTTGAATTAAATAAATCAAATAGTTGAAACGGTTAAAGAAATGAAAGCTAGAAGAAAATGTGCTAGTTTGTAAAGTAATTGTATGACTTGAGACAATTACAAAGATAACAACATCAAATGTTTGATTGTGTGAATTTAAATAAGAGTGACTACGTCACTTTGTTTATTAAATCCAAAAATGATATGTTAACTATGGAAAATTCTAGTCAATTTGATCCGTTGATTAAAATTCAAGGAAAACTAATGGACTCGTTGTTAAATAAGTCATTAGGTGAATATTATTGAAATTTTTTAAAGGATCAATATGGAATAGCTGATATTTAAATGAATTTGAGTTAACAATTATCAAATGGATAAAGCTTGTTTTAGCAAGATGATATATTGCTAAGTCAATTTATGATTGAAAAGACATGTAGCAATGTATGTAATGGTAGGCTAGACATATATGTCTAAAACATAATACCATTAGACAACTACTCTCAACTAATTTGACTATGTGAAGTCAAATGATAAACGGATCCCTTAACCAAAGGTTAAATCGAGAGTTAGTTGTAAATTCGGAGGGGAATGAGACTTATGCCTGTTAAAAGTTAAACACAGCGGAAAACCCAATGTAGATGACTGAAGATCCCAAGAACTAGATTTAATGGGACCACCTAACTGTTAAAAGACTTGTAGCATTACTATGGGGAGAATTAACTCTAAGTCAATTCCTATTAGTAACATCCCGAAAGGACAAAGATAAGCCTATGTCTTTTACAAATTCTTACTTGTCGAAAATTTGAGCGAGGTAATACGGGTTACCTTTAAGAAATCACCTATGTGAGAGATAAGTGGGGTCGCTTTGAAGAGAATTATGTGAGGCTCAATTCTTAGACCCTCTCACAGAACTAGGCAAAATGTTCAGGGCCATGAATGAACATAGCTATGAGAATTGAACTATGTTAAGACATACTTGTGTCAAGCATATGATCGGCTACACAAAAGGCATAACGGTTCAAGCACATCGCGTCAATTTACTTGCGAGTAGAGAAAATATGCTTGTACGAGCGAAGGTTCAATGGACATTTCCATACCTATCATATGCAAGTTTTTGTCTGCCGGACTCTATCACCAAACTCGTCCTCAATTTTCTTTGTGTGGTAGATTGTTGGAAAAATATGTTGTGTGTGAAGGAAATTATGTATTTTTCTTATATGAATCATTTGTTGTTTGACAAAGATTATTGTGAATTCATGTTCCACTCCGTGTAAACATTGAAATGGTATATCTAGATGTCCAATTTGAGATTTGATGAGAAATATATGATAACTCAAAGTTGGTGGGTTGAAAGTGTAAACTTTTAAAATTTAACCAAACTATTAAGTGACATGATTCCCAAATTAATTAAGGGATTAATTGGGATAATTACCATGATTTTTGTGGTTACAAGTTGTGGAATAAAACCCTATCAATACAAGTTAATGACTCCCATACTAATATAAGAATTAATTGGAAATTAATCATATGGTTGTTGAATCTATAACTAGAGAAATCACAACAAATGAAAACAACTTTTTTCCATTAATCTTCTTCCTCTCCATTTGCAATTTGTTATCATTCTTTCTTTGGCCTTCTAGAATAGTCTACAATGGTATGGTGATTTTGTCCAAACATTGTTTCAAATCACCAGAGATTCTAGTGTGAAAGAATAGTCCAGTTCGTCCGTTTTATCCTAGTAGACGAACGTCCAAAACAACCTCAATCACAACTCGGTGAGGGGGCGAATTTGTTTTAAGGAGAGTGTGTCACACACGACTCGGGTAACATCAAGACAATCAACCTACAATTATTTCTTATTGTTTAAGTTTATGTTGTAAATTGTAACAATAAATACTCCCTCCGTCCCAACGAAAAAGCCATTTATTTCCTTTTTGGGCGTCCCATTTAAAAAGCCATTTTCCCAAAAAGGAAACCTTAAATCACTATTCTCTCCACTCATTCTCTCTCCTACTTTACTTTTACACTCACAACATTCTCTTTCTTACATCACCTCCCACTCATTCTCTTTCCTATTTAATTTTTCATACTCACAACATTTAAACTTTTTCTCTTTCCTACATCACATTTCTTATTTTGCGTGCCCGACTAATTTAGTGGCTCTTTCGCTGGGACGGAGGGAGTATATCGTAATTCTTTTCTCTTTTATGATTTTGTAAGATTTTGTCTAGCAAATTATAATAATTTAATGGTTGATATTTCTCACCAATCACATCTAACAATTGATATTTATTGGTTTCATGATTTGGTCTCGTGGTTCGATTTTAAATGGTTTGGTTCAGTTCGGTTTGTTTTGGTTCGGTCTAAGGAAATCAAATCGCAAATCAAATCGGATCATGCGATTTGTCAATTTTTGAGATTGATTCGAAACAACTTTACTTGAAAATCGAACAAAATCGCATGGTTTAATTCCGTTCGGTCTCAAACCATAATCTGAACCGAACCACTGTTGTTACCCGTACCAAACACAATGCAACTTGGAGCAACTTTGTTCCTTGTCGGGTTCTCTATTTAACGGAGTAACTCATAAAGGGTTAGAAGTTTCCAAAAATAAAGGTAGCTATGCGTGATTTTTCATACTAGAGGGTGGTGTTTGTAATATAATTACATACATTAAACAGACACAAAAACGAAAAAAGAGTCCGTGAGAGAAAGTAGAGAGAGAAAGAGGAGAGAGAGAATCGGAGAGCGATCAGAGGGAGAACGCTATTCCAAGCTCTGATTCAAGGGCGACACGCCGACGAGAGAGATTTTTAGAGAGAGAAAATCAGAGGGATAGATAAATGTGGAGCAATTCGTAGAGAGAGATAGCGGGAATGAGACCAAGAATGGAATAAGGAGCTTAAACATGGATTCCAACGAAGTTTTTGAAGGTTGTCAACACTATCAACTTCTAAATCTGAATTCTCTTCCAGTTTATGAAGATACTCTAAGGTCAGCCTTACCCTCAATTTAATCTTTGTTTGAACTCGATTTTCGTTTCTCGGAAGCTTGAATCTGTTCAATCTCACTTTGCTGTTTTGGATTCCAATCCCGTTGTTGAGAATTTGAACTTGGGATTCGGACACTACCGGAGTCGAATACTCTGTAATATTATTACAATTGAGTTACTTTTCGAGTTTATTTGAAAGAATCATGAAAGTGCGAGGTCGTTGATATAGTGAATTGAGGTTTACTTGGAGTTGCAGGGAGGTATCTTTTGTGGGGGTTTCTTTGTTTAATTTATAAATTGAGGGTTTTTCTGGGTTATTACTGTAATTGGGGTTAGGGTTTGTGATTGGAATTCAAATATATTGGCAATTGGGTTTTGGAGGGAGAGTTAGTTGGGAACTCTATTCCTGGTTCCTTCCTCCAACCTAATTAGGTTTTCTTGTTATCGAAGATGTGTTTAACGTTAGCAATATCTGGGTTGCTTTTGAATAGAGTAAAGCTCATCTGGAGGATGGAATTTTTGAGTTGGAGCAAAACCCTAATTTAGTGGTTGAATTGGGGTCGAGTTTTTTTGTTCATGCAAGTGTAAAATTAATCATCTTGATAATTGTATATGGGATTTTTGTGTTGAGAAATGCAACCGCCGCAGCAGCATTCACGGATCAATCTTACTGAATTGAAAGCTCAGTTAGTCAGGAAGCTTGGGCCGGAGAGGTCCAAGCAGTATTTTGATTATTTGAATAAATTACTGAGTTTGAAGATAAGCAAGGCTGAGTTTGATAAGCTTTGTGTGAGGATAGTTGGGAGGGCTCTTATCCCACTGCATAACCAGTTCATTCGATCCATTATAAAGAATGCCTGTACAGCAAATGTACCCCCATCAGCACATGAAATTGAGGCTACAAGAGCAGCTGGAAATAAAAAACCTTCAAGCGACGGGCATCAGCAAAATGGCTCTCATCCTGCCCTAACCCAGTCTACCAGTCCGTTGGCTTTGTCAAATGGGGACATTCTGCCACTATCTCCTCGAAAGGCGAGAACAGGACTTCGCGAACGGAGAGCTGTGGATCGTCGCAGTGCGCTTGGACTAAATGGAAAGCTAAATGTGGCAGGTCAACCATCTGCCAGTGCACATTCTGGTGACTTTAACGTTATTTTGGAGAATGGGAATTCAACTCCACCTGATACTCGGAGGCCGGTGCAGCATCATCAAGAGCTCACACAACAGGCAGAAAACGGAAATGAGGTATTAGGTCACCCTGCTAAGTTTCCACTAACAGTTAGATCACCAGACGGCTTGGTTTCTGTACATAGCAATGACCAAATTAAAGTGGTAGGCAGAGAAGATCGGAAAGAGGTATCTGGTAGGAGTTCACTAAATGCTCCGCTCGGGGTTCCATTTTGCCCGGTCAGTATTGGTGGGGCCCGCAGAGCATTACCTTTGGCAAGTAGCAGTAAATGTATTAGCATGTTTAGCAACGATGCTTTGTTGGACACAATAACACTGAGGGACCGTATGGAGCAGATTGCTGCTACACATGGCCTGCAAGGGGTGTCAATGGACTGTGCTAATGTGTTGAATAACGGTTTGGATTCTTACTTGAAGGGTTTAATTAGGTCTTGTGTTGAACTTAATGGTGCAAGGTCAGGGCTTGGGCCAATAAAGAACATCTCCAACAAGTATCAACCTCATTTGAAGCTAGTTAATGGCGTCAGACCTGGTCACCATTACCCGACACAAACTAGCAATTGGCCTATGGAAGCCATGCAAGACCAAAAACCGAATTTGCCAATATCTTTGTTAGATTTTCGGGTAGCAATGGGGCTCAAGCCACAGCAGCTTGGAGAGGACTGGCCCTTGCTGCTTGAGAAAATATGTACGCACGCTTTTGAGGAATAAGAAGTGTGGCCTAACTTGCTGTTCCTTCTTGGTCTCGGGTTGGTGAGTTGGTCTCTACGGATTAGAGCATGCCTCTTTCGTGGGCTATGGTTCTTTATGCTGAAATTCTTTCATGACCTTGCTGACCAGTCTAAAGCTCTCGTTTGTACTGTGGAGCTGTATTTGTTGGTCAAGATTGCAGCAGGATAACTTCGTTTTCTCCTGCTTAGAGCTTCTTTTCGGTTGGGTACGCCATATCCGCAGCAACCAATCAAAAAGGGTCTTGAAGAAAAGAAAGCCTATATTTGGTTGCGATGTTGTATGATTAGCAATTGTCTCACTGCATATTTTCTGCTTTCATCTGTAATTTAGAGTTAATGAGGAAATTTAGAACAGTTTTGCAGGAATAATTTGTGTAGCTCAGTACTTCAGTTAAAGTTGAAACTGCATGATATGAGAGTTCTTGTGTATGTATTTTCGACACTAAGCATTCCTTGAAATATCAATATTAACAGCACAGTTTACCAGTTGATAACTTGGCGATTTGGCAGTACCCCTATATAAGGTAATATTTTGATGTTGAATTGAAGTTGGTAAGCATGTTCTTCTTTCATTGGCTTATTCACCTATATTTTAATTCTTGCAGTATTATCTTGTAATTAGACCATACTTTTCTTGAATAATGCTTTATATGATTGTTGAGTTTCATATATCTTTTACAAATTACTTGCTTCCATGCATGTAGGTGAATACCGTAGTTCTTTTTCCTCAAAGAATTTCCATATATTTAGTAAAAGCTAAACTCTTGAAAATGAAAAAGTATTTTACTCTTCTGGTTGAAGCTTGTGAACTTTGCAGTTGTAATCGTTTAAAAAAATTGGCCCCAAAGATTTCCATATTTGTGGTGTATGTGGTATCTTGGCCTCTTTGGAGACCTGAGTCCCATGCCTGAGGACCTAATTGCCTTAAAATAACATGCCATAAGCCAGAGGACATATATGCATCCTGTTTAAACATAGGAGCCGTTAGCTTTGATTAAGAGACTGACAATGTGTGCCTTTAACCGAATGATACCGCCAAAATCAAACCCAACCATTTCCTGCAAGTTATTTGTTTGCATGGTTTTTCATATGCTTGTATGTCTGTAATATCTTCATGTTCTCTGTGTGCTGTTTATGTTGTTCTTACGTACAAGCTAGAGTCCATGTGAAACAGTGAGTGAAGGAGTCACATATTAATACATAGATCCACTAGCTAATATTTATGATACATATATCCTTCTGACAATTTTTTTTTAATTTTTTTTTGGTTGCTCTAATAATCAGCATTTTGCAGAAGGTCATCCATTTCTGTACATATTTTTCCAATTGTCACCGCAGGAGTGTACTGAGCATTGCTGATCGGCTTTTAAGCCATGGGAGTTGTTTGCTTAGATTGCCAAAATGGTCAATTCATTAAGCTTTTCCCTTTTCCTGAAATTTTGATACCTGTTCTATCAAAATGATAGCGTAGCATGTTTCACACCTAATTCTTATGTAATCATCACTTATTATGATCTGACAGCGTCTTTACTCCTCGAGACTAAGACATGCAGGTTTTGTGAATGTAATTCATGATTTATCGAGACGGGATCGTATCTTCAATTACCTGAATTGTCCGGCAGTAGATAACTTCGCTTTCATTGCTTTCTTATCTGTGGACCAGTTGTCAACATCTCCATTTCCTGCTGTTGGCATGCTATCATGGGAATCAACAGTTTGTGTTTTGGAACAAGTCTGTAAGTTCTTTTCCCTTCAAGTTTGTTATTTCCTGCTGCTGTAGGTTTATTTTTCCTTTCTTATTATCCAGTTGATGAGTAAATGTTTGATACTCGTGGTGTTTTTTTTTGGTGCCATGATGTTAGCATGGAAGTGGAACAGTGATGATTTACTAGTAGTTTTTGGTAATACTAACAGCATATTTTCTCGATTGACTGTACCTGAAATTTATGCCTGAAAAAGCATTTGCAAGTATTAGAATAAATTTCATTATCCTTTATTGCATGATTAACTCTGCTGTAATACTTATTCAAATTATCAATTAAAATCATTTAGGAGCTTCTGCACATACAAGTTTGGACCTAAGCTTGCAGTTTAGGCATGAATATATTTGTATTAAGTCTAAGTACTTTTGTATTATCTTCCGAGCAATGTGAAGCAGGTCATTTGAATACTAAACTCCATAATTCTTGGTTACTTTGTTTCAGGGTACGACATCCCTATAATATCTCCTCCCCTCCCCACTTCCAACCTGTTCAAGCCTTATCAATGATATAACTTTTCTATACCAGCACTGTTAAGAGTTTACTATTTATTTATTATTTTCTCCCTCTTTTCCACTGAAGAATTTCCCATCTTTTTTTTTTTGTCCTGCTCAACCTCACATTTTCTTTCAGATTATTACTCGTATTTGATATGCACTTAATTAGGACTTACAATTAATTATAACCATTGTAACCACCTGAGAAACCACCAAGTAATGCTCCCTCCCTCCGTCCCAAAATAAGTTTCTTTTCCTTTTTGGGATGTCCAAAAAAATTGTCCCCTTACAAAACTTTCCATTTTTGGCATAGAAAGTTAACATTTTTAACCTTTAGTTGATACTCTCCTCCATAGTGAGCCTAAATTAAAAGCACAGAAAGTTCACATTTGCCCTTGTGAATATTCATCCATAGTAGGCCCAAACAGTATGATGATAAAGTCAAATGCTTTACCTAAAACTGTCTGTCCGGTCAAAGGGGACTCTTATTTTGCAACGGAGGGAGTAACTAGTAAGAAAATGTCATGATTAAATGAAAAGTAGGAGAGAGATAGGGATTAAAAAGTGGGCCCCAAAGAGAAAGCAAAAAAAAAAAAACAGGAAAAACATGAACCACAAAAATGTTAATAGGGCCGTGATCTCTCATTTTGCTCTGAAAAGGGGTCAGATTAAGTGATTGACACAAAAATAGAAAGAAAAAAAGGTCAAACAAGGACTTTCGGTAAAACGGGGAGTACGCAAAAAAAGACGGTGAAAGAATAATCTACATCTTTGCTGCATAATATTTGTATGCCAAACTGATAAGAATCCTCCAACTTACTCATATATCCATTTTAATTACATTTAATATGCATTATCAAAAGGAGCTCTTTCGTAATAAAAGGCCTTGCCTTTAAACTCCTAACCTCATGGCAATATGATAACCTGAGTGTACCTTTGTGATAGTAATGTACTCTAGCTATATATGATGGATAAGTATTGTCCAAGAAATGACAACCAAATTGATATTTGTTGGATCAGTTATTACATAATCTTCCTTATCCCTTCTATTCTGTCTTCTAGATGTTTAAAAATAATGTCTATGCTTATCAAAAAAAATGTCTATCGAGATTGAGCTGACATCCCAGTGGTGGATATTTACTCACCCTATGTATGTGTTAGATATGCTGGATAAACGGGAAAGGATAGGTGTGGCACACAATGTACAGTCAGTAATTTGTTTTGGTTAGGTTGGAATTGAAGTCGTTGGGTTCAAACTTAAGTGTGATGATGCGTATTGACTGCTAGAAAAAATAAACTCTGTTAGGATTTTAAGCTCCATGTATAACCCAAGAAACAAGCTCATTTTTCAATATTTTGTACGACTTCATCTTGTATGTCTGTGTGGTTCATGGATTTTGCAAATAGGAAATGAAAATGAACTTATTTTACATCTCTTGATTTCTGTGGCAGATGAGAGGCAACACGAGTATGGAATTTTGTTTAACATAGTTTTCTTTTCCTTGATGCCTGATGTGAGAAACGAGCTGTTAGCCATGATTTACCCTTATTCGTATCAAATTTCTGTTCAAAATGCTCCTATTGCACATTTTGTTCTTTGAGATGGGGAAAATGTTTCATGGAATTCTCATCTTTTCACAAAACCTGCATGATTATGAGGCAAAGAAGTTGACTACATCATTGCAAATCCTTTCAGCTCACAGAGTTAAGGAGAGTCCAGACAAGCATATTTGGACTTTAGATCCTCAGGGTAGATGTGGAAAGAAGATACCTGTTTACTGTTGACTCTTTGTTATTGGTGGAAAACAACAGTTCAAGATTTCAGACAGGTTGGTTACTTAACAATAACTTGTAATGGTCTTTTGTATCCTAGGTCTGAGCCATCACACTTGCATTTTGTTTCTCCATAATGTTAGTGCCCAAGTTGGCACCTTCATTAATATGTGATGCACCTGGGCTATTCTCTCCATGTGTGAGCAGGGGCTTACATGTATGGGGGAGTAATGCTTAACTGCTATATTTTGGTATGCGGTTTGTTTTTAACAAGTTGATTTTTTTTTCTTTTATCAGTATCTGGAGTTCTGGCACCCAAACAAAAAGATACTCTGTCCCTAAATGAATGTCGAAAAAAGTTTTCAATTTGCTCTCGATCTTTGATTTTTTTTTTCGAGATTCATTTAGGGACGGAGGGAGTAAGTTAAAATGAGATGGTAAGGCAAAGACCTAGATCCTGATATTGATTCTACAAGATGGAGCACTTGAGTCTGAGATGCAACTCCAGGCTCCAACCCCCCTAAGGATTTGTCCGGCTAACTACCTGATGCTTGTAGGATCTCTGGGTAGACTACCCACTGAAGGATTATACTGATGCTAAAAGAGGCAGGAATTCCTCCCATTGGTTCCCTAAAGAAACGAAATAAAAAAGAAATCTAATTGCAGAATACTTTCCATAGCCTTTTGGTGTATAGATGATGCGCGTAATAGTACTTTTTTTCTTTTTATATTTTGTTCACTCATTCTGAACAACAAACACCAGCTTTTGTTATCTCTTTATCCTGTTCAGGCTCGGGTTCTGGCTCCCCAAAAACTCAGCTTACACTATTTTTATGGTTGTTTCTTCAGCTTTATTCCGTAAGTTGTTCGTGAAGCTATGATTGAAGTTGATAACCTAGCCATTGAATTCTCCTTATTAGCAGAATTTGGGTCTTTTAAACCTAATTGCACATTATTGCTGTTAGTTTACTTGACATTTGTACACTTTGCGCATGCCCAGTGACTAGGCACCTGTTTGCCAGTGCATCAAACAGTCTCTCTATAGCTTATGTAGCTCGAATTAGGTTGTATTCTGTTTTCTCCTCTTCCACGTAACCCGCTTGCGCATGTCCACAGTGCTTTCTGTTTGCTTAAGTGTTAATGCTTTGGTCGATGCTCCAGGTGCATTAACAGCAGTGGCGAGGCTAGCCTGACCTATAGGGTACTCTCATGACTCAACCCCCTTAATTTTGGGAACTGTCATTTTAGCACCTTTATATTTGAAGGAAATAAACACCAACTTTTTATTTTAGCAATTTTGACTCCCCCCCCCCTTTTGTGCCAAATTTGAATATTGCAAGTATTGTTTTTATTCCAAAAACAATCTTCACCCCCTCTACAATTTTTTTAAGCTTCTTCACTGATTAACAGGATAATGTTTTAAACCCAAAAATTAATTTCTTATTAAACTTTATTTATATTGAGTTGGTCTTATAAAAAACGCGTTTTTTCTGGCACTTAGAAAAAACGTGTTTTGTGTTTCCCCGTTTGTGCCAGTGTCAGTTAAACAAAGTGCCAGTGTGATAAAGTGCCAGTGCATGTGTAACAAAATGCCAGTGAAAAAAGTGCCAGTACCAATTTAACATAGTGCCAGTGGCACTGGCACTGGCACTGGCACTGGCACTGGCACTGGCACTGGCACTGGCACTGGCACTGGCACTGGCACTGGCACTGACACTTTTTACACGGGCACTTTTATATACATGAACTGGCACTCTTCACACTGGCACTCTGTTACACTAACACTGGCACTTTCTTACACTAACATTTTTGCTGGCTCTCAAAAACACAAGCACTGGCATTAAAAAACACATGCACTGGCATTCAAAAACACATGCACTGGCACTCAAAAAACACTGGTAATCATTTTTGCTGGCATTCAAAAAAACATGGACTGGCATTCAAAATCAGTAATCATTTTTGCTGGCATTCAAAAAAACATGGACTGGCATTCAAAATCAATTACACTGGCATTCAAAATCAAACAATCCTCAAATTCCCAAACAAAAAACCAAATCATCTCGTAATTGAATTTGCCAAATCAAATCAGAACACTTGATTGAAGGCTCAGCTCCGCCTCTCACGGTTGCATCCAAATCATCGACTTCCGTAACCTCTGTAATGATCGGAATTGGCCGGCGAGTCAGCGATGGTGAATGGAGAGAGAGAGGACGCTAATTCGGAATTGGGTCGTTGTTTTGGGTTTGGACAGAGAGGAATGTTGGGCGATTGTATTTGGGACTGGGGAAGTATAGAACGGTGAAGGAGATTGAGGGGAACAGGGGCCGCCGGTGATTGGGTTTTGACAGAGGACTGGTGGTCGCCGGCGAATGGTGAGGAAGAAGACGATTAGGGAGCGAGCTGGTGTTTTGCGTTTAGAGAGAGAGAATCCCGTGTAGAGAGAGAGAGAGAGTAGTGAGCGTGTTTTGTGAGAGAGAGACGGGGTTTTAAGTAATTTTAAAACACGTTTTTTGTTAAGTTAACAAAAAACGCGTTTTTTACAAGTTTTTGGCATTTATATTTGGATGCTACCTGTTTAATCTAATTAAGAGTTTTTTCTTCTTTTTTATATAAATTTATCTGTGTTCTTATTTTTTCTTTTTTGATGGAAATCACAGAAACTGTGTCTATATCAGCCTTCTCTGGGATAGTGGATGGTCCAATATGCTATGTTATCCACAATCTGAGGAGTCTGTTAACTGAACTCATATGGGAGGAGTGCTGATTTTTTTCTAATCTGAAAGCTCAAAAAGACAGCAATTTCAATCATATGTCTGAGATACAGTAACAGGACAATCCAGGTAACTCCTTTTCGTTACCTTAATTAAGAGCATCTTGGCTGAATTTGTATGCCGAGAAAGCAAAACCATATTGCGGTCTGAAGTTAGATATTCCGGAACAAACATGTTGTATTATAACCTAGGCAAGGTTCCTGTGTGATTCATATGAACTCATCTAAAAGTTTAATCTGTTACCCCAACAATGTGTTTCTAGCTTAAAGATACCCCTCCTCTGTGACTACTCACACATGAAAAGATAAACAAATATTCCTCACCAGGGGCATTACAAGCCAAACAAGGATGCCCAAGCTTACCAAGAGCTTAGGGTATGTTTGGCAACCTATTCCAAGTCTTGGAATCGGAATTGGAATAACAAAATGAATTTCATGGCATTAATTTTACTCTTCCATTTTCAATTCAATGGCTCTGAATTGACTCGCCAAACATACCCTTATACTACTAAAGTTACCGACTTATCTAAAAGCTGTCACCCAACAGATATCAAGCTTAACATAGGGGCTTCTGAGTAGCCTTTTCTATTTTCTGTGAACTAATTCTGATAGTGCAAATCTTCTGTATAGTATTTTCTTAGCTCCCCTCCGATAGGTTCCAGTTTCAAGATAAGGATTTGTGATATATCTAAACTGGCTTTACTTTCACGCAAGGAGGACTAGATACTTGTGGTATAACTTATTTCTTGACTTCTTATTCTGGCCAATCTGAAATTTTGTGGATAATCTTTGTTGATAGTTGCATTTATTAGTTCTTGTGGTGAGTATTCAATGAAGAACTAGTTCCATCTTTATCACCTGCAGTTGTCAATTTAGGCTAGTTCTTGTACTTCCTCAGTCGGCGGAGCTAGGAATTCAATTGGGGGGGGGGGAAGAAAATTTGGAGCAAAGAAATGATGAACAGGGGTTAGGGGGCAGCGCCCCAAAATACTTTTTGGCAGTTTTTTTCTATATAGAATACAATTTTAGACATAGACATAGTTAAATACCTGCATTAAATAATACATTCATTGGTCTCTCATGTGATTCAAACATGTACAACATAATTACACGTATCAAAAGGAGTTGTTCAACATCTACGATCAGAAAATTATAAATATTAAACTTTTTACTTAATTTGACATATACTTCATCTGTCCCACTAAAAGTTACACTCTTTACCTCTTTACCACTTACACTTAATCCTCGTGTCCAAAATAAAAATATAATTTTTAGTGAGACAGAGGGGATATAGTTGTAAACAAAAGTGTAATTTTTAGTGGCACGGATGAAGTATAGTTGTATTTATAATATATAGTGAAACACCATTGGTCAATTAAAAAAAAGTTAAGGGTTTATGAACTAATTTGCATTTGTCTGGCAGAGAAGATGAAAAGAGTTTCTATAATGTTGTCCCAAGCCCAAACAACTGTAGACTAACTCTATCATCCTTTTCTCTTATTAACAGTAGGAAAATGATTTCTTGAGTTTGCCAAGGAGAATTGAACTTCCTTTATATTTGACATTTACAGAGCTACCTGGGCCAAGCTCGAAGTGATTTAGGCTTGAGGTGCAAACAAATCCAGTTTGGCTTGCCTTGGCTTGGCTTGGCTCGGCTCGGCTCAGATAAACTTGGTAAACACAAAATAAATCAAATTTATGTAGTTTTTATATTATTTTTAGTTTATCTTTTGACCTGGGCTTGAGTGAAGTTGACTTGCTTATAGCTTGCTGGTGAATTAACTGGGTGCAGCTCACATGTAAGTTCCATGGCTCGAGTACACTTAAGCTCGGTTATATTGAAAGAGCGAGCTATAGCACAAAAAACTTAACTCAGCTCTATTCATTAGCTGTGGGCTCAGCCAGCTGCTAACGGCTTTAATTTTCAGAATAATTAAAATCAGATTCCTGGCAAGAATAGGATTCTTCCAATCAGGTATATTTTCCAAAAACAGCTAATAGTTCTAAAGACATATTACATGCTTGACATAAGCAGGCAAGTTTATCTGCAGAATCATCAAAACTTTTGCTGCTTGAGTTTCTGCTGTATGGCTTGATTTTAGCCATAAAAACTTGATATATTTACAAATGTAGCCATTATGATAGTACTTTCTGTAGCCACCATATACATCGGGGCTAGATCATATCATTATAACTGTTAGTCACACGCTTGTAAAATGCTGACTCCGTCTTTGTCTTTTTGCAGACATCAAGGAGAGAGATACTGTGATTATAGAGAGCTTGAAGAAGCCACTTTTCATGCATGATTTATGGAGAAGGATGATTTATTAGTATGGTTGTCCCAAACAAAAATTTTCCAAAATGGTCGCAGCTTTCTCTTGGGAGGGCGAGATAATAACTCTGACTCTGTTTTTCTAAGCATTTCCCACATCACCTGAACATCCTCATATCCACAAGTTTGGATATCGTCATGAAGCTTCAAAAGCCCCGGGCCTGAGACAAAAAACACAATCCATGTAAGTAACCTATTCAAACCTACTAGTTTAATATTCCTGAATACTCACCCTCCCCCATCTCATAATAAATGTCGATGTTGACTTGTCAACATTTGTAATGAAGGTGCGTTATTAGTTATTACATTACTTCTACAGTGATAAAATTGTACCAAGTCACTTTTCTTGGAAATGTGACATTTATTTTGGAACAAACCAAAATGGAAAATGATACATTTATTTTGGGACTGAGGGAGTATCATGTTAGGGATCCATGAATTCGGTTGTAGTTGGGGTAGTATGTATATGGTCAGGGTTAGGGTTAAAACCGTATTGCCTTAATATAACTAAGCAGAAGTACTATCAGCCGGAGGGATTAGATTAATCAAAAAGAATTAGTTCATTTAATCTTTGACGCTCCATAAGTAACTCTTTATTTGACCATCCTCTAAGTGGACAGCGGACAGAATAAAATATAGTTAGTGCAGAGATAAATTTAGGTGAGGTTGACCAAAAACGGATAGTGCTTTGGATACCAAAAGAATAATCACCAATCAATATTGTTGTGCCCACTCGAAAAAGATTCCAAATTGTTTACTCAAGTTGGATCCCACAAAAAAGTAATCCCTTTACAAGATTGTAGAACAATTAGAAATTGATATCTGACGCTGAAATCTAGAGTTCATCAACTAAAATTCCGTCGGCATGATAGGGAGGGGAGGAGGGGGGGGGGTGTTTATCAAAAGCAATAAATTGTTGATTGATCCGAAGTTATTAGTCTCCCAGCTTCACTAACTTTACTAAATTCTTATTTCCAGAAGATCAAAGTTTGATGAGAGAGAATATCTTTAGGAATTAGGAATTTCAATTAATACCCGGTTGTTAAAACAAAATTAAAACCCTAAACATCTATGTCAGTTTTATATTATCTTTAGGAATTTCAATTAATCCCTTGCTGCAGGGTTAATGGTTGTGGTTTTCAAAAATTAATTACAAGTATATTTCAAAGTTTAGTTACATGAATGTTTTTGTTTAGACACCAAAAAGAAGAGAGGAATATTTGAAGGTCCAAAAAGAAAAAGAAAAAATAATACGAGTAACCAAAGAACAGAGAAAAACAGAGAATATGTATCAGCCTACTTACTGCCTATGCGAAAGGGAGGGGAGAAAAGAGAGAACTACAACAGTTAAGAGTCCTGGGGGTGGAGTGGCTTAAATGGAGGTAATAGCAGGGAGAGAGAGAGAGAGAGAGAGAGAGAGGCTAATTACCATTCTTACGAGCCTTAACACGGGTAGAAACAGTAAACCAAACCCTTCTAACTGGAAAGACCATCTTATGCCACAAGCTCATCAGTTTTGTCCTAACCTTCTTCCTCCTTGTCAACCTTAACCCGGCCAACTCTCTTCCTCTATATATATACATGCATATTAAGGGAGAGATGAGATGTTTCGGTTGAGAAACAAAGTAGAAGAAGAAGAAGAAGAAGAAGCATTAACTGACTTCTGACAGACAGAGGAGTGTTAAGAGTCCATTTTTAAAGATGTTCACCGACACGTGATAGTTGGTTACACGCGTGCCTAATTCGTTGGGAGCTTTCTATTCATTAATCACTATTTGACACCTGTACAATCTCCTACTATTAGGCTGCTTTTCCTCCTTTTTTTTATACCCTCACCATTTGACTTTCTTGGCAGTTTTATATTTTACATATTTCTGTGATTTTTGCCCTTTGCTTTGGCCGGTTTGAATGTTTTTGGAAGTAATACTTCACCTCGAAATATGTGACCTCATTGCAAACATAATCCTTACTTTGTGACCACATAAAGCCTTGTGCTTAATTTATTTTATTTTATTTTTTATTTTTATGTTCCTGTTGAATGAAAATAAAGAGACCATGCGATTCCAAGCCCTAAGCTGGATTTGAGCTAGTATAGTTCGACGGCATATATAAGTCGGCTGCACCTAAGTCCGAGATCTAGATCACGTGCAAAGTAAATAAAGGGACGAAACCTTGATATCTGAATTACCATTTGAATGTAAGGGCTAGGCCCAACGTATAAAGCCCAGCTATTTAAGTATTATCGCCATCGCATTCTTAGTGGGTCGACCTAATTGTTACAAGGTCCAAGGCCCATCATTTAAGATTTGTCGACCTAGCTCATTGTCCGACTTCCTTGGTCCCGACATAGCCTTGTCCGACATACGATCCATATCTCATACAAGTATCATCCGGCTATATCAATCAGTTAGGTCGACCTAGTTCTATGCGGGCGATCTCGACCTACAAGACTTACGTCGACCTACAGAGTCTTAACGTATATACAACTCTTTCTTTAACAGAAGTCCTACAAATTAGGAGTTATTTTCGTACGTGATCTCTCATACAATCTGATCCACGATTCTAGGGATTTCATACAATCCTACTACAATTATAACTCATATCAACGCCTATAAATACTTCACAATATCAACGATTTTGAGGTAATTGCTATTTGTTATTCTGAATACTTCTGTTCATTATAATTTATTAGCTCTAAACACCATACTTACTCTCACGCCCGAGGATCTTCGTCGGAGACCATTTCGGCTAGTCGTGGGTTCCTTGTTTCAGGTCAGTCAAAGCCAGTGGATCAACCTAATTGCTGGACGTATGCTGATCAACACGTTTCCTGCATCATCAGTTTGGTTCCATTGTCGGGAACGAAACTTTTTGACCTCGAAATCTAATCAAACCGTAATCATGATTTCTGACGGACACACCGCTACACCCTCTACGGAGAGCGAACAAGGGAATGCCGGTGGAAACATGGACACTGGTGTTGGAAATCGTAATGCCAATTTGCCTCCTCCACCACCACTCCGTGCCAGGAGAGCCACTCGTTCCAATAGCGTGGCTAATGGCAGGGGCTTGCCAGATAACATAACAGAGGGAAAAGAGGCCTATGGCCGAGCCAGAAGTGCAGCCGCCACCAAAACGACTACTGGTAGGTCGAACGGTTGCAGGCGACAATCCAGGTCCCTCGACTGATCAACTTAGTAGGAAAGAAATTTTATTGAAGCGGGCTATGTTGCTCCAAGGATCGTTGGATGTTAATGACGAGTTACTGGACATGCCTGAATCTCCTAAGGGTGATAGGAGATCACATTAGCCTGCTCCTTCTGTTACCTCTCACAGACGAGCTAATGGAAGTGCTAAACCGAATGAAAGTGCTAGACCAAATGGAAGTGCTAGACCGAATGGAAGTGCTAGGCAGAATGGCGAGCAGCGGATGATTGAACAACCTGTCCGTTCCCACATATTCGTGCCAAGTGACGATCTAAGAAGTAGGCTCAACCAGAATAGGGAGCAGGAGGCAGAGTCAGCCTAGAGGCAACAAAGGGAGGCCGAAAGGAGTATGCGTAGGTCGCCTGCCAGAACGGAGAGGTCGCAATCCCATCGAGAGAGAAACGGGCGCAGGTCGCCACCAAGAAGAGATAGAGCAGTTTCTCACCGGGGAAGGAGAGAAGCAACACCACCTAGGAGTGAGAGGCAGAGGGCCTACTCTAGAAGGGAGTCTCACCAGGAGGAGAGGCAGAGGTCTAATAATGTCTCCTATCAAAGGGACGACAACCCAGATGCCAGAGAGCTGCTAAACCTAAAGAGAAGGTTGGAAAAAATGGAGGCCGATAGAAAGGAGGACGATGGAAAGGGCGAACGAAACTACAATACTCTTCGACCCTTGTCCAGAGAATTGCTCGAGCTATGACCTCCAGTGGGTTTCAAGCTACCTTCGTTAGATAAGTATTCAGGTGCGACCAACGCCCTGAACCATATGCAACACTTTGAGGCCACCATGTGTTTGGTCTCTTTCGAGGATGATGTGATGTGCAAGGTACTAACCAACACCTTCACAGGTGCATCACTGAATTGGTTCCGTGGATTGACGCCGGGCTGCATTACCTCGTGGGAGTACATGAGGAAGAAGTTTCTGGATCGTTTCTCGATAGCTGGGGCCAGAAAGAAGACGGTCACCGACTTGAACAACTTGACTCTGGGCAAAACTGAGAGCTCGATGACTTACTACACAAGGTTCAAGGAGATGGTCGATCAAATAGAAGAGGACCTAACAGATAGGGAAGTTATCAACTGTTTCAGAAATGGGGTGTCCTCTCCTGATTTAGACTACGAGCTACATGTTAGGAGAGTGACTACCAGGCATGAATTGTTTGAAAGGGCCTATGATGTGGCCATAGCTGAAGAGAGGAAAGAAAGGAAGAAAGACAAAGGCTCGAAACATTCTGAAGGTGGAGAGTCGACTAAAGAGGGTCAGGTTAAACACAATGACAACCACAACAAGGGAAAGAACAGGACGAGGGCGATCGAAAGAGTCCCTGAGAGTTTCACCCCCCTAACTGTGAGTCGAACATAAATAATAAACACAGTCAACCTAGGCCCTCCTGCTCCAATGAATCCCCAAAACAAATTCAAAAGAGATAACAGTAGATTCTGCGAGTTCCACAAAGATACTGGGCACACTACTGAGGAATGCATGAGTTTGAAACGAATCATCCAGAAGTGGGTCGATAGTGAAAGGCTAGACAGGTTTGTGAAAGAAGTTCGACCTGTTGGAGGCAAGCTAATTGGAGGAGGGATAACATAACCAAGGCAGCCAAGATTGAATTTAGGATAATCAAGATTATATGGCCGGAGCAGATACAGTTATACTTGATCGAACCAGCGTGTGCGACCTAAGCCTCTCGATCAAACATAACTCGGGGGCCACCAGAGGAAACTACAGCGGAATTATCATATGTGATTGTCAAGCAAATTTCACTTTTAGATACTACTTTTTGGAGCAAATTCTCTATGTAACCGATCTACTACATCAATAAAACGGCAGTTCTATTCAAACGAGTTGTATTATTTCTATGTTTCATTCAAAACAGGTCCGACTCTCAGTCTCGTTCCTTAACAGACTCGACCGATGTCATAAGTCGACCTCGTTCTTAAACAGGTCCGACTGAAGATTTAGGGCAGTCTCGTTTCTTAACAGACTCGATCGATGTCCTAAGTCGACCTCGTTCTTAAACAGGTCCGACTGAAAATTTAGGGCAGTCTCGTTCCTTAACAGATTTGACTCTTAGTCAATCTCGTTCTCTAACAGGTCCGACTCTTAGTCGAGCTCGTTCTAACGGATTCGGCTCTTAGTCAATTTCGTTCCTTAACAGATTCGACTCTTAGTCAATCTAGTTCTCTAACAGGTCCAACTCTTAGTCAACCTCGTTCTCAAAAAACAAAGCTCGACTATAACCTTGGTCAGCTTCGTTAAATTACCAACTGTTCTCCATCTAAGATTTTGGTCGATCATCATATCAAGCTAGTTCGACAAATAAATGCAAGCAGGGATCAAATTAAAGGATTCAAGCATAGTCAACTACGAACAAATAAATAAAAGTCCCCAAAAAGCGGGCCAAGACTTGAATTAACAAATGTAACGAGTTAAATGCCTCCCAAAACTGGGCCAAGGCATTAGACTACATAAATCAAAAGGAAATTTGTTTTTGAGCTTGTTCACCACATCAGCTAAAACAAATAATTAAACAGCTGGCTCGTCAGTAGCAGGATCCTGCTGGTCCTTGTCGACCCCCTCGTCTTCATCCTCCTCCATATCCTCTACATCCAAAAATTCTTGGAAAATTACGTTGAAGTTCCTTTCAGTATAGGAGGAGCGACCCAAGGCTCACATCCATCTTCTTGATCCTGTTGGGCTATGAATGCTAAATCATTATCATTATAAGGGACAAAGGAATGGCCACCACGGGTTTCAGCGTCATACTGTTCTTCAGACGCCCATTGGCCAGCTGTTCTAAGGATACTTCTGCAGTGGGATCTACTATGGCCCGACGGGCTATATGGCGACGACCTACATCATAAAAATCTTTAGCTCGGCTAACGATGATATCGTAGCATTCATCGCTATTCTTGAAGGCATCTACCGCAGCTCTCTCCCTGGTCAGGGCCTCCTCCTCCCACTTATGTCGCGCTGAAAGTTGATCCTCAGTCATCCTTCCAAGACGCTCTTTATGCTCTTGAAGCATCTTGGCTAGCTCCTCATTGTCCTTCTCAAGCTTGGATTTGTCGGCCTTGGCAGCATCGACCTCCCACTTCAGAGAGGCATTCTCCTCCATAGCTTCCCTAAGATTCACCAAGGCTTTGTCCTTATCGCCAACGGCGACATCTCTCGAAAGCTTCATCGCATCATAGGCTGCATCCAGATCGCCGTACTTCTCCTTCAACTCATCAACTTCACCGGCCTTCCTGGCATAGGCAGCTGTGGCGACCCGTTCCTGCTCTATGGCAGCCCTCCATCCACATTTTGCTTGCTCGACAAGGGTTAAGGACTGCATCCACAGAAAGTAATTGGTTAGTTCAACAAATAATCATAACTAGAAACGATCAACAATATGGCGACTAAAGTAGCAGAGAAAAATAGATAAAAAGATAAAGTGGTACCTCGCAATGAGATAGGCCGGATCTATCAGCAAACTCTTCGGGAGTGAGCCCCTCCTTGGCAAAATGGGCTAGCATATTCGGATCGATGGCCCGTCGCACAATAACCTGCCCATACCCTAGCTCGGGATAGCGTCGGCTTAAACTATCAATCACAGTGAATGCAGGCACGTCACTCAACTTCTCCACTCCGGCACGCACGAAATCCGCGTTAATCATTGGGGGATCTTGAGGGGGAGGGTCATTTGAAGTACCAGCTCCATCATTGTTTAGGCCGAGCCTCGATCTCTTCCTTTTGGTTTTGAGGGGAAGGGCATCATCATTTTGCTCGTTGTCGCCTATATCTAGATCGACGAAATTTGTTGGGATAGATCCAGCTTGTTCACGAATAGGGCTGGATTCCGATGTTTTCTCCGAGGAAGCTTCAACTCCGCCTCCTCTGTTTGATCGACAACGGGCTCGTCAACCAGTTGGAAGGGCCCTGACCCATCTACATGGATCGTCCCAACACCGACCTTGGGGAGCAGCTTTTGGCGATCAGTAGCCTCTTTCTCCCTGCTCGCGCGAGCATTGGCCTTCCCATGGGCTCGCTTGCTTTTCCGTTGGTCGTCTACGCCCACGATGCGGTTCATGTTCGCTTGATGTTCTGGGGTAAGCACTACATAAACAAGAGAAGGAGCAGTTAATAAAAGATGTTCGAGCTAAGATATTGACGAGCAAATAAAAAAGTTACGAGTAAAGCAAAAGAGGCAACAATTTACCACCAATGTGCTCCCCATTGGTTCTACAATAATCAGGGGTTTTCTGGCAAAAGTGGCATTGGTCTTCGAATCTACCTAAGGTGTGGGTCACCCAATCCGGATACCTAAGGCTCCTCACTATCAAGGCCAAGGGGGCCACTTCTCCATCTCCCCCCAGCATCATGCTAGCCTGAATGAAGTTATTTTTATTTGATTAAAGGGAGACCCAGTTAACAATACCCCTCTGAGCTACCAGCGTCAGCCTACGAATTAGCTCTTTGCTCCACGCAGGGACCCAGTAATCCTCCTCTTTCATCACATCTGAAGTGTCATCGGGTAAAGGAAACTCCCATCCTTTTTTACTCTCAGCAAGAATCACATGGCTGTTCCATCCCACGACTTTCTCAGGCAAATTTATGAATAGCTTGGGGGCATTCCTTCTAGCAGGGGTACTGATCCCACGGGTTCTCTTATCGAACACAACCTTAAAAAATTCCCTAAAAACGTGCACGCATGGCTCGAACCCTAAGAATCTACAAACCATCGCAAGCATACAAGCACCCTACATGTGTTAGCCCCCAGCTGCATCGAAACAACCGCCATGCACTCCAGGAACTTGCAGACAAACGGATCTAAGGGGAGCCGCAGCCCGGCCTCAAATTGGCCATAAAAGAAAGCTACCCTTGTCGGGTCCCTAGTCTTGTCCGATCAACTAAGGGCATCGAACTGTTTGGCCGTCTGGTGGGTCAATCTGAACTCCTCTTTGTCGACCTCACAATAAGTATACAATATCTTGAGCCTGGATTCTGAGGCTTTCTTTCCAGTCAGTGGTTTGGGGGCCACATAACCCCTCTCATTACGGTCAGGGACGATCGACGAGCAGAAGGCGTCAACAATATTGGTGGAGTGAGAGCTCGCCGAAGCAGAAGCCGCGGGCTGTTCTTGAGTTGACATATCTGAGGAACAAGAAGAAACAGTCCTATACACAGACTCAAGTGACCTACCTAAGGGCGACCTAGATTCTCCTGGAAACCCTTTTGTATCCCTAAGGAAGGAAGGTTTATTGGCCCCCTGATGTAAAACAGAACTAAATGGTCAAGCAATTCATGGAAAAGATGAAAAGAAACCACTCTTTGGTCGTCTACTTCCAGGTCACCTAGGGTTTCTCCTACAGGCAAAACTATCTCGCTAAAGCTTAAACCCCACCAGGTCAAGATGGACGTACACTCCTCCATGGACATCTCCTTCCATGCCCCACCTATGTGCTTGTAAACCCTACGATTGACAGTGCAATATCCATACCAAGCCCCAGGTTCACAACTAAAGGTCCTAGCCATGGCGGAATTGAAAGGGAAAGCAGAAATTAAACCTAAAAGGGAAGGAATAGAGGGGTACCTTGGTTAAATTGATGAGGATGGATTTCGAAAATAAACTAAGAAGCTTGAATGCCCCTGGGAAATCAAAGTTTCGTTCTTGCCTTTGTTCTTACTGCTTGCTTGAGATTTAGGGGTTTGTAAAAAACCAAAAAGGAAAAGGATTTTTCTTATATACTCACTGCTAATTCTTTCCTGAATTGGGAAGGTTAGGAAATACAACGGTTTAATCCCTCAATTAATGCCAAAAACAGTTCCCAAGGCAGTTGTCCAAGCGTCAAACGGGGTAATGATTACGAAATTACGGCGCTTCTACATATCTGACCCTCAACGGTTAATGGTCGAGATTGAGCCACGTCATTACTGGTCGACCAACAAGCAGTTCGAGCATCTACCTGCGTCCTACTCAAATCTTCATCAAAACTCTTATAACTTCCTAGTCGACAAAGTCCTTCCAGAAAGTTGGGGGCCACTGAACGGAATAAAAGTAACGGGCTAGGCCCAACGTACGAAGCCCACCTATTCAAGTATTATCGCCACCACATTCTTAGTGGGTCGGCCCAATTATTACAAGGCCCAAGGCCCATCAGTCAAGATCAGTCGACCTAGCTCATTGTCCGACCTCCTTGGTCCCGACCTAGCTTTGTCCGACATACGATCCATATCTCATACAATTATCATCTGGCTATATCAATCACTCAGGTCGACCTAGTTTCATGCGGGCGACCTCGACCTACAAGGCTTACGTCGACCTACAGAGTCTTAACGTATATACAACTCTTTCCATAACAGAAGACCTACAAATCAGGAGTTATTTTCATATTTGATCTCTCATACAATCTGATCCACGATTCTAGGGATTTCATACAATCATACTACAATTGTAACTCATATCAACGTCTATAAATACTTCACAACATCAACAGTTTTGAGGTAATTGCTATTTGTTATTCTGAATACTTCTGTTCATTATAATTTATTAGCTCTAAACACCATACTTACTCTCACGCTCGAGAGTTTTCGCCGGAGACCATTTCGGCTAGTCGTGGGTTCCTTGTTTCAGGTCAATTAAAGTCAGTGGGTCAACCTAATTGCTGGACGTAGGCTGATCAACACGTTTCCTGCAGCATCACCATTCTTAATGAAAATGAAAACTTGATGCTGGTATACAGTCCGACTGCGTGCTACATCTCAAAAAAAATATGTGAGATCATTCAAGCGTTGAAACTGAGCTATCTATATTAAGACTCAAACAAACAGACAGTGGGAAGGTTTGAATGAAAGGTACTCATTTTATTCAGTCGTATTGTATTGTATTGTTTGGTTTGCCTGAATAGATTGTCGGCAGCTGTTTGGTCCACGTAGTTTAATTAAAGTGGAAATTTGAAATGAAAATGATTGATCACCCGAAACTCAGACGGTTACTTTTATTGTTTTCAATTATTCAACGGAACGGATTGAGGCCGTTTTCTTGTTTGTCTTTGCAATAATTGGATTTAAATTTCAAATGTAGAGACTATCCCTCCATCTCCTTGCAAACCACTAAATTAACTTGTCCGTCTCAATGGTTAGTTTTTATAATATAGATTGATATGTAGAATTAAAAAAACTAGTGTTTTTTCCTATCTAAACCTAACGGAATAAATCCGACAGGCAAGGCCTGACGGGTCAAGTACTAAATTCACCTCATGTATCAGCTCAACGGGCCAGTCTCCAAGTCTACTGAACTGGACATTAGCGACCTCGACCAGGTTGACTTATGCCACTCAAACGAATAATAACGGGATGCTACAATCACGGAGATGTTTAGACGAAATCCCTACTATCTCTCCGAGATTCCAGCCACGTTCCTTATTCGGCTCAATAAATACTTCTCAAAAACCACCTTCCGAAAATAACATTTCTTTTACGTTCTGAACATTTGTCAAATTGGTTTCACGAATTTAAGAGCATATATTTATCCTCACGCCATAAAGTTTTAGCCGAAGACCTCCCCGGCTACTCGTGTGTTTGTATTTTCAGGTCAATAACTGATTATACTCTACTACTGATAGACGAAGGAATGATCCATACTGATTTCTGCGACATCAGTAACATATTTCCCAAGAGAAAGAAATAGTCTCACTTTTTCAGTGGTTAATTTAATTAGTTAGATAAAAAAAGTTAGAAAAAATTATTATCTAAAAAAAATTTTGTTATTATAGTTATTCAAGTATTACAACAACATTTATTAGTTTTTTGTTAGAATAAATAAATTAACATAAATTATTATTTAAAATTCAATCAAATTTATCTTAAAAAAAAATAAATAGTGCGACTTCGTTATGGACGTTTGGAGTATTTGCTTTTGTTGCATTTTACAGTATATTCAGCAAAAGTTGAGCAGTCTTATTCATAACATTGATAGGCTCAAATTGCGTTTCAGCATGGAGTGTAGTGTACCATGCAGTTGGACAAGTTGGGCATGATCAGAATCAAACAACAACAGTGCTAGCAAAAGAATAAGGAAATCAAAATGTAAAAAATTAATTACACTATAATAAGATGTAAAACATTAGTAGTTGTTGTGATGTAAAATATTTATAACATACAATATCAGAAATGAATTAAAATATAAAAGTATTTTATAATACAATTATTACAAATGTATTACTCCCTTCGTCCCGGTCGAAGTGTCCCAACTTTCTATTTTGGGCGTCCCATTTAAAATGTCTCATATCCAAAAAAGGAAAGTTTTTTCACTATTCCACCCACTCATTCTCTCTCCTACTTTACTTTTACACTCACAACATTCTCTCTCCTAACTATTCCTCCCACTCATTCTCTCTCCTATTTAATTTTTCACTCACAACATTTAAACTTTTCTCTTTCTTACATCACTTTCCTTAATTCCCGCGCCGAACCCATTTTGGGACACTTCGGCCGGAACGAAGGGAGTATATTTTATAGTAAAATATTTACATATAATAGAAATGTTTAATGCGTGTCAATGTATCAATCAGCAGTTCAAAATAGTAAAATAAAAATAAAAAATAGAAGGTGAGTGAGGTTGTTTGATGGAAATGAAATCCTCTTCGGTGTAACTCCAACTACTAGAATGTCCAAATGTGATTTTCACGAATAAATACAACAATAATATAAAACTTAACTAAAGGGAAAGCTAAGAAGAAGTAGAAGGCACTCCAATCTGCACCACTCACTCCTCACCTTTTCTTAGCATTTCACTTTGAGTGGCTGATTAGGCAACGTCCTGCCCCTTTACTTCTTTCTCCATCCTTTCTTCTCTCTCTCTCTCTCTCTCTCTCTCTCTCTCTCTCTCTCTCCTATGATCTCACTACCTCGTCAACTAATCGCAACTCCAACTTACATCTATATTCCTCCTCTACCATCTGATTTCAAATGACACAATTTTTCATTTTGAGTGTTCATTTGAAAAACACAAAATGAAATTCTTTTATATTTTTAACTAGTCTGACAATAACTCTCTATTTACTATTTTCTATTCCGCCGACAACTCTCACTAATTTTGAGCATTTATATATATATACTCCCTTGGTCCCACCTCACTTGACACCCTTGAGGTGGGCACGGGAACTAAGAAAAAAGAATAAAATAAAAAAAATGTGTGGTAGAAAATGAAGAGAGAGAATGAGTGGGGTAAATAGTAGTGTTGGTTGAATAAACTGAGTGGTGGAAAATGAAGAGAGAGAATGAGTGGTGGGGTAGAGTGAATATAAAATTATAAAAAGTAGGCTATTTTGGGAAGTGTCAAGTAAGCTGAGACGGCCCAAAATGAAAATAAGTGTCAAGTGAGGTGGGACGGAGGGAGTATATATATATATATATACACACACAAAAGCTACTTGCATACGATAAGATAACCAGAGTAGGAAAAACCCACCTGTTCTGTTGCATATCCACTTCGGGTGCTACTATTTGCACCACCAAATAGTGTAAAAAACCTAGAAATGCTAAAAAGATACTTAATCATTGTCTTAAATTTGATTATATGCATTAATTACCACTGAGATGAGATGGAGTAATTATTTACTATAAAAATTGCCATTATTTTACCCAATTAGGCTAGACTTTTTTGTATGATAAAGAAAGTAATTAAGTATTACTTCCTTATTCTCAAAATACTTGCAATTTTAGATCATATTTTTTATCTCAAAATACTTATAATTTTAAAGTTTTTTTTTTTTATAAAACTTTGACATATTTACCTAAACTACTCTTATTTATGATTAGCTAGTTGTTATTGTAAAAATATTTAATTATCTAGTTACTTGAATATTCAAAGAATAATTTGTCTATTTAATATGTATTAATTTTTTTAATTATTATGAGTGAAAATTCCTAAAACTAAAAGTATTTTGGGACTATGCAAAATCCTAAAACTACAAGAATATCCATCAGTATAAACTGTTGATGTTATGGTTGATTTTTTAATGTTTTAAGAAATGCATTTTATTTAATTTCACATTATTTATATTATGATAATATTACAATAAAATTAATCATTTATTTATAAATGCTAGTATACTTCCTTTGGAATGAAAATTAAAAAATGTAACATTTATTATGATATGAAAAATAATATAATGCAATTTTAAAGAGGTACAAACAAGTAATGTCATTTATAAAAAAGGTTGCTTGTATAATAAAAAAATCTTGTCAAACAAGATTATCCTTTTTAAATAGAGAGAACCACGATGGAATAGTGATGAGAAAAAAACTATAAAATTTGTCACAATATTTAAAAAAAAAATCTGAAATTTGTCATATTGTATTATTTCCATTAATTTTGTCATTGTAGCAAGTTATTTATTTTTATATTGTTCCTTCTTTATAAAGGACGTTAAAAAATTATTAGAAATCTTTTAGCATTAATTTCATCAATTTGTTATTGTAGTAAGTTATTTATTTTTATCTTATTCCATCTTTATAAAGGACGTTAAAAAAAATTAGAAATATTTTAAGGTGTTGTGAGGATTTTTTTTTCCTAAATATAGCTTTTTAAAATTTTAAATACCAAAATAACTTTCACCAAAACTTATGTACCATAAAAGCATTTTTTTGGAGATCCGGGTTTTGCAAAACCGGAATTAAGATTAAAGTCGGTACTGTGTGTGAGGGCTCTCCCCAACTCCAGGACCTATAAACTCGTGTCCCAAGATGGAGGGTCCTCAAAATACACCTTTTTAAAAAAACTTTTCTTTAATAACTTGAAAAGTATATTAACCATTTTTCAAAACAATTTCAAAATAACCCCTCTACATGGAGGTAATATATAAACCTCTTTTCAAACCCACAACCTATTTAACACAAACAGTATAAATATACAGGCTTACACAAGCCAACTTTAAAACAAACCACACCCAGGTTTAATTACAAAATGACATACTGGATCTAAAACAATAAAGGGAGAAGGGGGTGAGAATAAATCTCAATAAGTTATTATGCATGCAACAATATGCCATATAACTGTAGCACAATGGAGTACAATTACAGAAAAAATAATACACAATAAATTGATAAAAACAGAAAATAAAAAGGAGAAGTTCTTGAATTTGCTGCACGAGCCCAATGAAATCACTGTCTCCTTAAGACATATTCGATCCCTCACCGAGTGTGCTTGAGTTTTTCTTGGATCGCTTGTCTCCCAGGATAGAACGTGCGGACCGGGGGCACTTTGCACCTAAGTTCCCGGCGAGTTGAATTGCGCTTGGACTAGATCACCTCTTCTTTGTATATGCAATAGAGGAGGCCAAGGAAGATGATAACAATATGCAACCAAAGACTATGGAAGAGGATTTGCGGGGAGGAAATGTGTATGAATCTGCTTTGTGGTTCTTTGCCAAAAGATTTCTCAAAGTATTTTTCCAAGTATTTCAATTGTTGTTAACAAACAACAATTTATACATATTCAATCAACCAATAAAAACTGAAAATCAATGGTGTTTATGGAGTAATAAAATGTAATAAACAATTTAATTACGAAAATTAAACCACCATTATTCCAAAATCATTAGCCATAATGATTTTCATTTCGATTTTCGCATTTAATATTAGCCGCTTAAATGTCCGCCCAGATCTCGCTCTACGAGTCTTATAGCTGCTCGGCCGAGCAAGGCTTTCCGTAAACTTGGAACCTTCTCGTTTCACTCTGCTCGGCCGAGTCAACAACCCGCTCGGCCGAGCACCTCGTAAAAATTCAAAACCAAATTTTTGATTTACAAAATCAAATTTTATTTGGCCAAATCATTTGAGCATCTATATTTAATTCATCCAAAACCCATTTTGAACAATTAAATATTTTATTTTTCACAAACACAAACCACTTAGGTAATTTGACAAAATTACCCTTTAGAAATTAACCCATTAATTTCCTTCAAACATACTAATTTTTCCAACAATCCCCCACATGAAGGAAATTCATGAGGATAGGTGATAAAGTCCGTGATCGAAAACCTCGCATAGGATAGGTAGGGGTTTGCCCTTTGAACCTTCCCTTGTAAAAGCATATTTACTCTACTCGCTAAACAGTAGACACGATGTCCTTGAACTGCTAGCTTTTTGTGTAGCCGATCATATACTTTACACAGGTATCGCCCTAACACAATTCAGCCTCTCATAGCCGTGTCCATTCATGGCCCCGGATCACAATGCCTGGTTCTGTGAGAAGGTCTAAGAATTGAGCCTCACACAATTCTTCTCGAAGCGGCCTCTACTTCTTTCTCACATAGGTGATTCTTTTAAGTAAACCATTTTACTTCTCATGAGAATCATTAAAAGCCGTAGGCTTAACCTCATTCATCTCGGGATGTCACTTTAAGGAATGAGTATAGGGTTGACCCCCACAGTGACGCTACAAGTCTTTTAACAGTTAGGTTGTCCCTTTGAACCTAGATCTTGGGATCTCCAGTCAACTAGGTTGGGTTTTCCGCTGCGTTCAACTTCTCAAGAGGCTTTAAACCCATTCCCAATGTCAACCTTGCAACTATCTCTTTACTTAACCCTTTGGTTAGCGGATCCGCCAAATTATCTTTTGACCTCACATAGTCAATAGATATGGTGCCAGTTGCAAGTAGTTGTTTAATGGTATTATGTCTTCGACGTATATGTCTAGACTTACCATTATACATATGACTTTGTGCCCTACCAATCGCAGATTGGCTATCGCAATGTACACTAATTGCGGGCATGGGCTTTTCCCATCATGGAATATCTTCTAGAAATTGGCGTAGCCATTCGGCTTCTTCACCACATTTATCTAATGCTATAAACTCAGATTCCATGGTTGATCCTGGCTATAACAATCTGCTTAGAAGATTTCCATGATATAGCCGCACTTTTGCTAATGTGAATAAATATCCACTTGTAGACCTTGAGTCTTTGATATCCGATATCCAATTAGCATCACTATATCCTTCTATCACAAATGGATGTCTAGTGTAATGTAGTCCAAAATCACGAGTATATCTTAAGTACCTTAGTACTCTCACTATACCCTTCCAATGATTTGTTTCGGGATTACTTGTATACCGCTTAACTTGCTAACAGGTGTAAGCAATATCCGGCCTAGTACAACTCATCAAGTACATTAGACTTCCAATAACTCTCGAATACTCTAATTGAGACACCGGTTCATCTCTATTCTTTGATAGATGAAGATTCGGGTCAATTGGAGTACTCGCTATTCCTTGGTCATCCTTGCTAAATTTCTCAAGAATTTTATCCACATAATGAGATTGACTTAACACAAGTCCATTGGATATTCTAGAAATTTTAACTCCAAGGATTACATCCGCAAGTCCCATATCTTTCATGTCAAACTTCGAATTCAACATGTCTTTCGTGGATTTGATCATCTTATCACAACTCCCTATGATAAGCATGTCGTCTACATAAAGACACAAAATGACATAGCCATTTTCCGTGGTTTTAGTATAGACACATTTGTCACACTCATTTATCTTAAATCCACTTTGCATCATAGCATTATCAAATTTACGATGCCACTTTGTTTTGGTGCTTGTTTCAAGCCATACAATGACTTTACTAATTTGCACACCTTCTTTTCTTGTCCATGTGCAACAAACCCCTCGGGTTGTTCCATGTAAATCTCCTCTTCTAAATCTCCATTTAGAAAGGTCAAGCTTTTACATCCATTTGATGTATCTCAAGATTTCTCAATGCGGCAATTGCAAGTACAACTCTTATTGACGTTATTCTCGTGACCGAGAATACGTGTCAAAATAGTCTAGGCCTTCTTTACATGCGTAACCTTTAATTACAAGTCGGGCCTTGTACTTATCAATTGTTCCGTCTGCTTTCATTTTTCTTTTGAAAATCCACCTATATCCTAGTGTTTTGCTTCCCTGAGGAAGGTCCACTAGTTCCCATGTGTGATTTTGCAAAATGGAATCAATTTCACTTTTAATTGCTTCCTTCCACAAAGGTCCTTCCGAAGAGCTAACGGCTTCTTTGTAACTTTGTGGTTCGCTTTCTACCATATAGGTTAGAAAGTCCGGACCATAGGATTTTTCAATCCTAGCTCTTTTGCTCCGTCGAGGTTCTACCTCTTCTTCTTCTCTTTCATCTTGAACATGTTCGTCTTCTATTGAATCTATTACCCTAGTCGATGAGCTTGCCTCATTTCTTGACTTACACGGGAATATATTCTCAAAGAACGATACGTTCACGAGATTCCATTATAGTATTTTTGTGTATAGCATCAATTTTCGACTCATACACAAGAAATCTATAAGCACTATCATTATGTGCATATCCAATGAATATGCAATCAAATTTTTGGTCCAATTTTCACCTTTTTAGGAGGAGGTATGGCTACCTTTGCAAGACACCCCACACTTTCAAGTGTTTATAACTTGGCATTCTTCCATGCCATAGTTCATAAGGAGTTTTGTCTTGTTTCTTTCGGGGTATTTTGTTTAACACGTAGTTAGCCGACAACACGGCTTCCCCCCACATGTTATCCGGTAATCCCGAACTCAATAACATGGCATTCATCATTTCTTTCAATGTCCGATTTTTCCTTTCGGCAACACCGTTTTGTTGGGGTGTATAAGGTGCCGAGGTAATATGTTTAATTCCACTTTGAGCACAAATTGCTTCAAATGGAGATTCATATTCACCACCTTTATCACTTTTTAGCACCTTAATTTTCCGGTTTAATTGATTCTCAACTTCATTTTTATATAGAGTAAACTTCTCTATAGCTTCATCTTTACTTTTTAGAAGATACACATAGCAATACTTTGTGCCGTCATCTACAAAAGTCATGAAGTACTTATTGCCGCCCCGTGATTGTGTTGATTTAAAGTCACATAAGTCCGTATGAACCAATTCAAGTGGTTCACTATGTCTTTCAACTGATGGAAATGACTTTCTTGTTAATTTTGCTTCTACACAAATTTCACATTTTTGTTTACAATCAACTTTAAACTTTGGAATAGAATTTGCTTTTGTCAAACGACGTATAGAATCAAAATTAACATGACCAAGTCTACCATGCCACAAATTAGATGACTCAAGCAAGTAAACGGAAGAGATATTCATTTCATTAGCTTTCGCTTTCACAACCATTACACTTAGCTTAAACAGTCCATCATTGACATAACCTTTGCCTACAAACATACCACTCTTAGACAAAGTGACTACATTGGACTCAAACACAATACGAAATCCATGCTTTATCAAAAGCGATCCGGACACCAAGTTCTTCCGGATATCGGGCACATAAAGCACGTTGTTGAGAGTCAACTCCTTCCCGGATGTCATCTTCAAAACCACTTTTCCTTCTCCTTTGATCTCGGAGGTGGCTGAATTCCCCATGAATAGCTTCTCGCCATCCTTAGCAACAAAGGTACTAAACATGTCTCTATTGGAGCACACATGTCTAGTAGCGCCGGTGTCAATCCACCATTGATTTGGGTTTGAACCCACCAAATTCACCTCGGAAATCACAGCTGCGAGGTGCATCTCGGACACGTCTCTAGCAATGCCTTCCACCATGTTGGCCTCACGAGCCTTCTTAGGCAACTTGCAAGCATGAGCCGTGTGGCCTTGACCGCCACAATTATAACAAGTTCCTTCGAACTTCTTCTTGGAAACACCACCTTTTGGTCCTAAGTGGGAATTCTTGGAAGTTGTCACAACCTTCCCTTTTCCCTTTCCAAACCGTTTCCCTTTGGAGCTTTCACCATGCTCCACCACATTGGCCTTAGCCACACTAGAAACAAACTTGGTTTCAAAGAACTCTATTGTTCTCTTCAATACTCAATCGAAGGATAATTCCTTCCACATCCATTTCCTTTCGCTTATGCTTAAGGTAGTTCTTGAAATCATTCCAAGATGGAGGCAATTTTTCAATGATTGCGGCCACTGAAGCTTTCACTTATAACCATACCTTCGGCATGAATCTCCTGCAAGATAGTTTGAAACTCATCCACTTGAGATTTCACACTCTTGTTGTCCACCATCTTAAAATCAAGGAAACGGGCAACAATGAACTTCTTTGTTCCGCATCCTCAATTTTATATTTGTGGTCCAACGACCCCCACAATTCCTTTGCGGTTTTCTTCTCATTAAACACGTTATAGAGAGAATCAAAGCGAATTGAGGACGTAATTTCTGCACAAGTACTCCCCATGCTTCCATGTTTCAACCGCGACGAGGTTGTAACATCGGTTTCTCCTTCACTCACCTTTGGCATATCTTCTTTCGGATATCTTGCCAAGTGCAAGGTAGTGAGGTAGAAAAGCATCTTTGTTGCCAACGCTAAAGTCGTGGCCAACAAACTTCTCGGGTTTTTCTGCATGAGGGTCGGGATATGAATTGTATGAGGATTATTAATCACAGTCTTAGAGCCACTTCCATTTCCGGTTTGGGAATTAGTTTGGGTTTCCACTGGGGTCCAACTTGGGTCTCCACGTTGTTGTTGTTCGTCGCCATCCGAAACACAACAACCAAGTTAAATTTCCTGTTTTTCAAAGCTGTAATCGACACTCCCTCGATTAGGATATGTCTTAAGATTGTAGCACAATGGAGTACAATTACGGAAAAAATAATACACAATAAATTGATAAAAACAAAATAAAAAGGAGAAGTTCTTGAATTTCTTTGCACGAGCCCAATGAAATCACTGTCTCCTTAAGACATATTCGATCCCTCACCGAGTGTGCTTGAGTTTTTCTTGGATCGCTTGTCTCCCAGGATAGAACGTGCGGACCGGGGCACTTTGCACCTAAGTTCCGGCGAGTTGAATTGCGCTTGGACTAGATCACCTCTTCTTTGTATATGCAATAGAGGAGGCCAAGGAAGATGATAACAATATGCAACCAAAGACTATGGAAGAGGATTTGCGGGAGGAAATGTGTATGAATCTCAATTGTGGTTCTTTGCCAAAAGTTTTCTCAAAGTATTTTTCCAAGTATTTCAATTGTTGTTAACAAACAACAATTTATACATATTCAATCAACCAATAAAAGCTGAAAATCAATGGTGTTTATGGAGTAATAAAATGTAATAAACAATTTAATTACGAAAATTAAACCACCATTATTCCAAAATCATTAGCCATAATGATTTTCATTTCGATTTTCGCATTTAATATTAGTGTTAAATGTCCGCCCAGATCTCGCTCGGCCGAGTCTTATAGCTGCTCGGCCGAGCAAGGCTTTCCGTAAACTTGGAACCTTCTGTTTCACTCTGCTCGGCCGAGTCAACAACCCGCTCGGCCGAGCACCTCAGAAAAATTCAAAACCAAATTTTTGATTTACAAAATCAAATTTTATTTGGCCAAATCATTTGAGCATCTATATTTAATTCATCCAAAACCCATTTTGAACAATTAAATATTTTATTTTTCACAAACACAAACCACTTAGGTAATTTGACAAAATTACCCTTTAGAAATTAACCCATTAATTTCCTTCAAACATACTAATTTTTCCAACAATAACGTGCAACACATAAATAGGTTGCTCATAATTGGGAAAACAGTAAACACTTTACGTTACCTTTCCCACTTGAATAATCAGTCATATAAAACATATAAGTCTCCCCTCTATCTGTAAGGCGGATGGCATAATACAGAAGTGGCCAATTACCATGTAATAACTTCTAGCTACCTGTAAGGCTTTTGGCACGATACAGTCTCACATCAAGTGGCCAATCCCATGTCTGTGACCACAGACATGCCATGTTACAATATCATGTAACATTCCCAGCTATCTGTAAGGCTTTTGGCATGATACAGATGTGGCTATCCCATGTCTATGGCCAACAGACATGCCAAGTCATAGGTATAATATAATTCAATCACTTATAGAACAAATCTATACTTGATTGTATTCTATCATACCCACAACAGCAGTTCATATAATCATATTCAAGTACGTAAACAGTTACTTGAAATTACATCTACACATAGGGATATCAATATATAACATGTTAATATTAATCATGTCAAACCATTTCCACAGTGCAACTTACCTTGTAAACACTGTTGAACAATGCCAAACCAATAACATGGTATATATACTCATGCTCAACAATTAAAGTAGTGCAACACGTATCTAAACACCATGTGCATAACCAACCCTGAATATGCTATCACATATGGGCACAATATATATCAAATAAGCCCTACATATTCATGTAGTACTATTACACACCTTCTATAAAGGTTCCATAACAATTTACCAAGTTTTATTAACTTTGGTTCAATTTTCACAATTGCCTTTCAACCATTTTTAGGACAATATTTAAAGTCCTTCTCAATATCAATTTGGACCATTTAAGGTTCCACGATATAGTACTAAAGTTGTACTAAAAGTATAGTCACAAAGGGACTAGATCCAAGCTAAGTTACTCACAATTACAAGCTTGCAAAGTAAGTACCAAGACCATGTCCTGGTCACGACTCGTTCTAATGGGCACGAGTCGTGCCCAAACCCCGCACGACTATCTCAGTTTTCACGACTACCTTTCACGACTCCAACCCAAAGGGTCAAGTAGTGTCGCACGACTGGACCAAGCTTGGTCACGAATCGTGCTAATGGGCACGAGTCGTGCCCAACTCCAGTTTTCAATATCAGTTGCTGCATAACATCAGCAACAGCCAGAACAATCTCTCTATTCCTTTCCAGGTACTACTAAGTGATCCAATCCCCAGTAAAAACATAACCAAGACTATAAAACATACTTCCTCCATCCATATAACATGTATCAACAACAACCATATCAAGTCCCAACCAAATACTAAGGCCAAGGATGCACGGTTTAACACATCTCATTTTCTTTCCATTTCAACATCAAAATAAAATGATCCAACTTTACCAAAGATTATTTATATCACATATTAACATCATTTACTTGGTATGAACAATTATTTGAACAAAATCATAATAACTTACCAAAATAAGTCGAAATGAAAATAGGATTTGATCGGGTCTAAATGATCTACTCGCTTCACTAATCAATAATATGCGTTCAGAATCAAGAACGGAGCGACGGTTGAATTAATACGATTTTCCGAAGTTAGCCCTAGGTTAATGGAATGAAACGTAGGAGAGAAGGTACTGATTTTGATAAATGAACCTTCTGGGGAAATTTAAAGATTTATATAAGGAAATTTACACTTTAGCTTCTTCCCATTTCACACTCCTACAAATAACCACCTTGAGGTTTAATTTACACTCAAGCTCCTCAATACTTTTTATAACATTTCATTTAAAATTTCAAATGTTATAACTTTAACACATAATTCCCATTTGACCCAATTAGACATTATATAATTAAATTTACTTTATTCCCAACCTAATCACATAAGTTGGCCAAAAATATAAAAATAACCACATAACAGTGCAATGAACATATAATGTCTACCATGAGATGCAATGCACCCCACCCCCACGTGCTCCACGTGTGCCCAAAGTGGTACCTAAGTTTAGGATCGTGACACTGTGAATATCGGATTTAAGTTTTTTTTTTAACTGATTAATTGTTTTTTTTAATAAAAAATGTAAAGCCGGTAGTAGTGACAAAATCGGGATTAAATGAGACGGAGAGATATTAACTTAAAAATACATTAAACATTTTAAAACTCACTAACTACCAACTATATTTTTTCATAATAGGAGTCTCACTTAATTAGTAATAATAAAAAAAAATAAAATGTACTATTTCAAATATAAAAAAAATAAATTGTAAAAAATATTAAGCTAAAAATATTTTATCACTTGTCTCATTAAATCATAGATCTTCTCTCCAGTTCTCCATTTTCTTAAAATTTATATTTTATTTATAGAAATTTAAAATATCACCAATAATATATATGTATGTTTATGTTTTAGTAATAGAAGGATTAAATTAGGATGAAAAATGAAAGATTTATATTGTAAACTCACTAACTTCTAACTATATACTCCCTCCGTTCCAATAGAAGCTGCCCCTTTTTTAGCTTACACGCAAATTAATAAAATGGGTGGGAAGAAAAAATGTTGTGAGTGTAATTTGAAAATAGGAGAGAGAATAAGTGGAGGGAATAGTAAATTATAATGGTGTTGTGAGTATTAAAATAATGTAGGAGAGAGAATGAATGGAGGGAATAGTAAAGATTCCTTTGTCAAAAAAGAAAAGTGGAAGCTATTAACGGGACACCCAAAATAACAAAATGGAAAGCTACTATTGAGACGGAGGAAATATTTTTTTTTAAATAAAAAGATGTTAATTAGATAAAGTCAACTATCTATCAATAGTAATAGTAATAGTAATAGATAGTTTACGTTTTCCTATATCTTGAATAGGTAGGCTAGTGAAAAGAAAAAAAAAATTAGTGTGAATAGAAATTTCCAATGTTGGCTTCAGACATGGCACAACACCTACCCACCCGCGGCTGCTGAGCATCAGGTTAGATAAAATCTAGAACAATAATTAAGATTATACTTGTAACTACTCCCTCCGTCCCACTATAGTTGACACTCAAGGGGTGGGTTCAAAAACTAAGAAAAAAAAAATAAAATAAAAAAAATGTGTGGTAGAAAATGAAAAGAGAGAATGAGTGGGGTAAATAGTAGTGTTGGTTGAATAAATTGAGTGGTGGAAAATGAAGAGAGAGAATGAGTGGTGGGGTAGAGTGAATATAAAAATATAAAAACTTGGTTATTTTTGGAAGGTGTCAAGTATAGTGGGACGACCCAAAATGGAAAGAAGTGTCAAGTATATTGGGACGGAGGGAGTATATATGAAGGAGACTTTTTTTTTTTTGATACCCAGGTTCTCAGCTTCGTCGGACTAATTCTGGACCATCAGGTACCGGCCTCTCAGTATGCTGGCGGAGGTAAATCGCGGGATGTCTTTTATGCGTAGGGGTGACAGCATTCTTATACTCCAGAGCCCCAAGGGAGCCCTCCTACAAGGCATTTACATCACTTTTACATCACCAATTGGCTGCTCCAGCTGCTCCTGCCGAGGCAATGGCTGCTCCAGCTGCTCCTGCCAAGATTCGAACTCCCCACACTGAGAATACAAGCTCAGCAATGCTGCTTCCTTAACTGCACGGATGTGCCCCGGAAAACTCCAAAGGACCCTAAAACTCAAGGTAGGAATTAAACCACAAAAATTTTTCTTGAGGGGAATTGAACCGGTGACCTCCCCTTCGGGAAGTCACCAACATACCATTGGGCCAAGGCCACTTTGGTTGAAGGAGACTTTTCTTAAACATACGTTTACCGAAGAAAGGCCACCTCTCTCACAATAGTGGTCTACTCCATATAAATTACTCCACCTCTCCGTTCCTAAAGAAATGTCGAAAAACTTTTCAATTTCTCTCTTGATGGAGAGGGAGAATAATATTAATGGTCCAATGCTTCATGGAATAATCCATTCTACGTAGGGTTGAATACCATTACCAATAGTAATATACTCCGCCGACGTAGTTCTCAAAGTAGGAGCAAAACCATAACCATCATTGTAGTTGGAGCAGCTCAAGAGATGACTCCTCCCAATCTGGGCAACCATAATTCTTCCATTACCACCTCAACATCATTATATCTCTGTTTCTTCCTCATGTCTCTGTTTGGCTGCCCAATAAAACATGAGCACAATGGTCACGCATAAAAAAAAAAGCATAATGCTGCCAGTGAGAAAAGAGATTCTTTCTTTAGCAAAAGCTAAATTCACATATACTCCCTCCCTCCCACCCGACTCCCATCCGATTTAGAATTTTCTCTTTTGGCATGGAAATTAAAAAAATACTACACCCTCCATCTCCCTTCAAAAGTCCTACTTTTTCTTTTGATCCGTCCCAGACTAAGAGTCTCATTCCATATATAAATGACAAATTTTGAACAGTGTTTCAGACATATACCCTTATAATGTAAATATATTTACAAAAAATTCATTCATTATGCCCTTATAATGTTAACATATTTACAAAAAGACTCAATCAAAAAGAGGTTTTATCATAAATGTTTTAACTTTTACATTCTCTCTCTTCTAATCTTCTACCCACTTGCAATTCTTTATTCATTTTTTTAAAATTTTATTAAGAAGCGTGAAATATTACCTAAGACCCTTGAAGTGGGAGGGAGGGAGTATTATAATAAAAGGAGAGAGAATGAGTGGTGCATGTATCGTGAGTATAAAAAAGTAAAATATAAGAGATAATGAGTGTAAGAAATAGTAAGAGAATTGTTGTTGTAAGTATAACAAATAAGTTCGATTAAATATAAAAATAATAAAAATTTATCATTTTGAAATGTGGTAAGTCAATCGAATGAGACGTCCAAAATGATAAATTGCCCTAAGCGGGATGGGACAGAGGGAGTATGTGTAAAGTTGGGACCAACAACAAACGATGGAATAATTCACATTTGTATGAATTATGATTACAATATCAAAGTCGCAATCATTTCTCTCTTTACTAGATTAACAGCACCTCTCATTCATTGTCCACCAACACTAAATTCTTTTAATTCAAAGCCCCATTAAGGATGAAACTAGAATTACATCTTAGTGCTTTCCTCCTCCTTACCCTTGCTTTTTCAAGTAGGCCATTTCTTTTAATTCCATTGCTCTAATAATAGAAAGGGTGCTCCATTTAAAGGTGAAAGTGCCATTTAGGTTCCCTTTTCTAAACAAGATATTTTGAAACCTAATTGCAATACCTGCAGAGCATTGAATGTGGTGAAATGCTCACCTCCCTTTCCTTTCTTCAATTTTTTCTTCTTGGAAACTATGAAAATGAGAAAACGGAAGAGATCATATGCTTTTCTCAAACCAGAGGGAAAAAAAAAGCTCTGATTGAAAAGACAAATGATAACGAGGGAAAGGCTTTTTATAAAATCTCCCTTTTATTATAAAAACCTAACAATTGTAATAATTATCGTTATATTAACGTATAAATATAAGGGTAGAAGCAAATATACTCGTTGGCAAACAAGTATATTTAAGTTGTGTAGAAGTAACAAAAGGGATTTCTATTGTTTGTTTTATTAATTACCAGATCAGAAATTAAAGACTAATATTAAGCAGCTGAAATAAGAAAAAGAGATTTAACTAGATTTAAAGGAACATTCACGGATTGAATATCGATCATTTTATGCTATATTTTGGGTAAAAAAATTACTCTAACTCGTTCAAAGATTCGTTCACTTGATTAAGGTTGAGACATTTGATGTTCGAATTGCAACTCTAATATTTCTTTTCCAATTATATTTTCCGTGAAGTTAATATAATGATCTAGAAATTTATTAAGTTTAAATAACAAGTGAACCTAAATTCGTTTGACTTATTGTCTGTCATCAATTTGATCTAAACATGGAAATTGGGGTCTTTATGTAAACAATATTCGTGAATGAAATTGGTTACGCCACACAATTAAAGGATAAAATTATCTTAACATATAGTTAAACCTAAAATTGATTTTATTAATATTCACATGAACAAAAACGAGTTAGGGTTGGAAGAAACAAAATAGTAATAGCATAAAGATCCAACATAAATTACATCAAATCCATGAATAATGAGTTTAGCTACTCATATTCATGTTTGTCATCACATAAATTGAGAAACATCAAAATCTAAAAATCTGATGTTTGAAACAATTAATTCTTCAAATCCTTCTTCTAAAACTGAAAATAGAAGATAATAAATAACCTAAACTAATAATAAGTGTTTTGTATATATAATAGGACTCTAAATAGGAAAGACATATCCTCAAACCTCTCTAATCCTAGCAAAATTCGGCAGAAGAGCGTACTGAAACCGCTAGGGCGCGATCGTCCCTTCATAAAGTGTGATCGCCCGGTGGGAGTTATCAGAATGGCGCGGTCGCTCAGTCGTGAGGGCGCGGTCACTTCAAATCTTTGGACAAACAGCGCGTTCGCGCGGGGCTTAGTGCGGTCGCCCCCCCTTTCTCAATTCCTGATTTTGACTTTTCTTCATTCTTTAACTGTCCGCTCTTCTTTTGACCCTCATTTCCTCATTAATTAGTCCAAAACTCATCCTTTCCCTTTTATTTCCCTGCATTACACAAACACTAAGAAACCATATCAAAATACCAAATAACCCAAGGATGTAGCATAAAATAAGTATGAAAGTACCTAATTTAAATGTGTAAAAACGCATATATCAAATACCCCCAAACTTACATTCTGTTCATCCTCGAGTAAAACAAAAAAGAACTAAACAAAAGATCATGCTACTCTAACAAGCAAAAACAAGCAAAACATGAAAATATTTTTGGTATGTTCTCAATATATACTAGGTTGTCTGTCAAACAAATCTCAGATCCTCACATAACATGCTAAACAAATTCCAATAAGAGTATGCAATTACAATTACTTTAATGTATCTAATCCACAATTTTCCACCTCGGTCTGAATAATGAATGAAATATGGGAGATCATGGACAATAAGGTAAGATTGTTTATGGGTTCACTAATTCATGCCCTATATCACAGATGACAAACAATTCAAATTACAAGGACACTTATATGCATGGTTACGCATTTGTCAACCCGATTACTCAATATTGAACATAAAATATGGCTTTAAGTTAAGTTCACGACAATTCATAGGGTCAGGTTCACGATTACAAATGAAGGAAGGGACATACAAACACAAGAATATGGAACTAAAAAGTCTTCAATTGCATGTTACTCATCCTTGAAATTTTTCGCTCACCCGTATTTCTCCAATGCCTCAACCCCCAAACTTGAACTTTTTCATACTTTATAAATATGAGGTTGATGTCATTCCCTCACTCAGTATAGGTCACTTTTCAATCATAATTCACTGATTTAGGGGGCAATTTTTTTTTGCACATAATTGAACTAATTTTTGTTCTTGCCCCCTTTTATACAATACATACCAATTTTCCAATTTTTTGAAATTTCTCACTCATTCCCTTAATTTCCCTTTTGTAACCCCCAGTTTGTCCCTTCTTTGTCTAATTCTACATTCTTACAAAGGTGGGATAAGTCTATTATAAGTGTAAAGGGTTAGGGCGTAGGTATCAATCGAAAGTGAATGGCGGTTTAGATGTTCCATTCTTTCTAAAGGCTCAAAACGGGATCAAGTGACAATGTATATATAAAGTGACGAGAAAGTCGAAGTATCATAAGAAGGTCGAAGAAAAATAAAAGTCATATATATATCAAGTAATCTAGCAATGTGTTATTGATAAGCATGCAACCATGTTATATGGACCCCGAGTATGTCAAAGTGAACCCATAAAGGGCACCTACATTAATAACCATGATCAAGAAATATGATGAAAGTGAATAGTGGTGCAATTGCATTTTACATGTTTTAATGCAATTCTAATTATCATATTCAAATTGGCACTAAAAAACACAAATCAATCAAAATCCCTCGAATCATCACGGACATTGGTCAACTACCTTAAATATAATGAGAACAAAATTTTTAATTTTTTCTATTTTTTATGGTGACACTATATACACTCCCCTATAAACCCACAAACTCGGAGAGATATCTACCCCCAAACTCAAAACATGATATGTACTAATAGTAAAGAGAACTAAAAAATGCCTTTGTTTCAAAAGATGACATAACATGACATGACACAACAAAAACAAATAAAATAAAGCAAATAAAACGTATCTACTTGCGTTGTCTCCCAATAAGCGCATTTGGTTAAGTTTGTTAGCCCGACCATTGCCCACGTTTGAACTTTACTTTTCTTCCTTTGGCCCACTTTGCAGTTTCGTGGGTCCTTATTTTCAGATCAAGCCCCATGTAAATTCCTCGAGATATATGATCGTTTAGCGCCCAAGAAATTTTTTACGTTTGCTCTTTTTGGGCTTTTCTACTTTTGGCCTTTTACCACAATCTTCATTCTCATAAAAAAGAGGTAGTATAATAAAAATTTCAAAGTTTTCAACAGAATTGCTAATGGGTTGAGGGTCCCCATCCTCATTATAAACATTCCCACTCTCCTTCTTCTCACCACCCTCTCTAGAGCAAACAAAAACTCATTAATGACTTGCTCAAGCCATGTTTCCTCCACAATCTCCACCTTCTCCATACACCAACTTGAACTATCACAAGGTAATTCATTCTTAGGGTTATCATTGGAGATTTTTTAGACAAAATTCTCCTTTGTGTCCTTCAAAAGTTACCTTTGTTGTAATGGTGATTGAACATACCAAAAGTGTCGAGCTGGCCCAAGCGAGTAAAGCCCAGTCCTCAAGCAATTATTGCCACCACATTCTCAGTGGGCTAGGCCCAATTATTACATGACTCAAGGCCCATCTTATTGATCAGTCGACTTAAGTTCATTGTCCGACCTACCAGGTCCCGACCTAACTTAGTCCGACCTTACGATCCAAGTTCTACTTCGGGTGTGATCCAGCTCTACCCGTCAGTCAGGTCGACCCAACCCCAAATGGCGACCTCGACCTGCCAAGCAAGCGTCGACCTAACGATTACAGGCGTACGTGCAACTATTCTTTCCATAACTGGTTCCCTATAATTCAGGAGCCATCCCTGGACACGTTCTCACAACATGTAAATGTCCCCCAAATCACGGAGCTCAGGTAGCCCCACCAAATATACCACCCTCATCAACTATAAATACATAACAACCGCAACGGATCCAAGGTAACTGCAATTTTGTTATTTGAATACCTTTTGTTCAATACATTATTTGCTCTCCATACATACATACATACTCTCATGTCCGAGGGTCTAAGCCGGAGACACATTCGGCTAGTCGTGGGTTCTGATTTCAGGTCAAGGAGTCAGGTGATTGGTCCTGCCACGTGGAGGAAGATTGATAAGCACATTTCCTGCGGCATCAGTTTGGTTCCATTGCCGGGAAGCGTGCATTATTGACCTCGAAGTTCCTTTTCAACCCACAACCATGGTGACTTCGGACGGACATGTCTCTGAAGCCTCGGACGAGCACAATGAAGGAAACACTAATGTTAATGCCAATACTGGAAACGCTAATTTGCCTCCTCCCCCTCCACCTCGTCATCACGCTAGGGCGACGCGTTCTAACAGCGTGGCTGATGGCCGAGGACTTCCAGATGGTAGGAGAGACAAACGACCTATGGACGGACAGGAAACACAGCCTCCACCAAAGCGTCAAACGGGACGAATGGCTGCAGGCGACAAAGTTGGTCCCTCAGCTAACCCCCTTAGTAGAAAGGAGATGCTGCTGGAAAGAGCTCAAATACTGGCCGAGCTGATAGCAATGGAGGAGGCAGAGCAGGCTGACAGGAGGTCAGAAAGGGTGGCTCCCTCTCAGGTTTCGAACAGACAGCCTGCTAGAAGTGCTAGGCCGAATGAGACTGTGGGCCAGAATGTCGAGCGCAGGGTAGTGCAGCGGCCTCAATCCCCTATTCATGTTTCGAGTGACGATCTAAGAGCTAGCCTCAACAGGAACAGGGAGCAGGAAGCCCAGTCAGATCTAAGACGACAACTAGAAACTAGTCGAAGCTTGCGTGGATCACCTGCCAGGACGCAGATATCGCAGTCCCACAGGGAAAGGAATGGGTGCAGGTCGCCCATAAGAGAAGAGAGGCGCAGGTCGCCGGTTAGAGACGAGAGGCGCAGGTCGCCAGTTAGAGATGAAAGGCGCAGGTCGCCCATTCAATCAGTAAGGTCACCTTCTCACAGGGATAGGAGAGGCAGAGAAATAACTCCTCCTAGGAGTGACAGGCGTAGGGCCAATTATGGAAGGGAACATCACCGTGACGAAAGATAAAGATCAAACGATGTCTCCCCTGCCAGGGACGACAGGCCGGATGCTAGAGAGTGGCTCCTATGGAAGAAGAAGTTTGAACAATGGGAGGCCGATAAGAAGGGGGATACTGGAAAGGGCGAATGAAATGACTTTGCTCTTCGTCCCTTATCTAAGGAATTACTTGATTGTCGACCTCCTCCAGGTTTCAGGCTGCCAGTCCTGGAGAAATATTCAGGTGCAACCAACGCCAGAAGCCATATACAACACTTAGAGGCTACGATGTGCTTTGTCTCCAACAAGGACGACATGATGTGTAAGGCACTCACTAGCACTCTAACTGGAGTAGCACTTACCTGGTTCAATGGCTTGGCACCAGGTTGCATCTCGACTTGGTCTTACATGATGACAAAGTTTCTGGATAGATTCTCGACAGCAGGGGCTCGTAAGATGACAGTCACCGACTTGAACAACCTAGTACAAGGAAAGGGAGAAAGCTCGATGAGCTACTACACCAAGTTCAAGGAAATGGTCGACAAGATTGAGGAGGACCTCACGGATAGGGAGGTAATCAATTGTTTCAGGAATGGAATTGCTTCTGCAGACCTGGATTACGAGCTGACTGTTCGAACTGTGACCACTCCTTATATTGCTTCTACAGACCTGGATTACGACCTGGATTTCGCCACAATTGATTATGTGGATTAGGGGAATAGTCATATTGTGGTTGATATGGCTGGAAGGAGACCCTTTTCTTCACCTATGGAGAATACTCAGGGAAATATGCCCTTTACAGACAATTAGTATTAGTATGATAATAAATACCACAATTAACATATGTATTTTGAACATTATAATTAACAAAATCTCTTTGTGTGGCAAGAATATCTAATTTTTTAGATAGATCGGCTAGTTGTGTGCTCACTTCTAGATAGGCCAATTTATCATCGATGCTTATTCCATACATCCCTCAAATAGTATACTCTCATTTTTCATGAGTTTAAGGGCAAGCATGTCAATTATCGACGTTAGGGGCATACTTGCATTCAAAGCCTAAGTTCAGGGGTATATTTATGTATTTACCCTACATTAAAAAAGGGCAAACCCCGGTATGCCAAGCGCTCCCCGCCAAGCAGGGGTTGAGAGAGGGAACCATTTGCTAGAGCCTTCCCCTGACAATTGCTAAGAGGCTGTTCGCCAAGGTTCGAACCCGTGACCTTATGGTCACCAAAGGAGCAACTTAACCGTTACCCTACAATACACTAACAAAATTAACTTCTTCGCACCACAGTCCCCGGTAACAGCAACAAAAAATTTGATGGAGAAAATCTTCCTTTTATTATAAAAATCTAGCAAGTGTACTAGTTACCGTTATAACAACGTACAAATGTAAGGGTAGAACCATATAGACTCGTTGGCAAACAAGTATATTTAAGTTGTGTATAATTAACCAAAGGGTTTCTATTGTTTGTTTTATTAATTACTAGAGCAGAAATTAAAGACTAATATTAAGCAACAGAAATAAGAACAAGAGATTTAACCAATAAATAAGAACAAGAGATTTAACCAGATTTAAAGCAACATTCACAGATTACATTTCATTAATATCATCACTTTATGAAATATTTTGGGTAAAAGAATTACTATAACTCATTCAAAGGTTCACTTGATTAAGGGTTGAGACGTTTGGTGTTCGGATTGAAACCCTAATATTTCTTTCCCAATTATATTTTCCATGAAGTTAATATAATGATCTAAAAACTCATTAAGTTTTAAGTAACAAGTGAACCTAAATTCGTTTGACTTCTTGGTTTGTCATCAATTGAATCTAAACATGGGAATAGGAGCCTTTATTTAAACAATCCAGGTGAATGAAATTGGTTACACCACACAATTAAAGGATAAAAATATCTTAACATATAGTTAAACCTAAAATTGATTTTATTAATATTCCCGTGATCAAGAACGAGTTAGGGTTGGAAGAATTAAAATAGTAATAGCATAAAGATCCAATAATAATTACATCGAATCCATGAATAATGAGTTTAGCTACTCATATTCATGTTTGTCATCACATAAATTGAGTAAAGAAACATCAAAACCTGGAAATCTGATATTTGAAATAATTAATTCTTCAATTCCTTCTTCTATAACTGAAAATAGAAAATACTACCTCCGTCCCAGTCTAAATGTCCAAAAATGGCTCCGACGCGAAAATTAAGAAAAGTGAGGTAGGAAAGAGAAAAAGTGAGGTAGGAAAGAGAAAAAGTTTAAATGTTGTGAGTATGAAAAATTAAATAGGAGAGAGAATGAGTGAGAGGAATAGTTAGGAGAGAGAATGTTGTGAGTGTAAAAGTAAAGTAGGAGAGAGAATGAGTGGGTTGAATAGAGAAAAAAACTTTCCTTTTTTGGAAATGGGACATTTTCAATGGGACGCCCAAAAAGGAAAGTTTGGACATTTAGATTGGGACGGAGGGAGTAATACATAACCTAAACTAATAATAAGTGTTTTGTATTTATACTAGGGCTCTAAATAGGAAAGATAAATCCTGAAATCTCTCTAATTTTTAAAAAATCCGGCAGAAGAGCGTACTGAAATCGCTTGGGCGCGATCGCCCCTTCATAGAGTGCGATTGCTCGGTGGGAGTTGTCAAAATGGCGCGGTCGCTCGGTCGTGAGGGCGCGATCGCTTCAAATCTCTGGACAAACAGCGCGTTCGCGCGGGGCTTAGGATGGTCGCCCCCTCTCTCAATTCCTGATTTTGACTTTTCTTTCTTCTTTGACTGTTCGCTCCCTTTTTGACCCTCATTTCCTCCTTAATTAATCCAAAATTCATCATTTCCCTTTTATTTCCCTACATTACACAAACACTAAAAAAACCATATCAAAATTCCAAATAACCCAAGGATTTAGCATAAAATAAGTCTGGAAGTACCTAATTTAGATGTGTAAAAACTAAAAACACATCTATCAACGTCCTACAAAGTGCAATAGAGGACCACTTTTTTGTTGTCCTACCGCTTTTTATGAGTGTCCTTATTCTAAAAGGTAAAACAGTTGTAATTGAACTGATGTTACAGAAAAAGTAGTTTCACATACTCTTGGTTCATTGCATAATGTATTCTCAAGTCCCTCTTCAAGAATTTGACCAACCTCAGCTAGTCAAAACCACCAAATAAAAAGAAGGCACACAAATCTTCTGAACAATCTGATAAATCCAATAAATCTATTTAAAAATTAAACCAGGTGCAAAAAACAGGTTTCATTAAAACTGTAGGTGAAAACTGCAAGCTCAGACAAAGATGCCAGGAAGCCAAAGTAGCTGATTAGCCAGCTTGAGAGAAACAAAGACCAACAACTACTTTGATTTGGACAGATATGGATTATACTGAAAACCTATTAGCACAAGGAGATTTCCCTTAACAGTACTGTAAGTTCAAATTAAGGAATCTTTAATCGTGTGACGATAGTGGATTAATATGGGGTACACAAGACACTTTTTTAGCCTCCCACTTTGGGATTCCACTATAGTTCCTTGCGACCAAGAAATTTGATACAAGTCAATAAGGACATACCAGTGTGGATGACATCGTCATGGCAGTGCAACAGCAATCGATTTTCTAGTCATCAATGTTCTTCATGTGCTCCTTTGAAAGTTTATTTTCCATTTCCAGCTTTTGTTCTTTGATAGGTGAATACCCTGATTCGAGTAAAACTTCCACTGATTGCTGATCAACCAAATAGAGTAAGGAGGTTCATAACTTTTCTCATTGATGATGGGAACTGGCTGGCGAAAGAATACTAAAAATTGGACAAATCAGAATTGCAGTGTCAATTGGGGGGTTAGGTAGTGGAGGCATGCACGCGATACCATGAAGCGTCTTGTAGCGCATTCTTGCTATCAAGGCAATGCTAGATGTTATTGTATCTTAAGGAATAAATAGGGTGATCATAACTTTTCTCATTGATGAATTTTCTCATTAATGAAGGGAACTGGCTGTTGAAAGAATACTAAAAATTACTCCCTCTGTCCCATAAAGATAATTCCATTCGACTATTCAAACATTTTAACAACATATTTTCATTTCCATCACTAACCTTAATAAGATTTCATTATTACTCCATTACTCCCTCTTCTTCCTTGGTTGGCTCCCATTCTCTCCTCTCTCCCTCTTCTTCCTTGGTTGGCAATTTCAGAACTTAAATGATTTAACCTAACAATTATGGAAATTGGACTATCTTTTTGGGACAAACAAAAATGGCAAATGGGAACCATTTTATGGGACAAAGGGAGTATGTTAGATCCAGTACCACATGGATTAGAGTTTCTTTGTGTTTTTAGTCATTTAGCATCGAAATAATCTGTTTGGGCAGCTAGCTTTGTTATGTCTTTGCAGGTGATACTCTTGTTGTGAGATGATTTTTTTTGTGCAATTTCTGCGGGTTGGGGGTGTGTTTTGGATTCTGAATCATATACTGTAGCTTTCTTTTTCAGAGTATGTAAAAATGATAAATCATAACTGTACTTCTTTTAAGCTTCACACGACTTTATAAGCACATACAGTTTCCTACATGGTAACAGATTTTCGTAACAGAAGAAGTAGAAAAAAAAGAGATGCCAAAAGAATCATCACATTACTCATGAAACTAGAAGAGAACACCCAGCAGACGACTTTAGCAGTTTTAGAAACCAAGCACTCCATGACATTGCGTAAGCAACATCCCCAAAGGCTGCAATTCCTTTTGACTACTTAACTAAGGAACTAGCAAAGCAGATTGTCAACCAGAGGCACAATGAATATTCACCAGTAGTCAAGAATTCCAAACAGTCAAGACCAATGAAAGCCTAATCATTGCTTATTAATTTGAACCAAACACCTACATGATTTCATAGAACTTATTTGATTTATTGAAAATGCTTGTTCAAGCTGTGTGCTCTACCTCAGAAATTAAAAGAAGGGAGTTTTTCATCTTTTTTTGTCTGAGAAGTTTGGGCCTAACTCTTTCAGCACCACCTATTTCATCAAAGCTGGCTAGTTGTTTCTGTCTGACAAGTAGCATAAAATAGCAGATTCAACTGCAAAACTAGTCAAGTCTTACTTCGTTATAACATTCGTTTAGTGGATGCAAAGCAAAAGAAAACCCTCAAACAGGCCACTATCATGTCCACTAAGTAGCTGATCCATGACTGATAGTTTCGGTGGAAACTAAGTTACTGACTAGGATTATACATTCCTTGCCTCTTCTAAGAGGCCAACTTTAAAAATGTGAACCTTTACGAGGTATATTTCCCCCCTCAAGGACGATAATTATAGTGGAATCCATCAGAATGTCCCAATATAACAATTTAAAAACAGGGGGTTAAGATAGAATATGATAGAATTTGTATAACTCATTTTAAGAAAAGACCGCTCTAAAAGGGATGAGTAACATGTAGCCTTGATCAATACCAACAACCCAGTCATTGCATAATCTACCTCACCTGTAACAAACCAAATATGTGAGCACCTAAGTAGAATCAATGCAAACACAGAGAAGTGAATAAAACACAGCCAAATGAAAGTATAACCTGTATATACATCAACAGCTCATCCAAGAAAAGAAAACAGTAGGAAGAAGTGTGAATATGTGAGTTTCAAAAGCACTGGAAACGCTACAGCAATAATGCGTTAGACAGATAATAACATAGTTACTTCGAATTTGAAGCCAAAAGCTGTGAGAGTAGAAGCCGGAACAGTTTGCTAAACACTTGTGTAGGTTGACTACTTACCAACTTTATCCTGAAAACGAAAAAATAAAACAAAATGTTAATAATACACGCAGCGTTTGCCCAAACAGTTTGGGAAAAATGAAAAGCTACAGGTACAGACAGAGAAAAAAATTAACGAGAAAGTATCTCTCAGAACTAGTGGACCTCTTGACACTAAACAGAAACAAAAATACTCCACTAAATGAACCAGTTATAATCACTAGCAGTTAAAAGGGTTGATGGAGGAACTTCTAACAGAGAAAAAGGTGGATGCTTGAACAATTCAAGCATAAACGCAGCATATGGTCACAGAGAAGCTCAAATAAGGTGACAGCACAATTTCGAGTATAAGGTAATTGAATAGGTAGAACCAGTTTGCACATACACTGAGAAACATATAATAGCATGTCATGGAGTGACATATTTGCTTGGTAAATGACTTGTGCTGTTCTAGCTATTGCACAGGTACTACTGCGCAATGTACTGAGTATGCATCTGTCTTCCGTCCCCACTTTTTTAACTTAGTCCTCCAACCTTACTAGATAAATACTCGTAGAATGGGTTAGGAGACTACGTTTGGTAGGGACGAATTTCGTCCGCATGAAATGAAGGCTCATCCTCGCAAATTTCATGAGTGTTTTTTAAATCAAAGATGGGAATCTCATTCAGCGTAGAATACCCATTCAAGTAAAAACCTAGAATGATTATTCCATCTCTTGATGCATAGGTTTGTCTTTCTTGGTAGCGCAAAAAGTTTTAAAGAAAGCTAGAATGCCCTTTCCATCCCATTGTAGTTTGACGTACATTCTAATTTTAAATTTGTTTCCCATCCAGCTTTTGTACCAGAAGAGACCTAATTACTTTGTTCAACGGCTTCCAATAATGGAATCACCGTGGAAGAGACAAGTACATGCAGGGGCGGAGCCAGGAATTGGCCGAGGGGGGGGGCAAGATTTCACGGGGGTTCGGGGGCAGCGCCCCCGAAATTTTTTTCGGGTCAGACAAGTAAAAAATGGGTCGGATCCATGAAAAACAAATAAATAAGGAAAAATGTCATAATATTTCATACACAAAATCATGTTCAAATTAGTTTATAACGGGAAATAACCGAAAAAAAAAAACTTACAATCTAAATAGCACTAGTGGCACTAGTGATTTTCGGCAAAAGATTTTTACGAGTAGCCATATCTTGAAAACGCTTCAAGATTCGTTCATTAGAAATATCTATGAACAGAGCTTTCTCAATGTACACCAACAAACAATCGTTCAAATATTTATCTCCCATCCTATTTCGCAGCTCTGACTTGCAATACTTCATCCCAGAAAACACTCTCTCAACAGTTGCAGTCGCCACAGGTAAGAGTAAGACCAATACAATCAAGCGATAGACTAATGGAAACATTTTCTCTTTCATAGTTTCAACCATCTTCTTTGATAGACTGCTCAAGTCTTCAATATCGAAGAATCGTTCATCAAGTCTTACAGAAAGAAGAAAATTTTCAAGTTCGTCACGAATTATTAGAAGATCCATCTCTGAGAAGTCTAGTGGATATAGTTTGGCAAGACGGATAAGTTTCTCAACATTGAAGCTAGAAAAATTATTTCTCGGATTGAGGCATGCCATATACTTAAGCAATTGTGTACTAGACTCGGAAAAACGATCCCCCATCTCTTGTATAATAGAGTCCACAACCTAATAGACGTAAAACAAGAATAATTTTAGATAACGTGTTAATTATACTAAAGTTAATAGAAAAAAAAATGTGTGATAGTTAAGTTACCTCATAAAAGATTTCAACACGATAATGATGGTAGTTAGTGATATTCGTCCCATCTCTTTTGACGCGAATCCGTCTTGGGACAATGTCATCCATCTTAACAACATCAATTTCATTAGCCTCACAAAAAGAATTCACTACTTGGCATAAACTATCCCATCCGGATTCTCGAAATGTTTGCAATCTTTCTTTCACAATCTCTACCCCATTAAGTGCGTTGAGAATATCTTGATCTTTTGCTTGCAAGGCTAAAGACAATGGGTGAATGAAGCCTAATAAACGTTTCATCAACATCATGATAAACACAAACTCATAACTTTCCATCCTTTGTATCAAACCCGAAATTAGCCCACGTGTTGTTGCATCAACTCCATCATTAAATATATTTTCAAGGACTTTAATCACCGATGGCCACATAGCTTCAAGACGAAGTATAGTAATATAATGAGATCCCCATCGAGTGTCACCTGGTCTACGCAAAGAGGTTTCTTGATTTTGGCCACTTCCTGAATTGATATCTCCATTCTCCAACCTTTCAACAAGTCTATCATGTTCAGTTTGTCGAAGTTTATCTGCTCTTTTACAAGAAGATCCACATATTGTAACAATTTCCCCAAGATAACTGAAAAAGCCACTAACATACCGATTTGCCTTAAATACAGCCACACACACCAATTGAATTTGATGAGCAAAACAATGAATATACCATGCCGATGGATTCTCTCTTAAAATAAGTGCTTTCAAACCATTAAATTCACCTCTCATATTAGATGCACCATCATATCCTTGACCTCTCAATCTTGACATTGATAATCCCAATTCAGAAAATACCAAGTCAATTGCCTCTTTCAAACATATCGACGTGGTCTCCTTAACATGAATCAAATACAAGAATCTTTCCACGACCTCCCCCTTATTGTTCACATATCTAATAACAATCGCCATTTGCTCTTTTATTGAGCAATCTCGAGACTCATCAACCATGATAGAAAATAATCCATCTCCAAGTTCACTCAATATTGCAAGTCTTGTTTCAACAGCACAACAATTAATTATATCTTTCTGAATAGAGGGACAAGTCATTTGAGAATTTCCTGGAGCATTTTTAAGAGTAGTGTTACCAACCTCTTCATTCCTTAAACTGTACCATCGCAACAACGATAAAAAAGTACCCGGTCTTATGGAAGTTGAAGACTCGTCATGTCCCCTAAACGGAAGACCTTCACCCAAGCAAAAACGAATAACATCTAGGGATGCCGTCAAACGAATTTGATATGCCTTGTCTTTTATCGCACAACCTCTATCAATAACATCATCTCTAAAATTACGACTTGGAATTCCTTTTTTTGGAAATGCATGACCTTTTGGTTGACAAGGACCTTTAGCAACATATTCTCTACGAATACGGTCCTGAATATTCACATCAAAACTATCAATTGACTTTCGTAGACCGGGATCAGAAACAATGTCATTTTCTACAATTTCGACAACCACATTTTCATTCAATAGTTGTGTTTCATTTCCAACACTAGAACTAGAAGAAGCAGTAGATCTAGGCCTTTTTAATACAAATCTATCCATTGATAAACCTAAACGAACAAAAAATACAATTGAAAACTTATCAATTTGTGAAGAAATTAAAATTAATCAAAACACATTTAAATTTGTAAACTCCATTCAAATTTGTAGAGAGAGAGAGAGAGGAAATTACCGAGAGAGAGACGGCAGCAGCAAGGAGGAGAAGGAGCGGCGGCGGCGGCGTCGAGGAGGAGGAGCGGCGGCGGACAGGGGCGGAGAGGGAGCTGCGGCGGCCAGGGGCGGAGAGAAATTGGCTAGGGTTTTTGTCGAGCAGTCGAGAGAGAGAGAGAGAGGAATTACGACCTCTGTTTTTTTTTTAAATAACTGAACTCACGTTTTTTTTTATTATTAATCAAAACTAAAACGACGTAGTTTTAATAAGTGAGAAACTTATCAAAACTATGTCGTTTTGATTACTTATAAAAAAAACGGGATCAACTCGTCTTCTCCGGCCAAATCACAAATTTCCGGCCAAATCCCTAACTCCGGCCGAGGGGGCAAAAAAAAATCAGTGCGTTTTTCGCCGCCGGTGGGGGCAAATGCCCCCGCCTGGATCCGCCCCTGATGTTATACTGCTATAACCTAAGCTCATGTTACTCATAGAATTCGCAAATTTACTACAAAATATGAATGGGTGATTGTTTAGGTACGAAAGACTACTTACAATCTCTTCCGAGGAAGTTGCCAGCGAAGAGGTCGTCTATGACACCAGCCCTAGCACCGGCCGACGGCAATGTTCAAATTATCGGCCTCTTTATAAAATCTGTTTAAAAGTTTCTTATAAACATTCTTCGCGATCGTCGGCTTTTTAATCGCTGTCTCCATTTTGTTTGTTGGAGATCGCAAGCAATTGGGGAAAAGTGGAGAAATTTCTCGTGAATGGCGAAGAGATTCTGGCATTGAAGATTGAGAAGATTGAAAGGAGATCAGTGATGTTATAGTTGCAGTACACTGCCTTTGATTCCATAATTTTGATTTAGAAGTTGTAAAAAAAAGTTTCATAATTTCATAAGTTTCAATTTTTTTTTTTTTTAAAGAAAGAAACCACTTTACTGACTGATAATTGCAATGAGAAGTCGGTTATTAACAAATGACGGTAGTTTGACCCATCATAAAAGTGAGATTTGCATTAGCAAATGCAGTCGTATATTTTTTTTATATATAAGAACATTTGGCTGAAGTCAGTGTCGGCGCGTTTTTGTGTTTTTTTTTTGTTTTTTTGTTTTTTTGTTTTTTTTTTAATTAATTTTTTTTTAAGCGAAATGGAAAAGGACAAAAAGTGAGAGCAAATGAAATTTCTCAAAGAACTGTTCCTAGAGGGGTTGCATTTATACTATAGATGTTCAATAAGTCAATTATTAAAAAACATTCAACTATACTAATATTATGATACCTCATCTTCTCTCTCCATCCACTTAATTATTCAACTACTTTCTCAACTACACCCCCCACAATAAGCTAGTTTAGTTTAAAATTCAACTCCTCCCAACTCATCATTCTATATCCCATTACTTTTTATTTTATTTACAATATTTAATTTTATAATTAAAAAAATAATAAAAATAATAATAATTTATTATTAAAAAATAAATTATTAATATTTTTATTTATAAATTCGAGATTTTTTTTAATTTTTTTTAATTCACACTTAATTAATTTTTTTTTCGACGCAATTAAATAAATACAAGAATATTTTAATTTTAATAAAAATAAGAAAAGTTACAACCCCCATTCAACCCCTTATTGCCCATTTCACACAAAAGATGATGAATGTTTAAAAAAATAAGGGGTTAAAGAAGGATAATTAAGATTTTTTTGAGAGAAAAGAGAGATTTTTTTTTGTGTATAAATAAAAAGAAAGTTATATCATTTTATAGAGAAATTTTTTTTCAGAATTTTCACAAAAAAAAAAAAAATTGCTGTTAAATAATTGAGGGACAAAATCTGGATTGAAGATAAAAAGAAAAAATATGGGGAACCAATCTTAGCTCGCCATGTGTCATTGCAGGAAAAAAAAAAAGCAAAACGCTCCTGGACATTGCGTGAATGCCACGCGCTGAATTCGGTCCACTAGGAGGCTGACACGTGGCAAGGCGGGTCCCCCATTTTTTCTTTCAACCGGGTTGGAAACTCTCAATTCTCCCCTTCAACTACCCCCCCTCTCAACACCTTTATTGCACATATTAAACTAGTTGACCCCCCTTTTCAACTTTCCATTCAATCCCTTATTGCTCATGGTCTAATATTGACCAAAGAGTTGACTTCAAAACATACTAAATGAATAAAGAAATTAGGATTTACACGTAAGATATCTTTTATGCAGGTCATAAGAACATCCCATTCATAATACCCCTGAATTTTTGTGGAGTGAACCCATCAAACACTAACTTCAAATCCACCTCAAATTCAACTTGCTCATACCCCTGCTCCACCGCCCAACACAATGAAAGATAAAGACCCTGAGCAGAATTATTCCATGTGAAAACATTGAGCGTGCCGCCAATGAACCTTCGTTATCTCGGATGACTTGTCCATATTCATTCAGTTAAGACATGTCCGTCGGAGAAAAAAACATCAGAATTAATCTTGACAAACCCTTCCATAGGAATATGCCATCCTTTGCACAGCCTAACTTCTAATCTTGTTGAGGACATCCCTACTTGTTTTGCCATCATCCAGTTATAATATTCTACATCAGCCCCTCATACAATGACATCAGGCGGCTTCATTACTTGACGCCAAATTTTGTTGTTTCTTTCCTTCCTTCCATAAAAGCATGAAGCACCATAGCAAACCTTGTTAACTCTTCCCCAGAGACAATGAAGCATATCTCTTAGCCGAATTTTGTTGTTGTGAGGTATTTAATTTAATAAAAATTTGGGAGAAAGTGAATTGTTTCAAAAAAAAAAAAAAAATCCATTTTAATTTTGAAAATCTAACTTAATCAAGTTTCATATTATAAAATATTATGTCAAGTTCTTCATTAATTAAATGACTCTGAATGAATATGAACAATCAATATTGAAATAAATGGCAAGTTCGAACTTGCAATGTATTGCAATACGTTGTCGATTGCATTTGCCCCAAATTATACTGTCACACCAACTCAAGATTGTACAGTAAATAAATGATCAAACTTGAACACAGTTCCAATGCTATCTATACTCACAGAAAAGTTTCATTTTAATTTTGAAAATCTAACTTAATCAAGTTTCATATTATAAAATATTATATCAGTTTAATTATTAAAAAAAAGTTCTAAAATTATATTTTAAAATAGTGCACTAAAAGGTAGGGGTGTTCACGGTCCGGATTGGTCCGATTTTTGTCGAAATTTTAAAAAATCAGGATCGGACCAAATACTTCGGTTCTGTAAAAATTTAGGACCTGGACCAGGACCAGACCATTACATTATAGGACCGGTCCCATCGGTCCGGTTCTAATGGTCCGATTCCGATCCGATTCCACTGATTCTACAAATTACAATATAATTAATATAATTTTTTACAATAACAAAATCTACAAGAAGCATATTTAAGAATCAAATTGCTGAACAATATTTTGGGACAGAGGGAGTATATGACTGTCTACAAGAAAGCATATTTAAGAATCAAATTACAATAAAAAAATCAACAGTTAGGAAAGAAGAGTTTCATGTTCAACCACTTGAACCAAACTAAAAAACTTAACTAGCTAAAAGAAACATAAGGGTTATTTTTTCTGAACACAAACAGCAAACCTATAAATCACTTCTTGGATTGATCTCTAGTAGAGATTTGAGATAGGGTTAGGATTTTGCTTTTGCTGAAGACGGGAGTGAGAGACGGGTGGGTAATTGGGTATTGCCGTATTGATAAATGGTAAAAAAGTTAATATATACTCTCTCCGTCCCGCTACAAATCACACACTTTCCTCTTTGGGCGTCCCGCTACAAATCACACACTTCCTAAAATGGCAAAGAATCTTTACTATTTCCTCCACTCATTCTCTCTCCCCCATTATTTTAATACTCACAACATCATTATAATTTACTATTATCATTCTCTCTCCTATTTTACTTTTACACTCACAACATTTATATCATTATTTTTTTTCTTAATCCACGCGTGTACAGTAACTGAGTGATTTCTAATGGGACGGAGGGAGTATATATATATTCGGTCTGGTTCCGATCCAGGATCGCGTATATGTTTTTCAAAACTAGGACCAGACCAAATAATCGGTTCCATAAAAATTTGAAACCAGGACCAGACCAATACTATATTTTCGATCCGATTTTTACAGATCTGATCCGATTCTACTGGTCTAGTCGATCCGGTTCTACGAATTTTTTGTACTACCCTACTAAAAGGTGCCAAATTACATCTATATTATGAATCATACTATTATGTTTTCACCTGACTGGCCAACAAGTTTGAAATGACTTCTTCTTCAATGTATACTCCCTCTCTGTTCCATTCAAAAAGTTCAAAAAATGAAACAAGTTCAAAAATTAAGAAAAGGGAGAAAAAGGTGACATGTTATGAATGTCAATAACTGTGTACTCCCTCCGTCCCTAAATGTTTGTCTCATTTTTTTTTTTTTTGTCCCAAAAAGTTAGTCTCATTTCCAAAATTAAAGCTTCAAAATCACTAAATTTTCAAAACTTATAACATTTAGGAACGGAGTATTACATAACGGCGGTGTATATTATCAATAATTTTCAAAGCGTTCGTAAAAATAACCAAAATTAAAGCTTCAAAATCACTAAATTAAAATGTTTGAAAAATCAAATGAGACAAATATTTAGGGACGGAGGGAGTACAAGAGAGAAAGTGAGGTATGAATAATTATTGTGATTTTGACATGTAGAGAATTTTTGAACTTTCAATCGAGACGGAGATCACGAGTTTGAATATGAGTTGCTAAACAACTTTTGGGCTGAAGAGACATGACCAAGTCCACTTGCACTTAATTATTGTAAGAGACTGTCTTTGTGACCAAGTCTACTTGCAATTAAATGTAAGAGGCTGTCTTTGTGACTCGAACATGTAACCTTCAACCATTGCACCAAGACTTCCTTTAAATATACACAGAAAATAATCACACCTAAAGTAATCCCAAAACATTCCTTAGCGATTTCGATGTCTAATCAACCCCTTTATTCTTGTGTAATGCAAACTCCCGATCGATCATAGTCTCCGACGATTGTGTGTTTCATTCCACTATTCTCCACACTTGTAACACCATTCATCCCCGCTCCTACAACAATATTAACCATCAATAATTCAACTCCTAGAAAATTATACAGAAATTATGCGAAATTTTGGACATTAAAATCCAATTTCGATAGAGAAAGAAACTAATGTGCAAGTTATGTGCTGACAACCTTCATTCTTCCACAAACTGAACTACTTCGATTCCACTTGTTCTTCTTGGCAAAAATTTTCTTCCATCTGCATTCAAGCTTTGAAACTCCTCACACCCAATCCCTGCATGCCACGAGACACGACAAAATGCGCAAAACAATATTCTACATACAGGACACTCCGACTCTCTAAGACTCTAACGCAAGAAAAATACTTAGTGGACTGAATTTCAAATTTTAATCTGAAAATTGTTTATTCGAACTACTCCCTCGGTCCCAAAATGAATTCCAATAAAATTTCAAATTTACTCTTCATCAATAGCAAAAAAAAAATTAAAAATAAATAAATTAAAAATAAAAAATAAATTGGACATTCATATTGGGACGGAGGGAGTAATAGTTTTCAAGTGAATGTGACAATTTTTTTTTTTGGTATGGTCCCCTCCCCCTTCTCTATCAAACCACAAATAAAAGCAATATATTAATAGAGTAATAGCCAGTTGATAAGGAGGAAATAACAAATATGTTACCACCAAAGGATTGAGACTACTCACCTAACTTGTTCAGCATTAGCCTATTAGGTAGTTAAAGCATCATCACATAAAAGTAATTCCATTTTTGGGTTATTTTTCCAGCTACTAATAGTAATACAACTCCGAAACTCATTTTCATTGAATTTTAATTCTCCCCTAAAAAAAGGTTCGGGGTAACAAGTCAAAGGCAAGATTTGATTGCAGCAATCCATTAGAAAAAGAAAGCTGAATTTTTTTTTTATGGGTGCTCAGCAATTTCCACGTGATTATGACAGAAGCACAAGAAAAGGAAACGAGACCAAGGTTCCTACACAATGCAAACCTCCATGGGCACGACTAGACGATATTTCCATTTCTGCTTCCATGTTTCTATTCCAAGGTTCTATATCACTCAACCCCATCTCAGAAAAGTCCAAATACAAATCTTTAACCCAAATATTCTCTCATTGCAATGAATTTAAAGCTGCTAGTTTCTTCAAGAAACATGAATGGAGATGGATTGTTTGTTATTGTCTTCAAGATTGTGTTTTGAGACGTTAACGAATTATTATTAATACAATGCAAGATGTGAGGTTGCGCCTAAGGTGCAACTTAATGAGCTCAATGTTTGTGGCAAATAAATTCCAAAATTCAGTCTAAACAGGACCCAAACTTTTAGAGCAGTTACCAATTAAAATACGGAGTAGTAAACAAGGAATAATGCAAAATAAACATACCTTACAAGCTTACATACTGTCCAGATGGATTATGGCATTCCCTCAATTGATATGCCGCTGAATATATCTTCTTTACACCAGCTTTCTCCTTTGTTAACCTGAGAGGGAATTCATCTCTGTTAGCAAAAAAATAGGATGTCAACGAATGAGATCGAAATAGAAGATAACAGAACCTGGATTTGCGTCCAACTTCATCAACGCTCCAATTTATCGCAAACAGTCTTCATGCAACTTTTTGGTTATGAGAAGTACGAAGAGATCAAATACACATGTTAAAGAAGGTCATTGTTGCAGAACATTATATCATTAATCATCTGTGTGTAAAATTAGTGCACCAGAAATTCGATACTCTTCAATTTTACCGAAAATATTTCCAACACACATGTTCTTGTGAATGAACCTGCAAGATTTTTCTACAACTTTCTGATCCAAATAATGATCTATATGTATCAGTTGAAACAATATATTAGACTAAATAGTTCCCAAGATAACTGATTCCTGCAATTTCTTATAATCGAAAATAAGGGGGGTCAGTCCCCTGTTCACCTTGAAACCAAATGGAAGTACATAATTACATATGTAGATAAAAGGCAATTGTGAAGACTACAACCATGAGCACAGGCATGCCGAAATGTCCAATGCTTATAACTTTTTTTGCAGCCAGTATGAGTGTGTGTGTGTGTGCAGGGGTGCAAACTGGTATTGCTTACGATCATTGAACAAAAGAGATGGTGAGACATATTACGTGCTTATTTAAAATTGCTAAAAGGGAAAGTTCATCACACCAACATCCTGAGCAAAATAAAAACCAACCAACATAAAGGAATGGCATGCAATCAATTCAACAGAGGACTACTGCTACATATGATACACAAGCGTGAAAGGGGAGGGAATGCATAGATAAAGGATATGACATGCATGGCTCCCTGTACGGCATCCACAAAGACCACCAGCATAGTGATGGACTCTGCAAATGGCATACAGGGAGCCAGGCATATAACTGTTCGTCATACGCATGTGTCCATACCAGAAAAATTATAAAGTGCTTCAATGGATTTTCTTTTCAGAAATTTAACATAGAACTTCATCTTTTCAGCATATTATTTGGGAGAGCCAGAGAGGCCTGGATGGAGAAAGCACCACAACCTAGTATATAACAAAGATATCAAACTATATCATAAGTCAAGTAAGACCTGAAACACTATTTATAGAGAGGAAATAGGATTTCTCCACCAGCTAAAAGTACTTATTTTGTATACGTTTTGATGACTCCCCGAAAAATGTTTCTTTTTATCTGCACTTTAAGCTCAAAAGCAGAACAACCGCCTTGTGAGCAGTCAGGTTCTCGTGGAATATATACAGAGAAACAAGGAAGCTGAGGCCTCGGCATGACAAAAATGCCACCCGCTCACTAAAGAAAGCAAAACCAGGGATTTCCTTTTCTCTTTTGAAACCAGTTTGTTTACAAGCGCCAGGTGGATGGATGGCTTAGATATCCATATGTGTACACTTGTTATTTCAGATGGACTTTTTGTTCTGATTCCCATCTTTCATTGTTTTCTACTCCATCCCAAATAAGAGTCCATTATTTTCTTCCAGAGAGATTTTTAAAGAAAGTTGACTTTTTAATCAGTTATATAGCATATACACATACCAGCTCATAGGCATATTGATAGTATAAATTAGATCATGATATTTTTTATGTGAATTTAGTAATTTCCGAAAAAATGAACACTTATTTAGGAATAAATCTTTTTTGAAAATGGTCTCTCATTTAAAGAGGGAGAATTTATTATGTAACGGAAAGGGAAAGAAGGAGGAGAGAAAATGTGCTCTCCGGTAGACAATTGTTTTCTGCTAACCTCAAAAGTCACGCATATCTTCGGCTTCCTTGTTTTTTTCCTTTCTCTTTTTCGTTTTAATTTTTCCAGTGTCGTCTGCTTCTTACAATTCGGGAAATTTGATACTCCAGTTAAAACTTAAGGAAAGAGGTAAGCTGAATTCATTTGACGAATTTGATTACAACTTACTACAATTCCAAGAACGTCAATACATGCCAACAACATCATAACTAAATCTTCAAAATCACTTATTTGCATAATTTAAGCATATCATTTGGTTTTTAACCAAAATTACGTCCTAGCATTTTTCCAGTAAGCGTTGACTTTCTTATCTTGGTGAGATACACCAAATATAATCTGGTACATTTCACTTATAATCCAAAACGTCCTCTTCAATATACTCCCTCCGTCCCATAATGAATGTCGGCCTATCCTTTTTGGTACGTCCCAAAATAAATGTCGGATTTCTAAATTAGGAAAGAGTATTATTTTGCCAAAGTACAAATTAAGTACAATTAAGTAAAGCACATTTCTTAAAAATGTTGACAAGTCAGTTGTGACATTTGTTATGGGACGGAGGGAGTACATCAGTAATCAACCAGCATTCTTCATATATACACACACACATACACATATATATACATATACATATGTGTGTGTGTCACAAAAGAAATAAGAGAAGGTGAATTTACCACCACAATGAAAAGGATCCATGCACATCTACATGCAAGAGTGACCAGATAGTGTATCATAACTACAATAGATGTTATCAAAAAATGCCTTGATAACTACAAACAAGTATTGGAGAGAAATTAAGGAGAAAAACATACACACACTCACACACTACTCAAATACTAGTAGACTGTTCTCAAGCAAGTATAATTAACTCTATTTTAAGGTTGAAAAGATATAGACAACATGATACTCCTCCACCTAAATATTGTCAACTGAAAAAATGAAGAGTAGTTCAGTGCAAGCATATATTACTCATCCCCCTTTGAGCCTCTCCTATTTTTCTTACCTCTCCTGCTGCATAAAAACAGAACTATGATTTTGTTTTTCACTCAGAAGTCAGAACAAGTCCACAAATTCTTTTATATGTAATACTATTACCAAATACCATGTTAATGACCTAAAGGGACTCTCCACGTAGATGACTTTATCATAGACTTACAACTTCTCGTGGATAGTCCAGACATAAATGACAAAAATGAGAGAAAGAGAGAGAAGGTTGACAAAAGAATTCTAAAACTCGTTAGGACTAAAAAGTGGGACAAAATGGCCATTACAAGCATACAAGGATACCATTTAACATTGTAGTGTGCAAGGATGGTTTCTTCCGTAAAACAAAGAATGATGGCATCAGATACCAGGAACTAGAATAGTATGAATGTTCATTTTGTGCTGCTGATGGCTCTATAAAGTAATAGTATATGCATGTAGATTCACCATTCATATTCTCCAATTAAAACATCTGTGATTCGGCTTCTAAAAATAATCTATTAGTAACATCCATTGAGAAGATAAGGAACCAAGAGAAAATCCTATTGTTTTACAAAGTAATACAGAATGGATGTGGATTACATACCTTTTCTGAATGTTCCAACCATGAGTATCCCACATCAAACGCTAATAGACTAAAACTCTATCAGCAATTTAGCTGGAACCAGAAACGATGATACAGAACAATTTCTTTGTTCCACAAGGAAAGCTAATGTGCATGTCATCCTGAACACAAAGCTGTCAAAATCTGTCTCATGGAGAAGACTCAAACTGAGAACAACCTCTGAACAACTGCAATAGAGAATTAAACAACAAATGGAAACATGTTAATCAAGAACCAAATCATCTTCAGAAAGAGTATCTGGAATGGACAAAGAATTATTGCCCTCCGTTCCAAACTATATGTCGCACTTTTCTTTTTAGTCCGTCCCAAAATAAATGTCATGTTTTTGAATAAGGAAATAGTCTTAATTCAATTTCACCATTGTACAAGCAATGCACAATAAGTAAAGCACATTTCTTAAAAACATTGACAAGTCAAATACGACATTTATTATGGGACGGAGGGAGTACATCTCACCCATACTTGATCGATCCCATGGAGCGTTGAATACCCTTAGCTAATGGCGCACAGAAGCAACTTCAACAGGAGGATTTACCAGTGAATCAGTAATGCCCAACTCTTGATGACACCGGATTCTAATACTTCAAACTCTCAAAAGAAACATATTCCTGAATATCAAAATGCATATGAAGCACCCTCAGTCTGGTGCATTAATCTGTTCCCAAAGGGTTAATATTTTCGATAGGTTTCTTAATCTTTTAAATTCAGAGCCCTTCCATCTGGGGAGTTATCCACAGCCCGTGTATGCTCCTTTTTTGGTGCAACATCATTATAGCGGGCGGCTATTTAAATTTTTGTGCTTCTCTCAACCAAAACTTGGACCTAAATGGGAGTTTTTGATTTTGATGCTCCCATTTTGCATCCCTTTGATTTGTGTATTTTTTATGGTTTATTTGTCTAAATCAATTACTTGGTCAGCTAGCAAAAACTTTTGTTAACAAACAGCGTTTTAAATTTGATCACTCATACAAACCAAAAGTATGAGAACAAATGATATTTAGATAACACGGCCTGGGTACACTTGAGATATAATTTCAAATCCTAAAAAACGCTATTTGGAAACAAGGAAATGAGATTGATTTATTAGTAAAGTTTAGTGCAAGAATGAGGCAAAGCGCTCCCTTCAAGGAACTTATTCACAGAAAGGAATTATTCTGAAATCCGCAAATAATGATTGATAATAACAAACAACCTAGACATCATTCCAGTTCACATACCAATTTAACCTCATATAAACCTAAACCTTGACAGTCTTCACATGCTTCAGAATCATATTGACAACGTCGCGAGATACTCTTCCTGCCTCAGATTTCAAGTGGTGGATCTTTTCCTCCGTCTCTTTTTCAAGGCGCTTCACAGTATCACCCGAATATCCACTACTCTGTTTTTATGATCATGCATATGCAAATAGACAGAGTTAGGAAAGAGAAAGGTACAAACATCAAAATCAACCAAAGAGGTTATGAACTAGAAGAGAGCAAGAGGTTCCATTTCTAGAAAAAGTTGTCATCAATATCACTGTGTCACATTTACCTCCGCAATTTTCTTCTGGAAATCCTGCTCCGCTTGTGCTCGATATCTAGCTACCTCCTGGTCAGCCTCGTCTTTGGCTTGTTTCATTCTAGCCATTTTTGCTGCAGGTAGATGTAGAAAGCTATTACGAAACAACCATTCAGAAATCATTAATTTCCATGCAATGTGATGCTTAACGATTTGAGACTTGTGAACTCAACTTCCGGAATCTCATAAACCTACTATTAAAAGGATCTAAAGTAAGTTTATGCGAGCAAAATCTCTATTCCCTACTATGCACTTTAACTTTAAGTTACCCTGACTGAGATTCAGAACCTTCCAGTGCATTTATATATGCGACCACATACATATCTGCTAAAACATTCTAATTCCATCAGCATGGCAGATGCAGCAGTTTCATGTACATGTACTTCTATTTTTCAGGGTAAACAATAATCTACAAAAATACAGTGCACAAAAATGTACACTTTCACTTGGTTTATAGCAGTTATCTTCTAAATTAAACTCATTGGATATGCTTGTTGGAAGCCTGAAGAAATGTGCAAATAAAAACTAGTATTACATTTATTTAGAGCTGAAGTGCAGACACTAGAGCATCAGCTATTTCATGTGCTTAATCTAGCAATGGGATTCAAGCATATCGGGCTGAATAAGGAAAAAAATTGATACATTCATTTGATTGGTTAGGCAAAGTATCCCTAGAAATCTCCAAACGTGCCAGAACTCATACATCATACATGTAACTAATAATACCGACTCTGAAGTAGCCAGCAAGCTGCAACAAAGTCTAAACAAGATCTATACGGCCATAAACCCCTAAATTTACATGTAATTGGAAATAATTGCACTCGTATATTTGTAATCTTTTTTTAACAAAGGTTTTAATTCATTTTCAACCATCATACATTCACCCGACTTTAAATTTAACCATCATACTCTATTTTTTGCACAAAAACCACTCTACTTCAGAAAACCTCCATTCACAACCACAAATCCATCACTAATCCCTGCCATAATCCTTGATTTTTGGATATGGATGAGAGGTTTTCCAAAGTATAGTGGTTTTTGTGCAAAAAATAAAGTATGATTGTTAAAATGGAAGTCAGGTGAAAGTACGATGGTTTTAAATGAATTTAAACCTTTAACAAATGGGGGTAGCTGCCCCTTTACATTGTGCCTAGCTCCGCTAGTGTTGCGTACGTGAGAAAAACTGATTATTAGCTAAAATTAGAATGATCAGGCATAGGACTGACACCTCCTGTTTCCCAAGCTTAAATCTCTATATTAAAAATAAACATACATACTTGAATCACCTCATACCTTACCAGTGACCATGCTTTAACAAAGGCTAAGAAAAAATCTTTTAAAATATATTCATGTAGTAACAGCTTAACAATATCTAGCAAAAAGAAGAAATGCAGGACCTGAATTTTTGGCATAACGGATACTCCCCCCCCCTCCCCCGTCCCATACTATTAGTCACTTATTTCCCTTTTGGGCGTCCCATGTTATTATCCCAAAATGTCAATGAAACCCACTTGCCACACTCAAAACAAAAATCTTCATGCCCACATTCTCTCCTACTTTACTATTCATACACACAACACTTACTTTTTCCTTGATTCCCGCTCATTCAATTTTAGTAACCAATAGTATGGGGCGGAGGGAGTATCTACCAACACAGTATATCGGATTACAACCAGCCTCTAATGCGAGAACCCAAATCTATACCTCGCCTTCTGGGATCATACAAAATAATATTTTGGCAGCTGGTGTCAAATAGAATCATTTGAGTGCTGAGATACACAATGATAACTATGATCAAATTAACCAAATACTTGTATTGAATAGATTTATACCACTTCTGGCAGCATTGACAATTTGACGAGCTTCTTGTTCCGCAACTAACAGTTGTTGAATTCCACCTTGTCGTCTATAGTCCTCCATACCTTCAATTCCTTTTAGGACATCTTAAAGTTAGAGAATGATTAAACAAAAAATGCTAGAAAAGGGAAGGAAACATGAATGCCAATGAAATCTGTAGAAAGTAAATATAGATCAAAATTCATCAACGATGCAGACAGGAAACTAATGGTGAGTTGATATTGAGATCAGTCGATTGTAAAACAATAGGAAATCGGAAAAACATTGTGCGAAAATAAGTAAAAATCAATCAAGAAATTAATGAAAAATGATAATCAATCGAGAAAGCGGACTCACCGTCGGAGACGCGATCTTAAATCTGACTGGCGATCTGAAATTACTACCAGTGAAATTAACTTTAACCCCTCCAATTAACGGAGGCCAAGGCTGCAACGGGTAAATTCCGCCTAAAAATTCTGCAATTTTTTGGGATTTTTTTTTCTCTTTCTGGTTCTTTTGGGTAAAATATAGTAAGCCCCTTCGGTTTCACTATTTACTTGGCACCCCCTTCAGTATTTTACACAACAGAAATAACCCCAGAAAACATCCAATTTTGGTTCACCGGAAAACCCATCTTCATTTCGTTAACGGATGATAAAAAAAACAAAAAAAAACCTTTACTGCCCTTAATCTCGATGCACTTTTGGGTAGAAGACGGTTTAATTAGCTTTCTAAAAAGTTGATTCTTTTGTTGTCCACATTATTTTTACCTAGTATTCATTTACATTATCTCAAGTAATTGACTTAGTTTTTGACATTTTATTTTGCCATTACAGTCATCTTTGATTTATCTTGTCAGAGACTGTTAGTAGAGCATGTAATATGCTGGTATTTATAACAAGAATAAGTGCATGTTGCACCGAATTCCCCAATTTTTAAATGTTGTATCAAATTTCCCAAATTATAAAAATTTGAGAAAGTGACATTCGACCGCATAGCAATCAAAATATTATTATTCATCGGAATGAGGTTAATGCTATGGGAATATCAATCATCCGATCCGAGGTCGGAGAATATGGACGGATGTCAATGGTAGGATGGTATTTCCCCACCAATAAGAGCAATGGATTTGTTCAATTGCTTCATTTTCCAAAAAACATAAGAAGGGGCCATCCTTTGGAGAGAGAAAAATTATAGCATATGATTAAATATATAGTTTGAAGATGCATTAGCATTAGCACCAATTTTCCACAAAAGTAGGTATAAGTGTAAGAGAATAGAAGACTAATAGTTTGATGCATGAAAGCCTTGATTGATTTATATTCGTAATAGGGTTTATATATAAGAGAGTTGCTTGGAGATTAAGCACAAGAATCCTACTCATATTCTACCTTATACAATTAGGATACTAAATACAATAGAATAGGAAACTAGATATTCAAAATAATTAGGAGTTTATATCTAATTTCTTAACATGCCCCCGCAAGATGGGGATCGTTGAGTGAGACCAATCTTGACAATTAATGATTGAAATCGTGCCCGGATAAGTGGCATCGTGAGGATGTCTGCAAGTTGATAATTACTGGAGATGAAAGAAACACGTAGTTTGTTGTTTTGAACAAGTTCACGCACAAAATGGTAATCAAGACCAAGGTGTTTCATACGTGAATGGAACCGTGGGTTGGCGGCAACATAGGTGGCGCCTAAATTGTCATAATAAATTACCGGAGAGGATACTTGCGGACATGCGAGCTCATGAAGAAGATTTTGGAGCCAAAGAAGTTCAGCAGTAGTGGCAGCCACAACTCTATATTTTGCTTCAGTGGACGACCGGGCTAACGTTCTCTGTTTCCGGGAACTCCAAGAAATAGCATTCTTGCCCAAGTAAACAATGTAACCGGTGGTAGAGATATATTTGTCAGTATGACCTGCCCAATCAGCGTCAGTGAAAGCATGAAGTGTGAGAGGGGAATCTCTTCGAAAGAGAAGACCATGAGAGGCTGTCCCAACTAAATATCAGAGCACAAGCTTGAGAGCTAACCAGTGATCTTCTGTAGACTTGTGCATGAATTGAGAGAGGCGATTAATGGAGAAGGAAACATCAAGGCGTGTCAAGGACAAATACTGCAAGCTACCCACAAGAGCTCGAAATTCAGAAAGATCGGCCAAGGGAGTACCCCGGTGAGTCGAGAGAGGAGATTGAGGAGTCATGGGTGTATGAACAGGTTTGGCCTCAATCATGTTGGCACGAGCTAGTAAATCAGTTATATATTTCTGTTGACTGAGTATTATACCTTTGGGCATGAGGCAGAACTTCTACTCTAAGAAAATATGATAAAGACCCAAGATCTTTAAGTGAAAACCAGGACGAAAACTGTGTGATGAAAGAGGATAACAAGTCATGGTGGGATCCGGTGATGATAATGTCATCGGCATAGATTAGGAGGTAAATAACACCACGAGGTTGATGTAGGTGTAAGTACCCAAATCTGGCTCATGCCTTCCTGTTAAGTTCCCCGACAATTCCCCAAACTTTCATAAATTTTAGGGGCGATTCGGGAAATTTTCCAAACTTTCCAAGGGAGGAAGGACCTGCTAAGAATTAAAATTCCAAGCAGGACCTCGCTGGAAAGAAGCCTCTAGCTGCCACCTTACATGAATCTAGAAACATGCTGACACGGCAGAGGATAACGCCGGACGACTTCTTTTGCCGCAGATTTACGCCGGGCGGCTTCTTTAGGAAGCACACAACAGCCTATAAATAGAGGCCTCCTCTATTCATTTAAAAGGAGGAATTTCAGCAATGTTACTCTGCCCAAATTAAAACACGAATTTCCAGAAATCATAATCACTCAAAACTCACCTCCCTCATACAAAAATCCCATCCTAACCTATTTCTAAATAGGAAAATCCCCTTAGGAGATAGAGAGAACCACCATTGGTAATCTCTCCTTCCTTTCCCCTTGATATACTCTCATTATATTGCTTTACTTACTATTTGTCAGTTATATTCTTGTTACTTGCCATTTATATTGATTTATTATCTTAAAGTTCTTATCTTTGCAATGTAAATCTCATATTCCCACTCCCCCTACACAAAGGATTCATTGGAGATCCTCTCCCAAGGATGAACAAGGTTCCACAAGTGGCTTGTTCTAGGGAAGAACTACCACATGATGATGTGATGTCCCTTTATCTTTTTGCATAAAAATGCAATCTTTACTTATATTATGTCATCCCCTTCCCTTTGATCTAGCTTTCCAAGGATTGTCCACCTTATGAGGTCTTAAAGAACATAGGAAAAGCCATAAAGATCATTCCTTTTACATTATTCCTCTAGTTTAATGATGTTCATTGTATTATTTACATTAAAATGCAATCTTTACTTTAATGTCATTCTCTCCATGTCCCTAAAAGATGGATCTCTCTACGAGGATTGTTTAATAGTCTTTTAAGGCACGAAAGACATAGGATGAGTATAAAGATTCAATGTTTATACCCCTTTCCCCTAGTCCCTTGGTTCTTGGAGCATTTCATGGTGAGGATCGGTGTAAAGACTCCAGCTTTACATCATTTTCATCACAAAAATGCCACAATCTTTGTCCCTTTAGAAACCGACGGATATTAGTCCCGACATCTCCGATAATACTTGAGACGACCATAAAATGTCCCTACGAATCTTTATCGTCTTAAGATGTAGGATTGATGGGCAAAGATTCCTCCTTTTCTAAAGAGTCTCATTGTTGGACTTAAAAGACGAGCCCCTCTCGATCACATGTGACTAAATCACCAAAGAACGTTAGTTTAAGACATACCAAGGCTCTTACGCCTACCATGGTTGATTAATCTAATGGGAGGGTAGAAAGGTCCCGTAATGATGATCACAAGTCCAAAATGAGCACAGAATCAAAATCCCGAAAACATAAAATCCAAGGAATCTCGAGCTATAACCTACTTATATGGTTTATATGTCCGGCAGATAAACTTGGCACATTCCCTTCCCTTTTCAAATCACACATACACACGAGCACACAAACAAGCATAAACTTCGGATCTAGGAAGACTTGCATTTGCAAGGCTCCTTGGGTGAACGCCAAACGTTCTTCCCAAGGAGTAACTTAACCTCCGGACCCTTAACCTTTTTTTCAAAGTTTTGAGAAAATCAAAATGGCATGGCGACTCTGTTTTTCAATAAAATCGGTATCTTCAAACTGAGGTGAACGGCGACCCTTAAAACGGTTCAATCCCGATGGCCCACATTCACAGTTTGGCGACTCCACTGGGGACATGTAAATGTTTCCAAACTTCTTTTTCTCATAAGAAGCGTTGGAAACGTTTACGAGGGTTAGCCTTCCGTCTCGGGTCCGATTTTTGTGGTTGTGCGATTTTCTTTTTTTCATACATCTTTGTATTCCTTTTTGGCTTGTGTATAATATGAATAATGAACATGTGCCATTCTGAAGATGAAAGTTGCCAAAAATGCCCGGAGAAACAGTTTGGAAATGAAGCAAATTGGAACCTGGAAAATTGTTGGATCTAGCTGGACGGCTTGATCTGCCTGGATCTAAGCCGGGCGGCTTCATTCGCAGTTCCACCAGGACACTTTTCTGAGGTTAATCTGGAAGCCATGATAGCTTGGGGCTATTCAGTCCTGAGTCTGGCCAGGTTCCAGAAAATTTACGCGCTTATATGTTGCATTTTTCCCCGTCCCCAAAAACATTCTTTTAAGACACATGATGAAAATCTATATTTTAACTCAAAAAAGAATTTTTTAGGAGACCGCACACTATGCGCACTATATATATCCTGTACACTTTTGCACGCACATCCTTTTAACCTGGGATGGTTGTTTAGCTGCAGTCACGGAGAGTGTTACAACGCTCCCGGGCGCGCACGGAATCATCCCAAACTCCCCATGGCAGCCAGTGTCGACCAATGCACTAGTCCGTGTCACACTTTTAAAACCGTGACTTTTTGGTTGGTTTTTGGTCTAGACCGTGTCATACAGCCTCATTGTATACTCCCGTAAAAGTCAAACCCGAGCCCATGCCAAAAGTCAAGATTCCTCGCACAAGCGAAGCAATGCCGAAATTTCGTTAGTCAAAATTGGCAAAATCTTGACCCCGGTATTGACTTTGACTTTGACTTGCACGGGGTATGTAAAAGTCAAACCTGAGCCTGGCTAGAGTCAAGATTCCTCGCGTAAGCGAAGCCATGCCGAAATTTCGTTAGGCAAAAATTGGCAAAATCTTGACCCCGACATTGACTTTGACTTTGACTTGCACAAAGTATGCAACAACGCTCAATGTGACGTCGTGTCATTCAACTTTTAATGTCCGACCCATGCCTATTATTTTCCTTGGACAATGCCGAAGTCAAGACGTCTATCGCGTAAGCGAAACTCTGCCAAAATTTCGTTGAGGCTATAAGACTTGACTTTCACGGCATTGACATTGACTATAATCCGCATCACTCGTGCGTTAAAAATTCCTATGATCCACTAGATCCTAGTACTGTTTTTCTCTCTCGGTCGGTGGGATCTGCGTGCCCTATAGGACCCTCGCCTGGGGTTGTCCACCCCAGGATGTCGAAATACAGGTGGAAAACGAGGGGCTAATAGACGTAGTGACGGAACCCACTGATCCAGGATCTCGATTAGTTGCGAAAAAGAAGGGCAACCTTTTCCAACCAAATAGAAATAATTAAAAGACACTTTTTAAGTAAACTTGAAGATTCTTAATTGCATATTACTTGAGCCTTCAGCCTAAACACCTACCCCCGAGTCTAAACCTTGCCTATCCCTTTCCCGCAGCGAGAAAGAAGTGGGTGAGAATACCGGGTCAGCAGCTTTTTAGTGCGGAAATTTCAGGCTCAGATAGTTCGTCAGAATTGTCAGTTTCTCAACCCAGAGGTTTAGAATGGCAGATTTGACAGAAAAAGCAGTGGTATGGGTAATCCAGTGACTAGAGAGGAAGAGCTAGCCCTAGCCTTGGAAAACAGTCGTAAGGTCCATAAAGAACAGCAAGCCATGCTCATCGATGCTCTCCGCCGTCACGTGGTTTAGATAGTAGTTGAAGCCAATGGTTCTTTGGTCATGGCGGAAGATGAAACACCGGAAACAGTGATTTCAGCCCCTCCATCCTACAACCAATACCCTCCTCCATCTACATATGATCCCTTACCAAGGACTACTCCTTTTCAGTCCTTTCCAACATCCCAAGCCATCAGGGCTCCAACGCCCTCACCTCCTCAGATAAGACCCAGCTTTGTTCACTACCAACAGAGAACAAATGCTACAGTCACCCCAGTCTCTCTGTCTCTGCATTATCCCGTAGGATTCATCCCTTCTCCTCAGTACGGACCATATGCCAGCAAATTAATCAGCAGAGTTGGCCGTATGCCAGCAAAGGCCCACCTTTAACCCTGAAGGAGCTGAAGGAATCTTCCAATATGGCTAATGACTCGGGGAAGTCTAATGTCTATGTTATGACTCGGTCTGGGCAGATGAATGTGGAACTACCTAAGGGTGACAAAAGAAATACCAGCTTCGAATCGAAGGCAGACAAGAGGCCTTATAAGCCGGAAGCAGAAAAGTTAGACTCTGAGAAGGAAGACCCGGTGTTGACTCAGCTGAAGTGCACCCAAGCCAATATTTCCCTTTGGTCCCTGCTAACCTCCTCCTATCCTCACAAACTAAAGTTAGAAGAAAGCTTGGCCAAGACCATGGTGCCCATAGATGTCACCCCAGATGAGGTCGTCCAAATGATCGGAAACATTCACTATGGGAACATCATCACTTTCACTGACCTGGATTTACCAAAATATGGGACTAATCATACTGAACCGCTCTACATCACTGTCCAGTTGGAAGAACACCGGTTACCAAGGGTGTTAGTCGATGGAGGGTCTGCAATGAACGTCCTGCCAGAGAAAATGATGGACTTGCTGGATTTGAAGCCCACAGACTTAAAGCCGTCCAGTGAGACTATTAAGGCCTATGATTTCACTGCTTGGTCAGTTTTGGGGATTGCGACTCTAAAATTGTGGTTTGAAAAGAAGGTCATGGATGTAGACTTTCAAGTGATTGACATCCCCATTTCATTTACCTCTTTGCTAGGACGACCCTGGATCCACCAGATAAATGGGGTAGCCTCTACCCTGCACCAGTGTGTCAAGTTCCAGTCCGATGATGGAACTATCACTACTATCTATGGAGACAGTGTTACTGTGGAAGGGACCAACACCGGAGGTATTCCAATACTGGAGATCAAACATGATGATGAAGGGCTTACCTTAACTGGATTCTCTGTGGCCACCTCTAAGGTGCAAGTGTGCTGTGCAGACCTCACTACTACCTCCGACAAAATACCTCCTGCCATGCGAATGATGAGAAAGATGAGTTATCTACCGGGGCTCGGATTGGGTAAAAGGCTTCAGGGTCGCAACACTATCATCGATGCAAGAGAACAAACCACCCGACATGGTCTAGGCACAAACCGCATCCTCAGGATGACAGAAAAGCTAGGGGAAAAATTCTGGAAAAGCAAAATGAAGGGGTCCGTCTCCGTCCTTACAACTTGTCTCTGGCCAAGTACTTCATAAAAGGTGAGACCCAGTATGATGAGAGTGATAGTCAGTAATCCATGAGGAAAAGTCTTCTAGAAAACCTCGAAAAGACTCGTGGAAAGCCAGCCAATCCCATTCGAAGGATGTTTCTCGACTTGCCGAATATTCCTGGGGCTACCACCACTGTTCAGAACAAGTATGTCTTCAAAGAAAACCCAGATCGCCTCAAAGAGCCATCACTCTTCCCATCAGGGGTAATGGATTTCTCTACCTTCGAATTAGCCCTCCCAAAGATCAGCCAGGTAGAAGTTGCCAGCAGTGAGGACAGTGAGCCAGTCTTACAGAAGCTGTTTGATGAAGAAGCACAGATTCCTGACTTGATGGACTTCAACTCAGATGATGAGACAGTTACGGTAATTGGAGACGGCAGTGAAGAACCCTTTGATCCCCACACTCTAGTGACTAAGACAGAGATGCCTTTAAAGAATTGGGAGATATTTTCAGGGCCGATAGCCAGCCGACTGCAAATGATCACGGAGCTTGGATTGGTTCCCCGTCCCTCTAAGTCTAGTCATGTCAAACACCCTGTCATCCATACTCTAGAGTCAGGAGTCTTTGAGTTTCAGTCCTTTGAGTCATCTGATGGCCTCACGCCTGAAGATTATGAATGTGTCGCCAATGTTATCTTTCCCTTTGCATTAAATGAAATGATAGATCTTTTCGAGTATCCCCTTATTGCCAACTTAACAAATGATAAATTAACTAATAACCTAACAACAGTTAATAATGATTCATTTGAACAAGATGCAAACACACTAAATGAACAATACATTAAAGAAATCTTTAAGCAGGTTAATGATAAAGAGGAAAACCGTGCCCAAGTTGCCGAGGAGGTTTTGACTAGTGTTAACCTGGGTACTATCGAAGAACCTAAAGAGACACAGATCGGGAACTTCTTTCAAGGGGCTGAATGGGACAGGCTGGTTGATCTGCTCAGAGAGTATGTGGATGTGTTCGCATGGTCTTACAAGGACATGCCGGGGCTGGACAGCTCAATTGTGGAACACAGGATCCCTTTGACACCCGATGCCAAGCAAGTGAAACAGAAGCTAAGGAAAATTAAGCAGAGTGGTCTCTGCAGGTCAAGGAGGAAATTGAAAAGATGCTGCGGGTAGGATTCATTAGGGTTATTGAATACTTGACCTGGTTGTTGAATATCATGACTGTGACTAAAGCTAACAGGAAGGTGCGCTGCTGTGTGGATTTTCGGGATCTAAACAAAGCCAGTCCCAAGGACGATTACCCGTTGCCAAACATAGACATTTTGGTAGACTCCATGGCTAATTACGAAGTCAAGTCTTTCGTTGATGGTTTTGTTGGCTACAATCAGATCAAGATGGCCGAAGAGGACCAGGAAAAGAAAGCTTTCACCACACCATGGAGGACATACTGTTACACGGTGATGCCTTTTGGGTTAAAAAATGCTGGGGCTACGTATCAAAGAGCAGCAACTGCACTTTTTCATGACATGATCCACAAGGAAATCGAGGTCTATGTTGATGATATGATTATCCACTCTAAAGGCGTGGATGGATAACACCTTGTCGACCTGCGAAAGTTCTTTGAGCGGTTAAGAAAATATTCTATGAGACTGAACCCTGCAAAATGCACCTTTGGAGTGACAAGGGGAAAAGTGCTTGGGTATATGGTCACAGAGCGAGGCATTGAAGCCGATCCCCGAAAGATCAAAGCCATAATGGACATGAGGCCACCTCGAACCCAGACATAAGTAAAAAGCTTTATGGGCAAGTTATAGTACATCAGCCGTTTCATCAATCAGCTGACTACCATGTGTGAGCCCATCTTCAAGCTTATGAAGAAAAATGTCGATACAGAATGGAATGAAAAATGCCAGGATGCCTTTGGCCAAATCAAGGCGTACCTAGTAAATCCCCCATTACTATTCCCCCGCATGGATAGAAACCTCTTCTACTCTATCTCACTGTCACTGACACAGCAGTTGGGGCTATGGTGGCCCAGGAAAAGAAGTATTCTCGGGTAGAAAATGCCATTTACTTCGTTAGTTGAAAGCTGCAAGGGAGTGAGCTCAATTACTCGGCGTGTGAAAAGACTTGCGCAGGACTAGTCTGGGTAGTCGGGAAACTGAAACACTACATGCAGGCCCATTATGTGAATTTGGTCTCGAAAATGGACCCCATCAAGTATTTCTTCGACAAACCTTCCCTTTCGATGCGCCTAGCAAAGTGGTCATTCTTTCTAGCAGAGTTTGACATCAACTATGTAACAAGAAAGGCAATCAAGGGTCAAGCACTATCAGACCATCTGGCAAATTTCCCTAGCAATGAGGACCGAGGGCATGAACCCCAGTTTCCAGATGAAGGGATCTTCGTTGTTGAGCCTGAGAATCGATGACAACTCTTCTTTGACGGAGCTGCTAACAAAAGGGGAAATGGCATAGGAATGTTGTTGGTAGACCCGAAAGATGAGCATACGCCAATAGCCGTCAAGTTGAACTTCTCTGTCACAAACAATACGGCAGAGTATGAAGCCTGTATAGCTGGTTTGGAGGCTGCCCTAGAAAGAAATGTCAAGGAACTCGAGGTCTACGGAGACTCAGCCCTGCTCATCAACCAGGTCTCTAACAAATGGAAGACTGTGGATCCTAACCTACAGAAGTATCATGCCTATATGGAAGAATTGACAGAGCAGTTCAGAGAAGTGACCTTCTACTACCTGCCAAGAGACAAGAATAGATTTTCAGATGTCTTAGCTACTCTAGCCTCATTGGTAGAGATCCGAGAGGGAAAGGTAGTAAAACCATTCAGAGTGGGTAGAAGGGAAGCCCCAGCCTTCTGTTACGAGATAGAATTGGGACCTGAGCTCGTCAAGGAACCTTGGTACAATCAAGTTTACCAGTTTCTCAAAGATGGGGAGTCAACATTCAGAGACGAAGAGGGTAAGCTGAAGGAAGGCATCAAAGCCAAAAGCTTGCAAGCCTTGAAGCGGCTGGCCTCTCACTATGTCATCCTAGGAGGCGATCTGTACAAAAAGCGATACCAAGGACCACTCCTTCTGTGTGTCGCCAAAGAAAAGGCAAGAGAGCTAATGAGCGAAGTCCATAATGGTCCCTGCGGTCCTCACATGAATGCCAGAGCGTTAATGCAAGTGATCCTTAGAATGGGCTACTGCTGGATCTCTATGGAAACAGACTGTGTTCAGCATGTCCGAGAGTGTGACAAATGCCAGCGGTATTGTAAGTGCTCCAATTTGAGCTTGTTAGTATTTTCGTTAGAAAATTAACGAAACTTATAACATTCCTAACAATTCCTAACATTCCTAACATTTCTAACAAAGCAAGGGCAAAGTGGGCATTGTTATTTAAGGATAAACCAAGGAAAGGAATCAAAAAAGCAAAAGAAATAAGAAAAACCAAAAATAGAAATGGGTTGGAACAAAAAAGCGTTTGTTAATTTGATTTTTTTTTTGAAAAATATTCCTCTTGTCCAAAGCCTGAAGCAGCATTTAATGAACAGTGCACGCTCAAGGTCCTATCCGCGCGGATGAGTTTGCATTTTTCAGAGGGCTATAAATTGAGCCCTCCAGTCTCAAAAAAAAAAAAGGAGAAGAACACATTTCCTCAACTGCACTTTGGCGAAAATAGGGAGAAAACAGTGAGAATTCCATAGAATTGTCACCTTTTTCTCCACTATTCAACCAAAATCACACTCACTCAAACACTCTCATATTCAAGCCTTAAACACTCTTACATTCAAGCCTTCAAACACAAAGCACAAGGAAGATAGGTATAACCTCCCTCTCCTTACCCTAAAGTTCATCCATGCATGCATTTTCAAACTACAAAATATAGTTCATTCATCTTCTTGCCTTAGATTCAAGAAGATCACCATGGAAGTTCATCTCCATGGATGATCTTCTACAAGGATCTACATTATTTTCAAAGTTTTCTTACTTTCTTGCAAAGAAAACACACTTTCAAAACCCTAAAACTCATTTTCATACATCAAATCTCATTTTCAAAGGATAAAATTCCCCTTCCCAAGCAAATGAAGTGCTTAGTCCTAATGTACCCCAAGGATGGTTTGATATAGTTGATTCACCACTAAAATGTCAAGTGATCACTAATCAAAACCTAGGGAAATGGGGACAAGCATGGATGCCAAACCCCCCTTTAAAAACATGTTTTCCTTCTTGAGAAGTTGCTGTCCAGTAGCAATTTTCTAAGACCCCAGTCCATGGTCTAAATTTTTGGACACAGATAAACTTGGAATTTGGTGTTGACTACAAAACACTTTTTGTAGACAACATCCAGAGCTTTCCAGACATATTTTTACTTTATTTTTTACGTGATTAAAACTCTCCTTTTCAAATTTTCTTTTGAAGGACAGATCACCAGTCTCTGGGAGTCCAGATCTCATATCTGAGATTTCCAGAAGGTTTTGAGTCCTCAAATCTTCTCCGAAATGGAAAATTCTTTCACTGAAATCTTATTTGAGGTGTCTGGAACAACTTTCATTCTCTGAGTTTTCTCAGATTATGAAGTTTTCAAGCCCTTAAATCTATTTAAAAATCAAGTGTCCACTGCCTTTTTCATTCTGGCAGAAGTGTTCTTCAACTTCCAAAAATCTTTTGAGTACCAAAACTCAACCCAAAAATCACACCAAAAATCATGGGATCTGTCCAAAGTCTAATAAAGAATTCCCAATTTTTATTTTTCTGAGTTTCAACTTATTTTGGCCAAAACACACACACACACACACAAATGGTTTTTAGCTTGGAAGACTCGTTTTACGAGGCATTCCGGGTGCACACTAACGTCCTTCCCGGCGTGTAACATGACCTCCGAACCCAAATCTCTAATCTCGGGCATTTTTCAAAGTTTTGGCCCTTAAAACAAAAATGGCGTGGCGACTCCGTCTTTTTCCGGTTTTATTTGATTTTCAAAGAAACGCAAAATCGAATTTTCCCGCGAAATTTTGGTGGCACATCATCACAGTGGCGACTCTGCTGGGGAAGTAAGCTTTTTCTAAAAAAAATAAATGATATTTGGTATATCGGTGGAAACCATTAAACTTCCCGTTATCGCCTCCTAACACGAGTCGGGGATAAATTGTGGTCTAACAATCCCACGTACCGGTATCACCGTTTTCAAAAAAAAAGAAAAGCTTTTGAGGGTCAAGCTTCCGTCCCGGCATTTAAAAATCATTTGTTGTGTGTGTTGATTTTTGCACATTTTCGTGTTGTTTTGGCCGCCTCGGAAAAAGTCAAAATTTTGACTGTCGGAATCATGTTCCTAAATGTCGGAATTTTCGTGCTTATGTGCTTATGTGCTCATTTCAAAAAAAAAATTCAAAAAAAAAAAGAATTTCAAAAAAAAAAATTTCAAAAAAAAAGGAAAATTTTCAAAAAAAAAAATCATGCATCATATTTTTAAGACACATAAAAAATTTCTATTTTACTCAGAAAAAGAAAATAGACTGCTTGCACACTACGCGCACGTGACCGTACACTGCACACTACGTCCCTAACAGGAAATCCTTGTCGCGGCCCGTTTGGTCTTATTACGCCTCTCGGTGCAAGCACAGGACTACCCAAACATCCCATGGAGCCTCGTGTCGACCATGCACTTGTCCGTGACACACTCTGTCCGAGACCCGGTTGGTTTTTAGTCTGGTCTGTGTCATGCCCTGTCTATGTATAGACCTTTCCTTTCAAGACTTTGTCGGCACACCGACTCGATATCTTTCGGGGACCCTAATCAGTCGAAGCTCTGCCGGTTTTCCGCCGCAGACTTTGACCAAGATATTGACCGGCGCCTTGACTTCGGCTCTGACTGGCACAAATTATACACTGACTCCCAGCATTGACACTGAGTCATCAAGGATTAATGATTATTCCATGCCTAATTACGGCCTAATAGACGACAAGTCAAGATCAATCGTGGACATTTATCAGTCCAAGTCATGCCGACTTTTTGTCGAGCCCTCGGACATGATCTTGACTTTGACGTCAGCTTTGTCCGTAATTTACATCGAATGCTCGTTAAGACTCGATTACCCGCCAGACTTTTAGGATCGTTTTTCTTTCTGTCGGTGGGACCCGCTTGCCCTATAGGACCCTCGCCCGGGGCTGTCCACCCTGGGAGGTCAAAATACAGGTGGAATACGATGGGCTTATAGACGTAGTGACGGGGCCCACTGATCCAGGATCCAGAGTAGTTTGCGAAAAAGAAGAGCAATCTTTTCCAACCGATTAGGCTTAATAAAACATGTTTTAAGTAAACGTGAACAAATAATTGCATGTTGCATGAGCCCAATGCCCAAACACTTACCCTCCTTCCATTCCCAGACATCTGAACCTTCGTGCCTTTTCTCCCGCAGCTCCTCACAAAGGTTGGTTCCGGACACCGGGTCACCGTTCGATTAGTTGGGAAGAGTCAAGCGTGTCATCAGCTTCGCCGTTTGTTCCGACTCCGGGTTTCAGAATGTCTGCATCAGCCGGTAATGATGGGGACAACGTCGCTCCGTCTTCCAAAATCCCTCAAACAGACCAGCATTGGATCCAGTTGGTAGAACAGATGAGACTTCGACATGAGGCTCAGATTAACGACCTTCTGGGGGTTGTCGCAAGTCATGGTTTGACTCTCAGTCTCAATTCCGATGGCACTTTTACCGCGAAAAAGGAAGAAGGTTCTCCTCCTCTTCTTAATCATCCCGGATACATCAAGATGCTACCCCAAGATTCCTATGTCTCCACCGCCGGGACTCCTGCCCGTCGGCTTACAGGGCAACTGGCCCCCAAACAGCAGTCAGGGACGAAAGAGTTCGGCATACTGTCAGTTGTCCCCTCTCAAAGTGATGATCCCGCAAATATCAGCCTGGGTGATGAAGATCGAGAAACAGTGGAAGAAATATGGTCAGCCATCAAAGCCTTGGAGGAACGCCATGCATAAAGAAGCTGGATTGAAGAGGCCACACGCCACTTCGGGACATTAACAATCTCCCAACTGACTGGGGCTACCCTGAAGGACAAGCATGTGCCTGCTCCCCTGGATCTTAATACCTCTCATTATCCGGCAGAGTCCAACCATTCGCTTCCAGATGAGCCCAACAGCAGGTCTCCCCGGACCAGTTCAACTCAAAGTCATTCCAGCAACGCTCAACTTGAGGTCCCAAATCCACCACCAGTCGTAGAACACATTTGGTGGGATATCTGTGACTGCCCCGACTGCCTTGAAAGGGACTATCAAGACTGGATACACGAGGACCGTCCTCCTAAGAAGAAGAAAGTTTCCTCCCAGCAGAAATTGAAAGAGAGGTTTGAGGCTGGTGATACCAGTGTGGGTACGCTCGGGGAGCCATCTGGGGGATTTGATTACTATGTACTCTACTCCAGCCAGTCTTCCCCAAGGCAAACAGGGATAGAAAAGCCGAAAAGCCTTGCCAGCGACAGAATTGAGACTTTCGGACACCAGAATACTGTAGATCTGGGAAATTTTACTGCCAGTCAGAAATCTATCACCCCGCGGGATCAGCCAAAGTTCAGTTTGTCCAGCTCCCGAGTGTACACCGACGAAGAAAGACCAACGCCAGTTTGGCGCTCCCACTCAATCAACATGTTGACTGGAGATGGCAACCGCCACAAAAGGCCTCAGTATAACCCAGGGGCTTTTGCAAAGGTTCTGCCTTGCAAGAAAAAGGCACGAAGTGACCGGCTCAATGACTCTCTATCCCGAGACAAGGACCAAATCTATGATCCCCGCCTATATGGCAGCATGATCACCTTCTGCGACGAAGATTTGCCAAGAGATGTCTCCCAGCACAATGAAGCTTTGTACATCACCATTAAGCTCAACACCGTATCGCTCCCTGGAGTATTGGTGGACAACGGATCAGCCGTTAATGTCCTCCCCCTCAGCATGATGCGGGCCCTACGCATCAATGAAAGGCACATGATCCCATCTACCCGGTCAGTCAAGGCATATGATGGCACGTCCCGTCCCATCTTGGGGACGGTGGTTCTGGAACTCTGGTATGAAACCCAAATGGTGCCGGCAAAATTCCATGTAATGGACATCCCATCCGAATTCACAGCTCTGCTGGGGCGCCCTTGGCTACACCACATGAAAGCCATAGCTTCCACCCTCCACCAATGCGTCAAATTCATTAACCGACAAGGGGACCTTGAAGTCATAAGGGGTGACAGTTTCCTCATAGGGAACGAAGCAGAGACCGTCACTAAGCATGCTCTTAGCCAGACACCGGGGCTACCTCCTCCGAATCGACCAAGGGACTATCGGGGCAAGTCCCATCAGAATCCCCCAGAATCCGGTGATGCCAATTATGTCAACGCACTCAAGCGAGCAGACTCCGAAGAAGTTCGATTCATCAAATTCAATTGTCATTTCCAACATTTGGAGGCATACTGGAAGGAAACATTGAACACCGCCATGATACAGGCACACAAACCCCCGGTCCCTAATCACAGCTTTGTCACCATTCTTCAAACCCACTCTCTGACCCTGCCAAGCCAGGAAATTTTCATGATAAAGATCGACAAGCATCGTCATACCCAACTCGAATCTATGAACGTCATGTGGGACGTCCTCCTTGCTGAACTGCCTGCTAAGCCTTTCCGCTCGAGTATGGGACATGAGATTTTTCCAGCAGCACACCGAGACGCAATACTGTAAGTACCCCAATCTGGATCACCCCCTTTCAAACACACGGGAAACACCGCAGACTCATCAACGCAGTCTCGGAGACCTCTGGCACTCAAAACCCTCTCAAAACCCTCTCAAACCCCAACCAAACCAAGGGAGGAGCCTTCGCAGGATAAAAGGGGACAAAAGGACCTTTCGGGAATTTTCAGAAAATTGGGAAAGCAATATTGGTCCGTACGGACCTCTTTGTTGTCATAATTACTGAATCTCCTTAAAGTCCACAATATTCCCTCAAATCCGGGGAAAATGATTACTCCCTGCGAGTTGGTCCGTACGGACCTCTTTGCATGCAAGATGGTCCGTACGGACCTTATTGCTCAGGGGGACACCATCATTCCGAATATTCACCATCATTGCGGATTCCTCAAATCGAGGAAATCCAAAATTCTGGATAACCAAGGGAGGTCCGTACGGACCTCTTTGCTCCGAAATTTTTACTATAAATAGAGGGCTCCCCTCCTCATTTTCGTACACCTCCCTCTTCTCTCTTCCTCCCTTAGCCTTCTGGCTCCCCTCTAAGTCCTCTCGAGGCACTCCCGGCCCCTTTCGGATCCTTCCGAGGCCTTCCGAGCTCCCTTGTGGTGCTCCGAAGCCTCCCGAGCGCTCCCGAGACGCTCCCGCGCTGCCCCGAGGCACTCTCGAGGTACTCTGAGGCCTCCGTGGTACTCCGAGGCCTTGCTCGGTCTTTCCACGGTGTCCCGGCTCTTTCCGAGTCAAACCGACGATCCCAAACCACGCCGAAACTCCGCTCGAGTGACTCCCTGCCACCACAACGCACGCCGAACCTCCGCCCGAGTGATCCCGACTGATCCCCACGCACGCCGAACCTCTGCCCAAACGCAGCCTCGCAACCTCAACTCACGCCGAAACTCGTCCGCGGACAACCGGCATCTCCCGAAGCAATCCCGATTCGTACGAACGCTACTCCGACCTCAAACACCATTCCCAGAAGCGGAAGACAGACACGAACCAACATTGGTAAGGCTTCCTTCCTATACTATTTCAATACATTTTTCATACATAGCATACAATGTAGACATCCGATACAAAGCATGCATTTTTAAAAGCACACACACACACACACAACATTTAAAGGATATTAGGGGTATCCGAAAGACTCGTTTTACGAGGCTACTCGGAGTGAGCTCTAATATTCTAATATTCTCTTCCCGGGAGTCATCTCGACCTCCGAACTCAAAATCTCATCACACAAAAATGCTTTAAAATTATATTTAAACTGATGCCCTTTTTCAATGTTTTGGGCTTAATAAAAACGGCGTGGCGACTCTACAAAAAACAAAAAGCGGCGAGACACGTCGCTCCAACGCGAAAGATGCCAGATGCCGGGGCTGCGAAGCCTGCTCGGATCCGGGTAATTTCGGTTGTCGACTCATTGGGATATATTTTGTTTTAAAAACTTTTAAACAAAACAAAAAGATTTTTAAAACGATGATGAGGGTCAAACTTTCATTTTACCCCTTCCTTTAAGCAAGTGTGTGTGTGCACGTGCTTTACTTTTATTTTACAAAAAAAAAATAAAAATACAAAAAAATGCATCAATATACATCTCGTGCATACATTTAAAATTCTTCAAAAACTTCTGTTTTACTCGAGAGAAAAAAAGAATTTTAGAGACCGCACACTACGCGCACCGGCCGCCTCGGTTACACCGCACGCTACTCGCACTGCCTCGGATACACCGCACACTACAACCCTTAACCCGGAGTGGTCTCGGTTGCGATCCGTTTGGTCTTCCTAGGCCTCTTGGGCGCGCACGGGATCATTCCAAACATCCCATCCTAGCCAAGCGTCAACCCCGCACGTTTGAGTCTTGAGTCACACTCTGTCCGGACTCGGTTGGTTTTTACCCGGTCCGTGTCATAGCACTGGATTCATATACCATGCCGGCCATTTTCTGAGTCAAGGCTCGGAACTCAAGATCCCTTGCGCAAGCAAAGTGATGAAAGGTCATGCTAAAATCTTGACTCGATCTTGATTTCCGAAGCTACACCTGCACGATGTTCCGTCCCGGATATACATCCATGCTCGCATGACACCATGTCATCACGCCTTTGATACGTCAGCCATGACAATATGACCAGCCAACGCCTAACGTCACAGATCCCTTGCGCAAGCAAGGTAAAGAGAGGTCATGCCGAACTCTTGACCTGATCTTGACTCAGTGGCCGGCTCGGTTCACTATTCACATGGCTAACGCATCAAAACGAACATGACAGGCTCGGTCCTTAGGTTCGATTTTTCTTTTAGGCCGGTGGAAACCGCTTGCACTATAGGACCCTCGCACAGGTGCCGTCCACCTGGGATGTCGAAATACAGGTGCAAAACGAGGGGCTTATAGCCGCACGGATGGTCTCCATCGACCCAGATCTAGCATAGTTGCGAAAAAGAAGAGCAATCTTTTCCAACCTACCTAGGACTCTGAGAAAACATGTTTTAAGTAAATTAAAACAACAAAAAAAAATCAAAAATAAAAGAAACGGAAACCGCATGCCACGTGAGCTTTCCCCCTTTTATCCCGTTAGGCCATTCCTGTGTCTAAACCTTGCCCATCACCCCCTCCAGCTAACAGAGAGTGGTCGAAAAGTACCCGGGAACCCGTCTCCCGTGTCAAACAAAGCAAGGTCCTACCTCCTTCCTAGTTGTCACCGGGGCAGGTCCGTCAATTCCCCATGGCCAAGTCAGTGGATAACAACGATGAGAACGGGACCTTACCCCCAAGAAATTTCCCAACACTGGAAGAAGTTTGGCAGGTCCTCATGGCTATTGAGAAACGTCAAGGTGAGCAACAAGCCTGGATCGAAGGTGCCATGCACCACTTCGGAACCTTAGCCACCCAACTACCTCAGGGCTTCCCAAGCCATGATCAAGCTCCTACGGCCTCTAACATCTCTCATTGTCTCCCGTAAGTCAACCTGTTACCTCGTACGAGCCATGCAAGTTATGACGTAAGACCACAAGACCTTCCAGAGGAAAGCTCGCCCATCCAGCCTCCCGAGGTCCCGTACCACCGCCGAACAACGAACACATCTCGTGGGACGCACATTGCAGGTGCTTGTCCTGGAAATGGAATTCCAGGATGCAATGAACGAGGGCCGTCCTCGAAGAAAGAAGAAGCTATCTTCCTCAACAAAAACTAAAAAGAGGTATGAATCGGTGATCCCACGCCGGAACCCTTGGAGAACCCTCGTGAAAGTTTGACTACTATGTCATCTACTCCAAAGAAATCTCCCCATTTAATTCCGCACAGGGCCACGGCAATGTTTGCTCCATGATCACCGGGACGAGCTTCGCACCGCCACCGAAGGCCCGAAGGTCCAGATAATCCAACCCTTTGTCTTGGGAAGATCTCAAAGCTACTATTGATGCTTCGGTAAAAGCCATGACGGTGAACGAATTGAAATGCGCGGTCCGGCCTTACGCCAATCAGGCTCCTCCCACTACGGAAATAGGAGAGACAAGCAAAACCATAAGTCCAGAGGTGAATGTTCGACACGTTCCTGGCCAAATCCCAATGAATCCTCCACGAACAGACAAAAGGCCAGCCATACCTGAGCCACGAATTGAAAAGGGGCCCTACGCCAAAGAAGCCGAAACCTTGGACCCAAAGGTTGAAGATCCTGTCTTGACACAGCCTCAAGCGCACTCAGCTAACATCTCACTCTGGTCCTTACTCACTTCATCTTACCCGCACAAGCTCAAGTTGGAAGAAAGCCTGGCCTGCACCATGGTTCCCATCACAAAGTGACACCTGATGAAGCGCTCGGTATGATTGGCAACGTCAATTACAGCAATATCATCACTTTCACGAGCTCGACCTTCCAAAATTTGGGCCGACCACAACGAGCCTCTCTACATAACAGCTCAACTGGACGAGCGCCGTCTCCCTCGGGTGTTGGTAGATGGGGGATCATCCATGAACGTCCTTCCAGCCAAAATGATGGATTTGCTAGGGATCAAAGCAACTGAACTAAAACCCTCGACTCAGGCAATCAAGGCATACGACTCAACATCCCGCCCACTCTGGGAATAGCCACCTTGAACCTTTGGTTTGGAAAACAAATGGTCCCGACAGACTTCCAAGTCATCGACATCCCGATCACATTCACTGCCATTTTGGGACGCCCTTGGCTACATCAGATCAATGGGGTGGCATCCACTCTCCATCAATGCGTAAAGTTCATCCAAGGAACAGATCTGACCATCATCTACGGCGACAGCATAGTCACTGAAAGGACCGACACCAACGGCGTCCCGGTTTTAGAGATCAAACACGATGATGACGGCATGATGCTCACAGGGTTCACCATCGAAAGCCCAAAGGCCCAAGTATGCCACATAGACCTGCCTTTGATTTGGGACAAGATCCCTTCCCCGATGAAAATGATGAAGCACATGAACTACATCTCGGGGCTCGGTTTGGGAAAACGCCATCGTGGCACTCAACGTATCATCAATATCAAAGAACAGAATACCCCGCACGGCCTGGGATACTCTCCTACTCCCGAACACATTGCGGAGGACAAGCGAGCTGCACGAAAACGCTCCACAGATAACAAAAGAGGCTTGCACGCAATCTCCGATCTTCATCCTTACAGCTTCGACATGACCAAGTACTTCACAAAGAAGGCCGGCAACTTGGAAGAAGATTCAGAAAAGGGAACAGAGCTGATCAGCGCCAAACAAAGCTGGCCGACAACCATGGACAAGCTCCAGCAAAACCTGGCAAGATTCAGAGGCCTCAAGCCAAATCCTGTCCGAAGAGCATTCCTCGACACACCGCCCCTGCCGGGATCCACAACCACCACTATTCACAACGAATTTTGGTTCGGGAAAACCTCCTCTTTGGCAGAAGAACTCGAAAAACTCTCTGTCAACACTCCTGCCTTCAACAAGCGGGATGAGTCTGCATTCGAGCTAGTAATGCCCAAGACAAAAGCAAGAGACTCCGCAGACGATGCTTGGGACGAACCACTGCTCCACCTGCTCTTCAAAGAAGAAATCGAGATGCCGGATCTAATCGATTTTGTTTCTGATAACTCTGTGATAGCAATGATCGGGAACGGTGACATAAAGCCTTTCAAGCCCCATCTCCTATCAAGCTCATTGCCACTCAATAACCGGGCCACATTCTCCGGACCTACCGCCAAAGAAAAAGGACATGATCGAACAACTTGGTCTCGACCCTCGAGTCCTAGAGTCTAGTGTCAAAACTCATCCCGAGTCCATTAGCTTTGAATTTGAGTCTCTCGAGTCATCCGATGGCCTCACGCCGAAGATTACGAACTCATTGCCAATAATGTATTCCCGTATGCTCTTAATGAATGCTTCGATCTTTCCGAGTATCCTCTCATTGCATCTTTAACAACCGATAAATTAACTAACACACAAACAGCTAATAACGATTCACTTGATAAAGAAGACACATTAAACAAATAAATGCATCAAGCAAATTTAAGCATGTTGTCAAACGAGAGAAAATCGGGCCCAAGCCGCCGAGAAGGTTTTAATCACAACGATTTGCAAGATTGTCAAGAGCCAAAGAGACGCAAGTCCGACGCCATTTCCAAAGACACACCGGATTTTCCAACAAGAACGGGAAACCACCTTCATGAACAAGGAAGACCCACACACGTAAGGGGTCAAAACCAAGAGCATCATGGCCCTAAAACGCCTCGCCTCTCACTTCGTCATCCTCGGGGACATGCTATACAAGAAACGCTACCATGGGCCACTCCTACGCCGCATCGATCAAGAAGAAGCAAACAAGTTCATGAACGAAGTCCACAATGGGGCTTGCGGTCCCCACATGAACGCCAGAGCCCCGATGCAAATCATTCTCGGGATGGGCTACTACTGGATCTCCATGGAGGCGAGATTGCATCCACTTTGTCCGAAGGCTGCGACAAGTGCCACTGCCTCTCCAACCTCAATCATCTGTAGCCCCACGATCTCTCTCTACCGCATGACTACACCTTGGCCCTTTGCCACTTGGGGAATTGACGTCATCGGGAAAATCGCTCCGCCAAAGTAAGAACGGTCACGAGTTCATCTTAGTAGCCATCGACTACTTCACCAAATGGGTCGAAGCCAAGTCCTACAAGGTACTCACCTCCAAGAAGGTCGCGCATTTCCTCAAGGAAAACATCATATGCCGATACGGCATCCCAAATGAGGTCATATCGTACAACGGCTCACACTTCGAAGGAGAATTCGATGCATCCGCCGGGCTGAATTCAAGATCACACGCCACAAATCTTCTCCCTATCGGCCACAAACAAACGGCGCCGTGGAAGCAAAGAAACAAAACCCTCGAACGGATCATCCGAAAAATGACCACCCGAGGACGAGATTGGCCCGAGAAGCCGCACCTTGCACTTTGGGGCTACCACACACGTGGCCGTAATGTACCACGGAGAAACCCCATTTGCCCCGACCTACGGGATGGAAGGCCCTTCCCATCGAGCTGAAATTCCCTCACTCCGAGTGCCGCTGAAAATGACATCAACGAAGTTGAATGGCTCCGGCCGACATGACGAATTGGCTCTGCTAGACGAGCGACGACTAAAGGCCATGGAACACGTCCGAGCCTATCAAAGCAGGATGGCTAGAGCTTTCGACAAGAAAGTCAAATCCCGAGACATCGGGGAAGGTGACCTTGTACTCAAAGAAAAGCCTCCCACTCGAACCAATCCAGCTGGAAAATGGGAACCCACATGGATCGGCCCTTTCGTGGTTCAAAAGATCTTCTCCGGAGGCGCCATGAAGCCTATCGTACCTGGGACGGCAATCCGCTTCATGAATCCGGTCAACGGAAGCAAACTTCGCAGATACTTCGCCTAAAGAAGAACAAGTACATCTCTTGGCACTCCATGTAGTGTCGAACTACGCACTGAGCCCTCTAGTCCGGGAACGTAGGCAACCTTAATTGGTCCGTCTAAAAATACACAAAAAGTCAAAAGTTTGAATGTCAATCAAGACCTCCATCAAGCTACGCACTTTTCAAGAAACACGCCCCAGCCACCTTGACCAAGTCAAACGACTGCGGCAACATCCAAGGACATCCGAGGGTCACTCAAAGATCAAACGACCGACTCATATACGCTTCCAAGCCAGGGCTTGTCTTCGCCCTCACGCGCTTCAAAAAAAAAAAGAGAGCTCGAGCAAGGGCTCACAAAAAATAATAAATAAAAAAAAGGAGCTCGAGCAAGGGCTCACAAAAAAAAACAAAAGAAGCTCAAGCAGAAGCTGCAAAAAGAGGTCAAGAGCCCGACGCCAACAAAGGGCAAGGAAGCTACGAAGAAGACCGTCAGAACGACTTGTCAGGGGAGCATTCAACCTCTCAGCCAAGCACAAAGCCTCAGCAAAGGAGATTGCCGTCATGGCCTGCATCGTCATGCAAATGCAATGTAAAAGTCCAAAGATGGACGCCGACAAAGTGCACAACAGAAGCAAAGGCAAACAAAAGATCTTGCGTCTCGATAAAGCTTTAAAAGTAAATCACAAATCACTAACGGTTACAACATTTCTTGATGAGTTCAAGCACGGTCTACTCTCAAGTTCACAACATGCTAAAAGACAGCTTAATACATTTAACTAATAATGTGTTTGCAATGCAATGTGAACAATGGATACCAGGAGGTCATTCCGCGCCATCTGCTTGCTTGTCCCCTCGCCCATTTTCTTTCCTTTCTTCCCTCGTCCCCGGCGAGTCTTCTTTCGCTCACGTGAACCAACTCTGCGTCTCTCGGTCAGAGATGCGGGGTCCTCCCGTAGAGTCAAACAATCCGGTAGCTCTCGGGGCTTCGTTCGCCCGTGCTTCGGCTCCCTGGATCTCCTCCCCTGCGAGTCTGTAAAAGAGGACCTCTCCCCTGTCGGTCGGTCAGCTCTAGTCTCGTAGTCAAACAAAGTGTCTCCGTCACATCCAAAGGGTCGGACCGGGCTTCGGAACTCCTAAGGCAATAGGCGCTACGGCAAGCGGGTCCCCGGAATCGCTACACGCCTGCTCTCCCAGACCACTTGGGACTGCCCCAACACGCTCATACGAGGCCGGATGCGAGTCGTCAATACAACGCTCCCAGACGTGCTAAGGAGTACCCACGGGAGGGAAAGCGGAATACTTCCATACCCTCGAGAAAATACAAGAAGGCACTGAGAAGCGCCATACAAGAGGAGCTATCTCCGCAGTAGCAAGGTCATCCCGGCCAACAAAGGCTCCTGCTTCATCCCAAGCTGCCGGGAAACAAGCGACGGAATATAGAAGGAGGACAAGACAGGCACTGGAACTCGACAACGTAGGACCCCTCCTGCAAGATCCTCCTGGTCTCAATCCTCCGGTCACGGAACCCACCGGCGGATCGATGCGTACCAAGCTGTGCCATCCATCTCTCCCGGGCGGATGATCCATATCCAACACAAGAGGTCGGCGAGCAAATGACCGCGGGCTAAACGACGTCGGAGCCTCGGACATGGCACGAAGTCTCTCGCGGCCACAAGGTGAGCAAAGCGGGGCTTCCCCCTCTCATGAACCGATCCCCGGTCGCCGGACGGTCGATACCATGAAGAGTCTCCCCCGGCACCAACGGGACAATATCCTCTCCGGCTCTGCGGTGCCACTACCGCATCTAGCGAGCGCCCATCCACAAATGCGAGGAGGCCGACCGAGAAAAGCGTCGCCATCACGCACAAGGCAAATACATCCCAAGAGACGTCACTCTCATCATCAACCATGAACCGCTCAGGCGGCTCGGAAATGTCGATATGACCCGAATCAAGGATCATGCCACACTTCTTCCAACGAAGTACGAAGAAAGTCTGCAAGACTTCACGCTCGCGCGCACCACCAATCGAAGGAAGCGAGATGGCCTCCACCTCCGGTCCTCCAATCAAAGCCCGAAAATCCTCAAAAATGGGCACCATTTCATTATAGGAGAAACGGTACACATGCCTCCTAACATCCCGAGAACCGCGGCGGCCATGACAAATCCCAATCGGGAACCGACTCCTTAAAAGACCAAATCGAGCAAAGACGAAACCTTACCTCGAAAGCCCGTCTACGATGCCTCATACGGCGCCGCATCCACGTTTTCAACTGCTCAAGGAAGTGTGCTTGCCTCTCCTGCGAAAGCCTCGGCAAAATTCTAGGGACGTACGAAGAATCCATGGCAAAAATGGAGGTTCCTAGAGAAAATGGGGAGGAAAGCTCGAAAATGGCTGCAAATGGGGAAATGAGGAGGAACCGGACTTTGGAAAGCATTTATGTCCTTCCCAAAAGCAAGGTTGGTCCGTACGGACCTCTTTGCATGCTAAGTATGTCCGTACGGACCTCACTTGCAAACAGAACCCATTTCCCCGGCCAAACGGTACAAAAGCCATGTCCTCGGCAAAACCTTGCTCCAAAGCGCCCAAACATTGGCCAAAAGCCATTCCCGGCAAACATACACTACCCACAAATGCACTCTCAGCTCGCGTGGCATGCACAAAATAAAAAATAATAATAGCAACAATTTCTAGGACAATTCCCAGGAATCACAAAAATAAATGACATTACATCTTAAAATAAAATACTGTTTGCCATGCAAATACATGTGTTTTATTACAGGTACCAATAAATGTCTGTTGCTAAACAAAAAAAAGGAGGGATATGAAAAGAGGGAAAGCAAATGAATCCTAATCGGACTCCTCGGCATCATCATCCTCGCCAAGGTCCTCCCGAGAGAGAAGTCGGGCATCCCGGCGAACTCGCCGTCACATCCTCGTCGTCGAATACCGAGCACCAGCCTGAGGCTCCCACGAAAAGTACTCGGAAGGATCAAATCCGGCGAAAGGATCAAAGAAAGAAGGCTCACGAGGAACCCTCACCACGTGCGTCGTGCGGAGGCATGAGCGATAAAAGGGCTGCTCCCTCGAAGGCCTGCGGCTCCGAAGATGTCCGGCATCCATGCTATGCCGCCCTCGAAAGGTCCCTCTGCTGCGGCTCGGATCGGCTCTAGGCGGAGGAACGTCTGAGAGTGCCTCGAAGGCATAGGCTCGTGCGCCGGCACGCGTCGCGAGACCGGCGGGATATCTTGAAGCCATCTTCTTCGCAAGCGACCTCATCGCCACGTAACGGCGAGTCGGCATATCATAGGCTCTCCCGGGACTGCACCAACAAGCGACCAAGGAAACGCTCGGCAATACGGTTATACTCGACAACAAAAAGAAAAATACGAGAAAAGATGCCAAGATGGAAAAAAGTCAGCACACTCGCGATCTATCGGGGTCCGCTCTGTATGCGGCGGGGAGCTGCTCCGGAGCAGGTCTGAGACACCCTCCTCCTCGATCCGTCCCCACGGACATACGTGAAATCCGGCCCCGGCATCGGAACCTGCAGGGGAGCTGCGGGCCGGCCCTCTCTCTCCCGCGCCGGTACTGCGGCGTCCTCGGCTTCCTCCTCACGAAGGCCCCGTACTCCTCTCCATACAAAATGAACTCCTCGGCGCCGACACCACGCAAGGTACCTCTCGAAATCGAGCACGTCCATATCCCGGGAATCAAGCATCCCAAAGGAGGGTCCCTCGGAGCCACGGGAAGCACACTTCAGGGGCCATCTTTGCCAGGAAGACCCGCTCTCCGGATACATGACATCACAAGTCGAAGCCCCGCGGCATCTTCGCCGCGCTGTCACCTCGGGAGCCCCCTCGAACTCATCGCCCTCATACCGAGCCCACGGGAACAAAACGAACCCCTCAGGGCTACCCCTCTCCAGGCGCTCTGCACATCCCCGTAGGCGATGGTGAGCTTCCCCTGTGGTCCTCCTCTTCCTCGCCGTACGAGCCCGGCCCGGCATAGCGGGTGCGCGGCCAACGGCCCAGGATCTCTATCCCACGGGAAACCTTGAAAAACCTCATAGAACCACACTGTGACAAAAACGAGAGAAGGCTCGGTGCAAAAGAAACGGAGAAACGACAAGTTGCTAAATCAAAAACGGCAATAAACTCATTACCTCCAAGCAAAGTCAAAAGCAGGGCTGACGAAGCTGGCCACACCCGGCTAAACCGGTCCAAGGAGAAGTAGAGCTCGGCCAAGCTGCCTCGCCCCAAGAAATATCACGAGACCCTATCCCGGGTCAATCAAGCTCTCAGCGAGCAAAGGGAGGCTGCGGTCGCGTGGTTCGAGAACAAAGTCTCGGACGGTGCATACCACCAAAGGAGCGCGCCAGCTGCTCCGCCGTCACTGGCCGGTACCCGGATGTGGGCCCCAATACTGGCGGGTAATCTTCGGCTCCACGTCACTATACGGCATGCCCGGGCCCCTGCGAGGACGAGGCTCAAGCCCGGCGGCTCGGCCCGGCACCACATCGGAGATCATATCCCTCCACCGTACAGGCCCTCCTTTGAAGGAAAGCCGTGTCGCGGCAAAGTCGGTCGGCGTCACCGTCACCTCTCCCGGCTCGGATGGAAGGTGTGGGTGGTATCCACCGGTACTCGGAAAGGCCAAGGAAGACGCTCTTGTTCTTCCTCGTGTCGAAACTCCGGCCGGGTTCTCGGCAGACACACCGGGCCGAAGCATAAACCGGACCTCAGGGACTCGGCCTACCGTCCACGAAATATCGGGAATCCCATTGCCACGGCTCAAGCCAACGGCCTCGGCGATCCCGAGTCTTCATCCTCTTGGCCTTCCCGGCCATAAGCCCCGCATCCTGCAGGTAAACACAGCAAAGGTACGTCAATCACAGTACTTAATATAAAGGCACATATAACCCGTCACAAAACACGGCACATATATTGCACATAATTGTCACATACATCATGCATATAATTTTTCCCATGCAGTCCGTCACAAAAACACGGCACACACTGTACACATTTTCTCAAAAGAAAAAAAGGGGGGGGATTAAACCCTACACGACACATTTTCAAAAAGAGATCAGATCCCAAACACGGCAAGGCACATATAACCCGTCACAAAAACATGGCACATATTGCACATATTTTCCCCACAGAGTCCGTCACCCAAAAACACGGCACACACTATATAGCACATTTTTAAAAGAAAAATCCGTCCCTACACGGCACACACTTTCACATATAACCCGTCACAAAACACGGCACATGTCACATTTTTCCACAAAAATTATCACTACACGATAATTTTTCTCACAATGTACATACATAAATAGCATTAGGTACAAAACACCAAAGCATGCAATTCACTAGATAGGCACTTTATTTTCACAAATAAGAGCTAATCTACACATTTCTGCACAAAATACACATACCCACAATTTTTACATGTCCATTTTCAACAATTCATCAAGAATTTCACAAAAAGGCATAAAAAAAAAAAATATAACAAAAAATTCAAAAATGCGAAAAACTAAAACCTAGTTCTAGCATTCAAAAATTCGAGCAGGGAATCAAAACGGAACAGATTTCTTACCTCCCCGACGTTCGTAGAGCGACGATTGTGCACCTCCGGATTCGGATACAAGACATCCGGGTTCTTCGAAAGATGGAGCAGACGAAATCCAATTCCTTTGAAGCTCCATCCGTTGCTCGACCACCTCTTGACTACGTTGACGACGACTCCTTCGAGATCCTTCAGCCATGGCGAACAATTCAAGCAAAAAATCTTTGATTTTGGTTAACAATGGAGGTTTTTTTCCTCTCTCTCTCTCGCCTGGTTTACGCCTGGAAGAAGAAGGAATGGGGAAGGGCTCGGTTATTTAACCCGGTCAAAACACAGGAGGCTGTGAAAAACCAAAGTGGTCCGTACGGACCTCTTTTGCAACCGGAGGTGGTCCGTACGGACCTCTTTGCGGGGGGTGGCCAAATTACTTTCTGCCCTTATAATCTTTGCCTGAGCGTCCTAAGGCCTTTTCCGGCCAAATCCCGAGTGCGAGAATGGTCCCTAACCCTTCAATTGACCACCGGCCGTCGGCGTAAGACCGGTCTCGCCACTTCAACGGCAATTCAACCACGGCCATCAACGTAAGACCGGTCTCGCCCACTTCAACGGCAATTCAACCACGGCCATCAACGTAAGACCGGTCTCGCCCACTCAGCGGCAATTCAACCGCGGCCGTCAGCGTAAGACCGGTCTCGCCCTTCAACGGCAATTCAACCACCGGCCGTCGGCGTAAGACCGGTCCTCGCCCACTCAACGGCAATTCAACCAGGCCGTCGGCGTAAGACCGGTCCTCGCCCAGCTCAGCGGCAATTCAACCACCGGCCGTCAACGTAAGACCGGTCCTCGCCCAGCTCAACGGCAATTCAACCACCGGCCGTCAACGTAAGACCGGTCCTCGCCCACTTCAACGGAAATTCAACCACCGGCCATCAACGTAAGACCGGTCCTCGCCACTTCAACGGCAATTCAACCACGCCGTCGGCGTAAGGACCGGTCCTCGCCCGCTCCAGCGGCAATTCAACCACCTGCCGTCAACGTAAGACCGGTCCTCGCCACTCCAACGGCAATTCAACCACCGCCCGCTCAACGGCAATTCAAGAAGCTCAACGGCAATTCAAGAAGGAGCCAACACACCTCCCGGCACGAATCCCGAGGCACGAGACGCCTCCAAAACGCCCGCTCAGCGGCAATTCAGAAGGAGCCAACACCTCCGGCACGAATATCAAGGCCTGAAGACGCCTCAAACGCTCGCGACAACTCGACCCATTTGGCCCTCGAAAGAGGTCCGAAGTCGTCTTCCCAACGAAAAGGGCCCTACAAGGTCACGCATCCCAGCCAATTCAAGCAGGCGGTCGTAAGCCCGAACCGCGCCACTTCCGGCAAACGCAAGCACCGCCATCGAGTAAGGCCGAGCTCCTCCCAGTCAGCTCAAAGGAAGCACGCTCAACGGCAAAACAAGCACAAAAAGGAGCCAACACCTCCGAGTACAAGTCCCAAGGCACGAAGCGCCTCCAAAATGCCAAATGGGGAAGCAATCACCGGCCCGTCATCCTTGCCCACTTCAACGGCAACGCAAGCACCGCGAGTCATCGTAAGTCCAATCTTCTACTCAACATGCAAAAACAAGGCATCTACGCCTCTCGAAGCCTGGCAGCCACGCCTCCTGGCTAACGGCTAGAAGACGATTCAAAGTCCTCGCGCATTACATCAAGCTAACGGCTAGAAGACGATTCAAAGTCCTCGCGCATTACATCAGCTGCGGCTAGAAGACGATTCAAAGTCCTCGCGCATTACATCAAGCTGCGGCTAGAAGACGATTCAAAGTCCTCGCGCATAACATCAACCGCCGAGAAGACGATTCAAAGTCCTCGGCGTGGCATCAACCGCCGCCCGAAGACGATTCAAAGTCCTCCGGCGTGGCATCAGCCGCCGCCGCGAAAGACGATTCAAAGTCCTCCCGGCGTGACACCAACCGCCGCGGAAGACGATTCAAAGTCCTCCGGCGTGGCATCAACCGCCGCCGAGAAGACGATTCAAAGTCCTCCGAGGCGTGGCACCAATTGCAATCGAAGACGATTCAAGTCCTGGCTCTATCTCAGGCCCGGAAGGCCTTAAACCACCCGATTAGGAAAATCATAAAATTTCCATCCCGGGACGCCACCACGTCCTCACAATTGACCTCGGCGGTCACCACATCTTAGGACACCACCACGTCCTTACCGCGACCTCGGCGGTCACACGGCACTTCGGGGCACCACCACGCCGCACTTCACAAATTCACGACCTACGAACTACGACCGGGCTTGATTCCCGCCGGGGATACGTAGGAATCCTATCACGGGGTCCGGCCATCGACCTATACGGTCACCTAGGACACCACCACGTCACTTACCAGCGGCCTCGGTGGTCACACGACACTTCAGGGGCACCACCGCGCCCGCATTCACAAAACACTCACCCCACCCGAACTACGACCGGGCTTGATTCCCGCCGGGGATACGTAGGAATCCTATCACGGGGTCCGGCCTATTGACCTAAACGGTCACACAAAAGGACACCACCACGTCCTCACATTGACCCTCACGGTCACTTCCTCTCCAGCGCGCGATCCAGATTATGACCACTTATCTTATCGGCGACCCCCTTCTTTCATAAGTGACGTCGTCGAGGGCTTACGTAAGTACCCCAATCTGGATCACCCCCTTTCAAACACACGGGAAACACCGCGAGACTCATCAACGCGGTCTCGGAGACCTCGGCACTCAAAACCCTCTCCAAAGCCCTCTCAAACCCCCAACCAAACCAAGGGAGGAGCCTTCCTGGGATAAAAGGGACAAAAGGACCTTTCGGGAATTTTCGGGAAATTGGGAAAGCAATATTGGTCCGTACGGACCTCTTTGTTGTCATAATTCTTGAATCTCCTTAAAGTCCACAATATTCCCTCAAATCCGGGAAAATGATTACTCCCCTGCTAGTTGGTCGTACGGACCTCTTTGCATGCAAGATGGTCAGTACGGACCTTATTGCTCGGGGACACCATCATTCCAGAATATTCACCATCATTGCGGATTCCCTCAAATCGAGGAAATCCAAAATTCTGGATAACCAAGGAGGTCCGTGCCGGACCTCTTTGCTCGAAATTTTTACTATAAATAGAGGGCTCCCCCTCCTCATTTTCGAAACCTCCCTCTTCTCTCTTCCTCCCTTAGCCTTCTGGCTCCCCTCTAAGTCCTCTCGAGGCACTCCGGCCCCTTTCGGATCCTTCCGAGGCCTTCCGAGCTCCCTTGTGGTGCTCAGAAGCCTCCCAGCGCTCCCAGAGCGGCTCAGCGCTGCCAGAGGCACTCTCGAGGTACTCGAGGCCCCCTCGTGGTACTCAGAGGCCTTGCACAGTCTTTCCACGGTGTCCGGCTCTTTCGAGTCAAAGCCAGACGATCCCAAACCACGCGAAACTCTGCTCGAGTGACTCACTGCCACCACAACGCACGCCGAACCTTGCCTGAGTGATCTGACGATCCCCACGCACGCAGAACCTCTGCGCGAAGCAGCCTCGCAGCCTCGGCTCACGCCCAGAAACTCGTCGCGGACAGCCGGCATCTCCGGAAGCAATCCCAGATTAAATGCAGGGCAGCTACTCCGACCTCGAAACACCATTCCCCGGCGGAAGGCAGGACACGAACCAACATTGGTAAGGCTTCCTTCCTATACTATTTCAATACATTTTCATACATAGCATACAATGTAGACATCCGATACAGCATGCATTTTTAAAAGCACACACACACACACAACATTTAAAGGATATTAGGGGTATCCGAAAGACTCATTTTATGAGGCTACTCGGGTGAGCTCTAATATTCTAATATTCTCTTCCCGGGGAGTCATCTGACCTCCGAACTCAAAATCTCATCACACAAAAACAGTTTAAAATTATCTTTAAACTGATGCCCTTTTTCAATGTTTTGGGCTTAATAAAAACGGCGTGGCGACTCTACAAAAAACAAAAAGCGGCGAGACACGTCGCTCCAACGCGAAAGATGCCAGATGCCGGGGCTGCGAAGCCTGCTCGGATCCGGGTAATTTCAAATACGTCCTTACATCTGGATTGAGCGGTCAGATTGTGACGAGATAGAATCCCCCAGAATTGAGGAAAATCCCTACATCCACATGCTCAGTTTTCAGACCTTAGGACACAATTGATCACAGGGTTCGAGAGAAAGAGATGATAAGCGAATGGCGAGGAAGGAGAACGAGAAAAGAGACGGCCCCAGGAGTCATGAGGCCTCGACGGCGATGCCGCTAAAGAATTGGGAAACTCTCTCGGGCCGTCCGCGACCAAAGAAGAAATGATCACCAAACTTGGATTTGTCCCAGTCCTTTGTGTCAACCTTTGTAAAGTCCTACTGAGTCTCTCATTATTGAGTTTGAGTCTTAGAGTCGTCCAGATGGCCTCACGCACGAAGACCACGAAATTGTAGCCAATCTTGTATTCCCTTTTATTCTCGATGAAATGACGAACCTTTACGAGTATCCCTTAATCGCCACTTTAACTAATGATGAATTAACTAATAATCTAAAAACGATTAATAACGATTCACTAGATGAAGAAAGCGAGACACATTAAACTTGAACAATATATCAAAGAAATCTTTAAGCGGGTTGTCAGGAAAGAGGAAAATCGAGCCCAAGCTGCCGAAGAGATTTTGACAAGTGTGAATTTGGGAGGCTGCGGAAGAGCCTAAAGAGACGCAGATTGGTAGTTTCTTCGAAGGGTTTGAAAGTGATGCCCTAATTGAGCTGCTAACGGAATTCGTGGATGTGTTCGCATGGTCCTATAAAGATATGCCGAGGCCTCGATCCTTCCATAGTTGAGCACCGAATACCGCTCGACCCGGAAGTCGAAGCCAATAAAGCGAGAAGCTAAGAAGAATTAAGACCGAATGGTCCTTACAAGTGAAAGAGGAGATAGAAAAGATGCTCGGGCGGGGTTTATCGGGGTCATTGAATATCCTACATGGCTTTCCAACATAGTAACGGTGACCAAGGCCAATACGGAAAGATCTGGTGCTTTGCGTAGACTTCGAGAGACTTGAACAAAGCCGGTCCAAAAGACGATTTCCCCACTTGAAACATCGACATTTTGGTAGATTCCACGGCCAACCACGAAGTTAAATCCTTCGTCGAAGGTTTTGCCGGTTACAACCAAATCAAAATGGCGGAAGAAGATCAAGCCAAAAGCAGCCTTCCACAACCCCTTGGGGCACCTCTTGCTACACGGTCATGCCGTTCGGACTAAAGAATCTTTGGGGCTACGTACCGAGAGGGCGGCCTACGGCTCTGTTTTCATGACATGATCCACAAGGAAATTGAAGTCTATGTGGACGACATGATAATACACTCCAGGAGGATCGAGATGGCCAACACTTTGTTGATTTGAGAAAATTCTTCGGCCGCCTCTGAGACCACAACATGAGACTGAATCCAGCCAAATGCACCTTCGGTGTAAGACGAGGCAAGGTGCTAGGATATATGGTGATAGAACGGGGAATTAAAGTAGACCCTCAGAAAATCAAGGCGATAGTTGAAATGAAGCCACCCCGGACGCTGACAGAAGTGAAATCCTTCATGGGAAGATTGCAATACATAAGCCGCTTTGTAAATCAGCTGACCTCGATCTGCGAGCCGATCTTTAAGTTGATGAAGAAAAATGCCTACACAAAGTGGACTCCAGAATGTCAGCTCGCTTTTGAACAGATCAAGGCATACCTCGTGAATCCCCCGATTCTTTGCCCACCACATCAGCAAAAGCCACTATTGCTATATCTAACTGTCACGGATACAACAATTGGGGCTAAGTTAGCTCAAGAGAAGAAAGATTCCAAGGTCGAAAACGCCATCTATTTCGTAAGCAGAAAGCTTCATGGAAGCGAACTCAATTACTCTGCCTGTGAAAAGACTTGCGCATGTTTGATCTGGGTAGTGGGAAAGTTGAAACACTACATGCAGTCTCACCCGATACATCTTGTCTCAAGGATAGACCCCATCAAATATCTGTTTGACAAGCCTTCCATCTCTATGAGGTTGGCAAAATGGTCGTTCTTTTTGGCCGAATATGACATCACTTATGTTTCAAGGAAATCCGTAAAAGGACGCATAATGGCGGAGACATTTGGCCGATTTCCCAAGTGATGAATCCAGAGGACACTGAACCTCAATTTCCCGATGATGGAATCTTTGCTCTAGAAGGAGAAAATCGCGCAACTCTTCTTCGACGGGGCATCAAACAAAAGGGAACGGAATAGGAATGCTTACAGTCGATCCCTGCGACGAACACACCCCCATAGCGGTAAGGTTGAACTTCGAGGTCACCAACAACTGGCTGAATCTGAAGCTTGCATAGCCGGGTTGGAAGCCGCCCTTGAAAGAAATATCAAGGAATTGGAGGTGTATGGTGACTCTGCCCTCATCATCAATCGGGTGTAAGTACCCCGAATCCGGATCGTCCAAATCCGTCGGAAAGTTAACCGAAATCCGTTAAGCGGCCCGCTCCCGGTTAACCGGAACTCGTTAAACTCCCGTTGCGTGCCAACGAGACGTCCGGGGCTTGCCCGTGCATCCCGACGTCGAACCGTACTTAGCACGTGACATCTCACGTAAAAGTATAGCTTTCCACACGCATTTTCCGGCACTTTCCGGGCGTTTCGGACATTTCCGGTTTGTTATTTTAAAAAACGGACAAAAGCTAGGGACCGAGGGACAAAATCCCACCTCATTTGGTGACTCGAGAGGGCACGTGGCAGCCATGCCACCTCCCTCTAGTCACCACTTCAATCAATTTCGGAAAAGACCAAAATGCCCCTGGTTTGCAAGCCAAGTCCGTGGGACTCACTTTGTGCACTTTTCTGAAATTGCCCGTGAAGTCCCCAGTTTCCAAAATTCCCAAAACCCACGAAGTTCACTCAAGTCGGCCTAGACTCCTTGGCTGTAATTTTCACCCTATAAATAGAAGTTCTTTGTCAAAGGCAAGAAAAGGATTTTCACACCAAAAATCACCACCCCATGGTCCAAGCGGTTTCACCCTTCCCGAGCTCCCGTTTTGTCTCGATTCGCGTGAAACCTTCGTATTTCGATCAAATACGCACCCTACAACTTCAGAAACAACCATTTCAAACTCACTTTCCGTGTCCCGTATACACCTCCAGGAACGAAGGAGTCGACCCTAGCCATAGAGTATAACTCCCTCTCTCTGAATCTTCCGTTCCGTCTCGGTTTACGCGCCAGTCGCTATAACTGTTTCGAACGTCGTTATCAAAATGTAGACGCCTCCGTCTAACGGGTTCCGATACGTTTTAGCCCCTCGATCCTCTTCTCTTTCCGTAAGAGAAGTAATCACGGGTTAAAACGGCGTTCCGACCCCGTTCCGTTTACTTTCATGTCATTTACAATTCCGAGCCGTTTGGCCTCGTCGATCGTCCTTTACAATTCCGAGCCGTTTGGCCTCGTTGATCGTCATTTACAATTCCGAGCCGTTTGGCCTCGTTGATCGTCCTTTACAATTCCGAGCCGTTTGGCCTCGTTGATCGTCATTTACGAATCCGGATCGTTTGATTCGGTTGACACCGCTTTAAATACTGTCATTTACAAGTCCGATCCGTTTGGATTGTGATAGTATTTACTTTTCAAAAGTCCGAGTCGCAACCCGATTCGTTGATCGCATATCATTTAATACGCATTTTTCCCGTAAAAAATCGTTAACAATGTAATGCCCGGTTCAAAACCGGAGTTCGTCCGTCGAACTCTCTTTCAAAACGCGCGAAATGACGTTTGGCCTCCAAATGCTCATCTTCAGAAACTAAAAGCCGCCATTTGACATTTCAAATCATTTAATACGCATTTTCCCGTAAAAATCGTTAACAATGACTTGAAAAACCGAGTTCGACCTTGGCAACTCAAATCGACGTTTGCCGCGCAAACGCTCATTTTCAAACTCAAAATCGGCGTTTGCCACGTAGCGCTATTTCGAACTCCTTTTCAAACTCAAAATCGGCGTTTGCCACCAAGCGCTCATTTCAAACTCAAAATTCGACGTTTGCATTTCAAACGCAAACGCTCATTTCAAACTCAAACGGCGTTTGTCATTCAAACGCTCGTCTTTTCAAAAGTCACCTAATCAATGTTTGTCATTTAAACCAAGATTAAGCTTGTCATTCAAGCCCCCATTTCAAAAGACACACACACACACACACGATTTCGAGAAAGGTAGAAAGACTCGTCATGCGAGGCGTTTCGGGCGATCTCGTAATACTCTACCCAAAACGTAACTTGACCTCCGAACCTAACAATCTACGGTACTAAAAAGCTTTTTACTCGTTTTTCTTTACCAATAAAAATGATCCCCGTTTTCAAAAGCCTTTTCCTAAGTTTTTGCTACCAATAAAAACGACACCATTTTCACTATAGCCGTTTTTCAACGTTTGGGCTCAAAATACAAAACCGCGTGGCGACTCCTCATTTGTTCCTTCCCGTGAAGCGAGGTCTCGAGACACCAACCCTCCGCGAAAGACAACCGCCTTTTCCGCGCCGCGCGCGAAAGATCGGGTAATTTCGGTTGGCGACTCATTGGGGAAAAGATACTTTTTCAAAAGCTACGATGTTTTCTAAAAAGCCTTCCGTGGGTCAAACTTTCGTTTACCCTTCCTCGTTTTCGTGTGTGTGTGTTACTTTAAACCTCGAACGGTTTTGTTTGAAAGGCATTACATTGTCGTCTTTTCAAAATCATACCATGTTTGTGCATCCCCATTCATGTTTGATTTTCATGCTTTGTCTTTTGAACCGCATCATAAAATTCTTTTAAGACACATTCTGAAAAATCTCTGTTTTACTCAGAAAAAGAATTTTAGTGACCGCACACTATTCGCACTTGCTGCCTCGGTACACCGCACTCCACGTGCACTTGCTGCCTCGGTACACTGCACACTACAACCCGTAACCCGGGATGGCCTTATCAGTTGCACCCCGATTGGTCTGCCAGATACCTTTCGGGGGCGCACGGGGTCGTCCCAAACATCCCATCCTAGCCCGTGTAAGACATGCACTCTTTGCATCACACTTTGTCCAAGACCCCGGTTGGTTTTTGGCTTAGCTCGTGTCATAAAGCCTAAGTGTATGTTTTTTTACACCGGGCCCCGCCCCGAGTCAAGCTCGAGAGGTTGAGACCGAAGGTCGTTCCCGACCCGAAGTCTTGAGCTTTTCAGCCTTGACTTTGACGCGGAGCTCTGCCGAAAAATATACACGAAGGTTCAATGTGACGCCGTGTCACCAAACCCTCACCGTATTCACCGTGCCAGCTACAACTTGGCCAACGCCAAAAGCTAAGGTCCCTCGCGCAAGCAAGTCAGGAGAGGTCATGCCGAAATTTTGGCACGATCCCCGCCTTAACTTAAGGACGTTGACTTCGACTGTGGCCCGTGCGTCACATACGTTGAAAGTTTGCGTGATCAGCTAGCCTTAAGTTCACTTTTTCATTTGTCGGTGGAACTCGCTTGCCTTATAGGACCTTGCTCGGGATAGTCCGTCACGAGAAAGATGATCTACAAATGGAAACGAGAGGCTTATAAGAGTAGTGACGAGATCCACTGATTAGAGCTCTAGGATTAGTTGCGAAAAAGAAGACTTGCTCTTTTTCAACCGATTAGGACTCTGAGAAAACGCGTTTTAAGTAAACATTAATCGGTAACTGCACATTGCACAAGCCCGAAACCTTGAGCCAAATACCCCTTTCCGAAGCCTAAACCCTTCCTTTCGTTCCCTGCAGCGAGCGAGAAAGTGGTTCGCATTTCCGGGTCGAGCGCCTTGCCGGGATCACGATACGGCGTCATAGACAGTTCTTCGGTTCCCTCGGTTCCTCGGCGGAATTTTTGACATGTCTAGCTCACCGAGAAATCGTGACGGGAAGGACCCCCGCCACCGGTAACAAATATGACATTGGAAGAAGCCATCCCGGGCTTGTGAGGTTCACAAGATGCGTAAAGAAGATCGGCGGAATTTCGTGGTACGGCTTACGAGATGAGCGAGGTATAGCGGCTATCCCACGATCGGACGGTACTTTTGTCACAGTCGAGGATGACGATTCCCCGAAACCAGGTTCACCAAACCTTCAACCGGGTTCCTCCCCGCCAACTTACGGGATGCCTTCCAACCAAGGAAACAACCAAGCCTAGGCTCCATGTTGCCACCTCTCGTGGCAACCTCACGTCATATGGCCAGGCCGGTGCTACTCCTATCACTCAATACCACCCGGCCGCACCGGCCGGTCCATCTCGTAGGAGGCCAATATCCTCAATACCCTCCCGGGTTCATCCCATTGCCTATACACGAATCCCTAAACACCGGGGACAAACCCCGATACGGTTCGAGAAAAGGCTCCGTATATTCACATTTATCAAGCCTTCCACCTCCAATCACTACCGGTCACGTGGTAGCAACCGGCGCCGAGCCTCAAAGTCCACCACTGGACCCAACCTTAGCCTGGATGATTGAACAGATGAAAGACCTGAAAGCCACCATGAGCAGCTCAAAGCAGGAAACGCTCAAATCCACAGATCCGGGAATGGTCACGCCTCTCCCGCCAAGTTCGAATGCGGAGATGGACCGATTCGATGGAATGTAATGTCCTCAAACGCATGTCGACACCTACGTTCTCGGCATGAGAGCGAAAGGAGCAACCCTCCGGCAAATGGCCGACCACTTCCAAGGCATACTCTCAAAAGTTCGGCGTTACGATGGTTTCTAAGGGTCAAGCTGCGGACCGCCACACACAGGATCGAGATCGGTAACATCTTCCCCGGAGCGGTACCGATCCAACTTAGAGTGGGAAACAAGTCGCGAGGACTTAATCACCACCGAAGCGTAGCGGATGAAAGCGTCGAAGAATTCTACAAAAGGTGGAGCCGGAAACTCTCCGAGATCATGGAGCCACTCTCCAAAGAGGAACAGATGCGGATCTTCAAGTCCTGCTTAAGACCGTCCATCGAACTCTCATCGGTCACCATTTCTTCCCGCATCTCCGGGCCATGGTCAATGCCGGCTCATAGTTCGAGAAGGATCTCAAGGAAAAGTTGGCTACTACACACGGCCATAAAGATACCACTCAACAGCTGCATTCAATCCCGCAGGCCCCTGCAAAGGGAAAGATACGTCTGTCAACTACATCCATCGGGGACAACGGTCGGGTAATGTAAACCTAGTCCCGCAAAGCAACAACTCACTTCGAAGCGGCATGTCGTACACTTCGACAAGTTGGATATGCCACTAAGCAAGATCTTTGGAGGGGTTAATCAAGGAAGGTCTCCTTAAACCCGTCGCCAATTACAAACCCAAGAATCCCGTAGTCAACACCGACAAGAGCAAGTATCGCGCCTTCCATCGGTATCACGGCCATACCACCGACAACCTGTTTGGGGTTACGATACGAAATTCGTAACTTGATAGAGGAAGGAAAGTTAGAGCGCCCCGTGGGCCCAATACGATCGGGAAACCCTTTCCGAACAACAACAACGTGAATTCCATTGAGTGGGTGCCCAAGAAGATTGTCGCAGAGCCGGTTTCTCCGCCTCTTCCACCCGGGTCCTCATCAAATGTCCACATCGCTTACGATGGCGATCAAGCTTCCGCCTCGCCCGGGATTACGAGTCCCAAGATTTGGTCCGGAGCAATCCTCCGAGAAAACAGAAGAAGAAGTCCTCTCAACAGCAGCTGAGAGAAAGATACGAAGCTGGAGACACCAGTGTGGGTACACTCGGAGAGCCATCCGGGAGGTTCGACTACTACGTACTCTACTCCAGCCGATCCTCCCTGCCTCCAAGCCATGCAGCTTTAGAGCAGACAGGGGTGGGAAAGCCGAAAAGTCCTCCTGACACCAGAGTTCAGACCTTGGGACACCGTAATACCTCAGATCTTGGTAATCTTATCGCCGGTGAAGCCCAACCCTCCGCGGGATCAGCCAAGGTTCAATTTGTCCAGCTTTCGAGCCCGGACCGGCAAAGGAAGATCAAAGTCAGCTTGGCACTCGCACTCGATCAACTTGCTAACCAAGGGCGGCAACCGCCACAAATGGCCTCAACACAATCCCGAGGCTCCAGCAAAGGCTTTACCTCGCAAGAGGAAGATAGGAAACGGATGGCTTGATGACTCTCCTTCTCCGGATAGATACCAGATCTACGATTCCCCGATCAGAGGCAAGATGATCACGTTACGTGACGAAGACTTACCGAGAGATGCCTCGGGGCACAACGAAGCTCTGTACATCACTCTCAAGCTCAATACCATATCACTCCCCGGAGTATTGGTGGATAACGGGTCAGCCGTTAACGTCCTCCCTCTCAGCATGATGCGAGCCCTGCGCATCAACGAAAGCCATCTGATTCCGTCTACCCGGACTATCAAGGCCTACGACAGCACGTCTCGTCCCATCCTGGGGACAGTGACTCTGGAACTCTGGTTTGAAACCCAAATGGTGCCAGCAAAATTCCACGTGATGGACATTCCATCCGATTTCACGGCTCTGTCAGGATGCCCTTGGCTGCATCACATGAAAGCCATAGCCTCCACTCTCCATCAATGCGCCAAGTTCATTAACCGGCAGGGAGATCTTGAATTCATCAGAGGGGACAGTTTCCTCATAGGAAACGAAGCCGAGATAGTAGCCAAGCGTGCCCGCAGTCAGGCACTGGGGTTACCTCCTTCAAACCGACCAGGGGACTATCGGGGCAAATCTCATCAGAATCCCTCAGAGTCCGGAGACGCTAACTATGTAAACGTACTGAGCAAAAGACCACTCGGCGATCCCGATAAATCAAGTTCAACTGTCGTTTCCAACATTTGGAGGCAGATTGGAAAGAAACACTGAGCATCGCCATGATGCGGGCACGTAAACCCCCTGTCTACAATCGGAGATTCGTCAGCATTCTTCAAACCAACTCTCTGGCCCCGCCAGGCAAAGAGATTTTCATGATAAAAGTCAACAAGCACCGTCATTCTCGAGATGAATGCATGGAAGTCGTATGGGATGTCCTCCACGAGGAACTACCCGCTGTACCCCTCTTCTCCAATGAAGGGCATGATGTTTTCCTAGCAGCTCCAGCAACGCACCCGGACGCAATACGTCCCTACGTTTGGGTTGAGCCGTCGACGATGACGAATCGTGACTCTCCGGAGTCGAGACGCGCGGCAGCCGCGGCACTCCCTGCATTCACATGCTCGGTTTCGAGAATGGCACCCGTTCCGATCAGTCACCTACGACCAAGGCTCCAACACCATGGAAATTGTCAAGCTCAATTTCCAAGACAGCCTATCCGACAATTGAAGCAATCGTCGACACGACAAAGAATCCCTCTCGATCAATTTATCAATGGACGATGACTTCGCTAACATCATCTATTCCAGATATCCCAATGATACTAAGGATCCAGCCCTTATCATCGATTCTCGCAACGCCAAAGTTACCTCTCGACGACCGCCTTCAAGCTCACGGTAAACGAGGCCCTGGCCAAACGAGCTCAGAGCTCATCATTACTTCCAAGTACCAGCCCCAGTGGCAACCGGCCCATGCCATCAGTCAAGCTTATACCCTCAAGCGCCGCCAAGGCCAAGGGTAACAGCGAAGGAGACCAAGCTCCTCACCCTGTCACGAATCAGATCAACCTCGGGAACGCTTCCGGCAGCCACCCCAAAAACATCTGTAAAGGTCTTCCCCGCAAGATGGAGTCAGCTTCCAGTCGTCATGGCCGCTGATTCAGACATCCCGCCAGCAGACTGCTAGCTCTAATAGACTTGGTGATCGAGCGAGATCACGAGACTGTCAACATTGCAGAATTCAACACTCCCGTGTGTTCAATCCAGCAGATATGGGCGAATTTCTTGGTAACCGAGATCAAGGAAGGCCGCATGGAATGTCCCAGTCTGACTTCCTTCGTTAACGTAATCCAAGTGTTTCCGCCATTCGGCGATTTGGATGTGATCACAGTTCTGGACACTAGTCAGACGGCGCGCACCTACGGCGACTGTTTAGATCTCGCAAGGAAGGCCCTCATGGAACTAGCCACTCAAGAGAACCGTCTCTGGGACGAAAACCAAGCTCAAAGGACCCACAGGGACCAAGCCCTTAAAGTGTCATAAGCAGCTTCAGACAGAAAGCTAGAGGCCACTCTAGACCAGTTCGACCTCAGGGGTTTTGCTCACGACAACTTCCTCGACTACCGTCTGTTCTCATCCAACCCCCTCTGCCAGGCGAGGTTGGTCAATGGTCCCGATGACCTAGGAGATGTAATGGCATAGCAGACTGAATACCAGCGCTTATCTCCCCGAGGAAAGCAAGTTCTCTGTGAAAGCGACGACGAAGACGATGATACCATTCTCTTCCAAGCCGGGCATGAGGTCAACAAAACCGGACTCCCAAGGGTCCTGGGAGGATGGAAACGGATCATTTCCGCACTCAAATTGAAAGGCCAACTGAGAGAGGAAGGTCTATTTAAAAACAAGAGGAAGATGGAAATTCATCTCGAGCAACTACTCAGAGAAATTCCACAGACTGCGGCATTCGTTTACAGAAACGATCAATTGGGACAGCAACCAGTCACATGAGCAGATGTTCGGGAAGCCGTGTACTCACATTCCGACATACCCACTACTCAGATAAAGAAGAGAGGAAAGCTCTCCCCGATGGAGGTTTACCTAGACTGCCGCACGCAGTTCAAAGAAGCACTGGCCATTCTCACATGGGAAGAAACGCAGGCACTAACTCTCGACGCAGGCTCCGCTACACGAAAGTTGATCTGGGCCAAGAGCGGAGGAAAATTAGCAAACCACGAGTATCGCCAGACCTAACTCCAGAATGCCCTGAGCATGCTCAGCAAGAAGGAAAGGAGCGCGGTATACCGTGAAGAGATCAAGGAGACTGTTCGCTTGAGCCAGGAACTCTCCAACCTCCCCCGGAGGGTCAGCAACGCACAGTTCAGTTCAGGCAACCACTGTTGCGCACTGATGTTCGAACAGCTGCGGCAATCCGTAAACTACCTCCTCTCGGAGGCACCCAAGCCGGTATCCTGGGACAGAATCCGTCAGGCTGTTGAAGCTCCCGGGAATACATCTACAGTCAATGAGTTGAGGGAAGACATATGTCCCTATGCTACGAGGAATCCTCCTCTAACTATGGCTCAACTCAGAGCGGCCTGTTCAGAAGGAACCAAACCTGATGTCAGCGTTCTAACCCGATCGGGTCAAATCCATGCATTACCACCTAAGGCCACTAAAAAGCCTGCGGAGCCAGAACCGCAACCTAGTCTGCCCGAAGACGCAAATTCCGTGAAAGAGGACTCGATCCTCACTCAGCTCAAGCAGACCCAGGCGAACATTTCCCTTTGGTCCCTGCTCACATCTTCATATCCTCACAAGCTCAAGCTAGAGGAAAGCCTGGCCCGTACCATGGTCCCCGTGGACGCAACCCTGCGAAGGCGGTCATTCGGATGATCGGCAACATCCACTATGGCAACATTATCACCTTCACCGATTTGGACCTTCCAAAATTTAGGGCGATCACAATGAGCCGCTCTACATCACATCCCGGTGGACGAGCTGTCGCCTTCCCCGCGTGTTGGTAGACGGAGGTTCCGGAATGAATGTCTTGCCCGCCAAGATGATGGACACTGCTTGACATCAAGCCCAGAATCCGAAGCCTTCGATCCATATCTTGTTAAGGCCTATGACTCTACTTCCTGTACAGTTCTCGGGGTTGCTACTCTTAATATCTGGTTCGGCAAGCGGATGATCCCCACCGAATTCCAAGTATTGGACATTCCAATCACTTTCACAGCCTTCCTGGGGCGTCCCTGGCTGCATCAAATCAATGGCGTGGCATCCACCATTCATCAGTGCCTCAAGTTCATGCAAGGCAATGAGCTAACCACAGTCTACGGCGACAGCGTCACCACCAAGGGGACCAGCACAACCGACATTCCAGTGTTAGAAATCAAGCATAGTGACGACGTGGCATTAACTGGATTCACTCTGGAGACCTCCAAGATCCAAATATGCAACGTGGACCTTCCACTGTCTCACGACAAGATTCCTCCCGCCATGAGGATGATGAAACTCATGAACTTCATCCCAGGACTGGGGCTCGGCAGAAGGTTACAAGGCCAACACCAAATCATTGAAGTCAAGGACCACACCACGGTCCAGGGGCTTGGCTACGTGCCAACACCGACTGACATCAAGGAAAACAAAAGGCTCGCCCGTACCAAGGCAGCAGCCCACAAAAGGGGAACCTCAGACGGCATACCCAACCTCCGACCTTACAGTTTTGACCTCGCTCATTACTTCACCAAGGGAACCAACAGCAGAACTGAGGGGACCGATAAGGGAACCGACAGCAGAACTGAGGGGACCGACAGTGGAACTGATGAAGATGAGAAAGAAGCAGGGATAGTTGTAGACACCCATTCTGAACACATCGGATCATATTTATACCACTCTAAGTCTCGCTTTGAGTCAAGAAGTAGAAATCCACCATTTCGTCATGTTTCGTTAAGTTCTGACTAATCGTCGTTAGTTTGGGACTAAACTGCATACGAGATAATGAGGAAAGGACGGAATTGTCCACAGAAGCATTATATCATCGCGAGATGGCGTGTCTCGCGCGAGATATCCTCCCTCTGCAGCATGCAGAAGGCAGTTTCCTCGTCGATTTCAACCTCTTTTCGGGATAAAACTTCATCCATCCGGCCAACCAATACAATTTGGAGTCTGAAACCATCTTGAAGTGTTTGATCTCATCTTCAACACTTCCCCAACCCCTATAAATACTTGGTGACTTCCAAGGTTCAAAAGGTCCACAATTTCACAACACACACATTTTGTTGGTTTCTCTCTTTGAAAGAATCCTACAAAATCACCCTAAAATCACCCTAAAATCACCTCAAAGTTTGTTTGTCAACCTTGTTGATAAACAAACATCAAGATCCAAGTCAAGGACTAAGGCGAAGCTCTGTCCGTATCAAGATTCGATTCTAAACTTGAGTCGAAACTCTGCCCAAATCACCTCACGCAAGGTAACTCCCTAAATCCCTTTCTAATTGATTGTTAGAGTGGTATAAATCCATAGAATCTAGGATCGGCCTAGAGCCTCTCCAAGACATGGAGACGGTCTCGAAGCAATCGATCCTACATTCCGTTTAACCCCGTTAAATGGATCTTTTATTTGTATTATTTAAAATCTTCTTCTTCCTTTTGAAAACCTCTCTTTTCTTTAGCAAGATAGATCTCCGGATTGGGTGAAATGGATGCTCCTTGACCTACCCATTCCATAACCTAAGCCCCGAACCCAAATCTCTTTCAAAAATGGTTTTTCTATGTTTTCCAAACGAATAATATAGGTGGCGACTCAAAAAGATAAAATTCTTCTCACAACGCTACAGTGGCGACTCCGCTGGGGACTTAAAATTAAGAGGCTTAAACTTGCGTCGAAATTAAAAGAGAGGTTTTCAAAAAAAAAATTGTAAATTCGATTTTCTGCTCTCAGATGAGGCATATCTCGCACGAGATATCCTATCTCGCGCGAGATATCGCTTCGGCAATCTGGTTGTTATCTGGTTTCTCCCGTTCATCTCATAGTCCAAGAAGAGAGCCGAATACGCAAGAGGGATCCCAGAATTCATTATCTGCAGAGTTCCCGCATCTTAAGGCCTCCCTTAAGATGTAGAACTCGAATCCTTATTTCATTTAAATAATCGATTATTATTTATAAAATGCGTGCGATTGGGTTTTATTTAATTAAAGTCCGGTCCATTGGGGATTCGGGAGTTGTAAATTAAATTATTTATCTCTCTTTCTCTCTCTTTATGTGGAACTACGACGGCATGAGTCTCCCTAAATTGGGAGAAACGTAGGCAACCACTTGGTGCGGCCACTATCTGTTTCCTTTTTAGTTTTCAAAAAAAATCTCTATTTTATCTATCACCTAGATTGACTATCACACATGCGCACTCATGATATATCTGTCATTGCACTGCATACCCTCTATAAACCCAGGACCCACACTAAGGACGGATGACGGTAACCACCTAGTCGCCGGTCTCTCCGAAGTTGGACCATCCCACTCCGCGTATTCAATCCACTTAGATTGTCATATCGCGAGGAGCCTAGCCTTCCAGCCCTGCATCGCCACATTCTCATGTAGATTGTCCTTTTAGGATCTCCGTGACCGGTCGGTTTTGACTCGGTGATCTTTTCTTGTTTTTGACCAAAACAAAGCCATGTAAAATTGACAATAAAGAAGGATTCGGAAAAGTTCCTTCGGAAAAAGTCCCTTCGGAAAAAGACCCTTCGGAATAACCCTTTCGAATGTCCCTTCGGAAAAAAAAATACATATATAATCCTTCGAAAAACAATCTTGCATGGCTTTGTTTTACAAAAATCGGATTGATTTCTTAGTCGTTAGGTTCTGATAAAGGCCTTAGAAACCCCTCAAAACGGATTTTCCGTTCCGACCAAAATTTAGGTCTAATAAAAATCGACTTTCAGTGTGATTATCTTGCGCGGGACTACATATCTCGCGTGGGATAATGCCTCTGTTTGCTGAAACTGAGCCTGAGCCATTTAAGCCTGCTTCCGACTTGTTGGGGCTAGATTTGATCCTGATATCGTCTCTGCATCTCTTCTGTCAGTTTTCCGAAGCTACTCAACTTCAAGACTCCCAACACAATGTCTACGGAAAAGTACTTCGTCACTAAGAGAGATCTCGAAGAGGGAGATTTGCGAAAGATGACCAAGTCCCTTGTCGCTGAAATGGAGCATGTTGAAGGTTGGAGGGAAGCCTTTGATTTGCCTTCCACCCGCATTGCTAGGGATTTCCGGAAGATGGAAAGTGACTCCGACAGTGGACGATCATCTGTACAAGAGGAGCTAAGTGACATCAAAACTCAACTTGCCAAAGCCCTGCAGCAAATTAACGACAATGACTCGTGGCATCACATGGAAGAATCCATCCAAGCTGAAAAGACAAAGATACTGATTGAAGAGCTCGAGGAAGTCAAGAGCGAACTCGAGACCATGACCCAAAAGTGTATCAACCTTGAAGCCCACATTGAAGATGACATTGATGAGAGGATCAAGTATTTCCTCAATACTCTCTACCGTGACCTCAAAGAACAAATGGAAGAAGAATATCAGTCTCACCACCTCGTCTTTGTGCAACACTATGAGAATCATATCTGAGACCTCCACAATCAAATGGCTAAGCGAAGGAAGGGAAGGATTTTCACCGATATCGGAAATATCTCTCTCGGTTATCTCTTCAGAAGTCTTCACAAGGATGGAAAGATGAAACCAATGGAAGGTTACATACCCAAGAGAGAAGTACGATCTTCACACCTCTACTGCTTCTACCATCAATGCTATGGCCACCATACCGATGATTGTTTCAACCTGAAGAATGCGATCCACGATTTAATTGACAGCGGTCTCGTCAAAACTGCTCCTAGCGGAGGCGCCATAAGTTGGAAGAGTTAGAGAAATGAGATCTTTTGTTTTCTTTTCCAGTTATTTACTTTTAGTTGCAAAAGAAACAATTAATAGTTTAGTTTAGCTTAGTCGGGTACTACTTGCCTAAAGACTTCATTTGTGGGCAAGAGTATCAAGTTTGCTTTCTAATAATAGTTAGTCAGTATTTCCCTTTTCAATTCTGATTACTTTTTTGAGATCGAGAAAGAAAGCACTGTTAATGTCATAGAAACTTGCAACAAAAACGATTACCCAAGGCACTTTGGTTTTCTGGAAGCCTTCCTGTCTGGAGAATGATACTAGCAAAAGGATACTTCCCTGGCTTGGGGCTCGGAAAGCACTTACAAGGGATAACGGAACCACCACCGGTTCCCCCACTTCACACAAAGCATGGCCTAGGATACATCACTTCCATCCATGATGGGGATAACGAAGAAGAGTGGGGCTTCATTCAAATCAAGTGGGAAGGAACCACATACAAAGGCTACGATGACCCAAAGGCCAAGAATTACAACCTCGAGCCATATCGAAAGACACTCAATGGCTACTTCGTCCGGGAAGGGGAAAGTACTCCCTACTTTATCTTTTCAGAACCATGGACTGATGATAAAGGAAAAGCGCCAACCGGGCTTTGAAATCTTCAGCGACTGCGATGCTTCTCCAGATGAAACAGAACCTGTCCCACTAATCCCTAATGATTTGTGGGGCACGAAGGCAGAAATGACGAGTGAATGGGACTTTGTGTTGGGAGAAGACATGCTGCGACAGTTCCAAGACCTGTGCCGGTTAGAAGACAGCCAGATCCATGCAATCTCCAAGGGGGACGCTCCAACTACTGATTACAAAAGACTAATACAGAAATGTGATGAGCCAATTCTAAACTGGCACGTCACCGGAGGACCAGTTGTTGATGAAGACTTCATGATCAAAGAGCTTGGTTGCACTCCCCATCCCCGCAGGAAGATAGGCCCTGTAACTTTCACATTAGAAGCAGGCTCCACCTCCGATGAACTCACTCAAGAGGAAATCGAGGCGGTGGCCGAACATGTATCCCTTACTTCCTTAATGAAAACTTTGATCTTTCCGAGTACCCTGAGATTGCTAACATCGTGAATGATGAATTAACTAATAATAATCAATATAACGAACACGTTAATAATGAATCATACGATGAGATAGATCAAGAAAACGAACAAATCATAAAAGAATTAGCTAAGCAAGTAGGTCATTGTGGAAAGAATGGCCCTGTTGACGACAAGGATCGGCAGCTTCTTCAAGGGGGAAGACAGAGAAACCTTGACGCAGCTCCTCAGAGAATATGTCGACGTCTTCGCTTGGTCCTTCAAAGATATGCCTGGGTTGAATCAGTCAGTTGTAGAACACAAGATACCGCTGCTACCCAACGCCAAGCCAGTCAAACAGAAACTACGCAGAATCAAGCCGGAATGGTCAATGCTAGTGAAAGTGGAAATCATGAAACTCTTGAAGGTAGGGTTTATCAAAGTGATCGAATATCTAGAATGGCTAGCAAACACGGTACAGGTAGCCAATTCGAACGGGAAAATACGAGTCTGTGTCGATTTCAGAGACTTGAATAAGGCATCCCCTAAAGATGACTTCCCGCTACCAAACATAGACATGTTGGTCGACGCCACAGCCGCATACGAGGTCCGCTCATTCGTCGACGGTTTCGCAGGATATAACCAAATCCTCATGGCAGAGGAGGACCAGCACAAACCAGCATTCACCACGCCTTGGGGAACGTTCTGCTACACGGTCATGCCATTTGGTCTCAAGAACGCAGGGGCTACTTACCAAAGGGCAGTCACGACACTATTCCACGACATGATCCACAAGGAAATAGAGGTATACGTGGACGACATGATTATTCACTCAAAGGGGACAGATGGTCAGCACTTCAGAGATCTCAGAAAATTCTTCAATCGACTGAGACAGCACAAGATGAGGCTCAACCCGCCAAATGCTCATTCGGAGTGGTCAAAGGGAAAGTCTTAGGGTACATGGTCACAGAGCGTGGCATAGAAGCAGACCCCGCCAAGATAAAAGCCATCACATACATGCCTCCACCCAGAACACAGAAAGAAGTAAAGGGATTCATGGGCAGACTCCAATATATCAGTCGATTCATCAATCAACTGACTATAATGTGCGACCCCATCTTCAAGCTACTTAAGAAAAACGCACCTCAAGAGTGGACCGAAGAATGTCAAGAAGCATTCGAAGAAGTTAAGCACTACTTAACTTCCCCACCCATCCTGGTTCCACCACACAAGGAGAAGCCCTTGAAGTTGTACCTCACGGTTACTGACAATGCATTAGGGGCTATGCTCGCTCAAGAACAGCCTGCCTTGCACACAGAGAATGCCATCTATTTCGTCAGCCGCAGATTCCAAGGTAGCGAAATCAACTACTCTCCACTCGACAAGTCTTGCGCTGCTCTTGTTTGGGTAGCACAAAGGCTAAAGCACTATATGGAAGCCTTCCCAGTTCGCCTCATTGCAAAAATGGATCCACTGAAATATATCCTAGACAAATCAAATTTGTCTTCGAGATTAGCCAAATGGTACTTCATGCTCGCGGGGTATGATATCACTTACGTCACTCAGAAATCCGTCAGGGGGAGTGTATTCGCAGATCAATTGGTCGAATTTCCTTGTGACGAAGTGAAGGGGGAAGACCCGCGATTCCCTGATGAGGACATCATGAGTATAGAAGAAGAAAATAAGTGGCAATTATTTTTCGATGGCGCAGCCAATAAGAGAGGTTTCGGCATCGGAATGTTGTTGGTAGACCCTAACGACATCTATACTACACTGGCAGTACGTCTTGACTTTGACGCCACCAACAACACCGCAGAATACGAAGCTTGCATAGCGGGGCTTGAGGCAGCCCTAGAAAGCAACGTGACTGAACTCGAGGCATTCGGGGATTCCCAATTAATCATCAATCAGACATTGAAGAAGTGGAGGGTCCAAGATCCAACCCTTCAAAGATACAGTGTCCACCTCCAAGAGTTGACGCAACAATTTCAAGATGTCTCATTCCACTACCTTCCCAGAGACAAAAATCGGTTTGCGAACGCATTAGCCACACTCGCTTCTTTGGTCGAAATACCTAAAGGAAAAGCAGTCAAACCCTTCAAAATAACACGGCGTGCAACTCCTGCCTACTGCGCCGTTATAGATCTCCATGACTGCAAGGACAAATGGTTATCCGAATGTGTCATTGTTGGGAACTCCGAAGAGAAACCATGGTACTATGACATTTGGCATTTCATCCTAGATGGAACCATCCCACCTGAGACGGACCAAAAGACTCAGATCGCCCTTAAGAGGCTGGCCGCCAATTATGTCATCACTGCGGGCCGTCTATTCAAGAAACATTCCCAAGGAAACCTCCATTGTGCCACCGAGGAAGAGGCCCAAGAAATAATGGACCATGTTCATCAAGGCATATGTGGAACCCACATGAGCGGAAACATGCTCGCCAAAAAGATCATCAGACAAGGGTACTTTTGGCTAACCATGGAAGCCGACTGTACCAGAATGGTCAAGAAGTGCCACAAGTGTCAGATACACGCCAACCTTCAACATGCACCGCCTTCCTTGCTGTACCCTATGACTTCTCCTTGGCCGTTCTCGACATGGGGAATAGACGTGATTGGAAAGGTCACACCCATAGGAGCTAACGGACACTGCTTCGTCCTAGTAGCCATCGACTATTTCAAATAATGGGTTGAGGCCGCCTCCTACAAAGTTCTGAATGCCAGAAAGGTTGCAGAATTCATCAAGCTTAACATCATCTGCCGATACGGGATTCCGCAAGAGATGATATCCGATAAGGGGTCACACTTCGAGAAGGAAACTGATCGCCTCCTCACGGAGTACAATATCACAAGACACAAGTCGTCTCCTTAGAGGCCTCAAACGAACGGAGCAGTTGAAGCCGCGAACAAAACAATCGAGACTATCATCAGAAAAATGGCAGTCACTGGAAAAGACTGGCCCGACAAGTTACCTTTCGCACTGTGGGGATATCTCACTTCAGTCCGAACAGCTACAGGAGAGACTCCCTACGCCCTCACATTCGGAATGGAGGCTGTCTTACCAATAGAATTGGAAATACCATCACTTTGGGTTCTCCTAGAAAACCAAGTGAACGAGGTCGACTGGCTAGGAAGCAGATACGAAGAGTTGGCCCTGTTGGACGAAAGAAGGTTGAAATCAGCCGAACATACTCAAGCTTACCAAAGAAGAATGGCAAGAGCTTTCAACAAAAAGGTCAAGACAAGGAACATCAGAGTAGGTGACCTGGTTCTCTGTGACACCGTCCTGGACCTTTCAACCCGCTAGGCAAGTGGGGACCAAGATGGATAGGACCCTACATTGTGAAGAAGATATTCTCTGGGGGAGCCCTTCAGCTGGTGGACTTAGACGGAGATCAACTACCGAAGCCAGTCAACATGGACAAGCTCAAGAAATACTTCGCGTGACTTGGCCTCCTAAAAAGAAATCGCTCGCTAGGTTGAAAATCCCGAAAAGGACGGCCTAGGCAAAAATTAGAGCTCGCACAATAAAAGAAGCCCGCTAGATTGAAAACCCGAAGGGGCGGTCTAGGCAGAAGAAAGGGTGTGCATATATAAAAGAAAAAAAAAGGGCCTTATCTCGCGCGAGATTACCCCTCAGCATGGAGCCGTATGTTGTCCTTTTTTCTCTCAAAAATGAACTACGTTAGACCTGAGCCTCTTATTTAATTGATGTAAAATAGGAACGTAGGCAGCCTTCGGGTTCGGTCTAATCAAATAAATAAATCTACTTTTGTCCTTTATTAATCGAATGCATTTTATTAATGACAAAAGGGAAATCCTAACCACAACGACTAATTTGCTAAGCTAACAACCTTGAAAAAAAATACTAATAAAGCAAAACAATTGATCTATCAAAGCAATCTCTTGGTACTCCTTAAGATCTAGCCTTTCATTGACTTGGTAGGCCGGCAGACATGATCTCCACCATCGTCGCGATCCTTCTTGCGCTTCGGACCCTTTGAAGCAGAGCATCCCTCGAGACGATCAAAGACAGACTCCGAAAGCCTCTTGAAGACATTGGGCCTATCTAAAGCTTGCGTCTTTCCAGGCATCCCTTTGCCTCGCCTCTCGTACCAATCCCCGTCGAGAAAATCCTGAGTTTGATCAGTTCGCACATTAGCAGGATCAGACTGAGCCTCACTCCTTCGCAAAATACTTCTAGCTACAAAAGAATCTCCTAGCAGTGAAAGCCGCAGATCATCAATCTTCTCCACACTAGGGTGACCAGTATGAAGGAACCAATCCAAATACTTGTCAAACAAGAAGATGCTTGCATTAAAGGTCCGAAGGTTCGACCAGCGGTCCCGACTAGTTCCTTCACCCCATGCTTGAGCTAGCGCCTGCACAAACTCTACACCAATGTAAGACACTTCGCGAGAAGCTCCTTCAAAAGATAAGTGTCCTGCGACTGACCAAACTGACGGAGCACCCGCTTGGGAAAATAAAAGGAGGAATCTCGCAAACCCGGAAGACCAACCCTCATGTCCAAGATAATGGCAAATTCTTCAACAGCAGGCACCATCTCATTCAAAGAAAAATTGAAAATATGGACAGAGGGATCCCAAAATCTAGCAGCACCCTGCAACAGATTCCAATCCGGTTGGAGGTTCTTCAAAGTGAAAAAGATTCTGAATCCAAATTCTTCAATAAACCTATTGCGAGATCAGTTGTGAAACGACCTCACAAAGTCTCTTGATGCTTGCTTGAAAGAATCAATCACTTCGGACGACAGGGAAAAATCATCGACAATCATGGACGTTGGGGCAATCTCCTTGGAAGCCATGGATCGTAGGGTTGGAAAAGAAGGCAAGAGTTTCACCCTAATAGAATATCTCTAGAGTTTGAAAGGCTAGAATGAGTCATCTGACCGAACTACGGGGTGATTTTATAGGGAAAACTGACAAATTCCTGTTCGAAAAAGGAAGAGAACTCTGTCTGGATAGCGTGTCTCGTGCGAGACACCTTGTCCCGCGTGAGATATCCCTACGGCAAAACATCAATAGTTCTGCTCAAGAAGCAATCTAGCCCCGACTTGACGAAGCAAGTCTCGAAAAACCTGCGCATACAGTTCATAATACGCAGTGCGACACCAAGATCAAGCTCAAAATTGTGGCCTAACAACCATTCTATTTCGAAAAACATGGAAAGCCGAGAAAGTTAATTAACTAACTAATTAAACCTAGGATTAGGGATTAAGAAAACATGTTTTTGTGCTACCTACTTGTTTCTAATAGGTACCAAAGAAAAAGAAAGATTGTCTGGGCCCACAAGGCCAATATATACAGATCATCAGAAATCAGATAAAGAGAAAAGGAGGGGATCACGCCATCAAGTCGCCCGAGCTGCCGGCACCTCCGCCATCACCACCACGGGGGCTACCATCCCTCCTCGACCTCTTAGCTCCGCAAGTAGGGGTCACCGCTGAGGCAACTGTCGACGCCGCCAAAGAAGCCTTATGGAACAGCCTCTCGGACAGGTCCGACACCAGGGCCATTAGTCCCGCCATCTTGGTCGCTCCACGGTTGTAATCGGCCGCGGACATAGTGACCTAACAACAAAAGAAAGGAAGTGCTCAGATGAAGTCGAACATATACATTTATATGGACGAATACGTGAAATACCAACAAAAACATACCGAGGAGACATCCGGCGGGAGGCGGTAACCCTTAGGAATATGATCCAGAGTCGGGATGTGGCCCATCATTGGCATACTCCCCATCATATAAGTATAGCTCAGAGGACCGAAATTCGGGGCAAAAGGCAGAGAACCAGCAGACTGGGAAGAAGTGCTAGGGGCTGATGAACCTAAGGCAGAGGCAGAGGCGGAGCCACGAGCATGCGATCGCCTATCACCCACCAGGAGGGGACCCATCAAGCGAGGAAGGAACTCCGCATATGATGCCCCGGGAATCACATAAGCCATCGCCGCATCACCCACCAGAAGACTAGCATAATCGTCATCTGGAATAGAGTGGGTGGGATACATCGCTCTAGGCGGATCTGCCGGCACCATATATGATTCTCTACCCCGGCCATGCTGAAGGAAGACCCGCTCACCAAGATACATAGTATCTCCCTCCAAAGATGCCAGCATTCTCTGCATCCCAGTAGCATCCCAAGCGCGATGCACATCCCACTCCAACAGGGTCCACGGATAAAGGCCTAGCCTCTCATACTCAAAAGTGTCCAGCATGGCCCGCGCCTCCGCGACCGTCAGGGTCCACTCCTGGTTCTCCTCCTCATCAACGCTCCGATTAGGGTGGCTCCACCTCCTGATATCCGGGAATAAAGGGGTCCGACTCTCCATCTCAAACCTGTACAATCCAAGGACAGTATAGCCCCATATCTGCACAAGAAAGCAGAGCGGATTTAGTAGGAAATACAGACAAAGCATACAAGCAAAGGACAGAGACAAAATCAAAGAGCATACCTCCCAGGCATAAGAATACCCTGACAGAGAATCCTTGGTGTGCCTACACGCCTCGTCCATGGCGTGATAGCAGAAGGCCAGCCCCGCTGAGACCCAATCATATCCACTCACCTATTCCAGATTCACCAACAAACGTAACAGAGAAAGACGAGCCGTAGAAGAGTGCTTCGCGAAAATGGTCTCAGAAAGAATGTACCAGAGGGCACCCCTCACCAACCGATCATTGACTGCGTTCGGCTTCTCCGCATAATCCTCAATCTGGCGCCGGAGGGGTGTCAACTCAGTAGCAAACCCCTTAACCTTGTTAGGGGAGAAACCGATCAACTGCCTCCACGCAGCTGGACCCGCAGGCTTATAACCCGAAATCTTCGGCAGGGGATCGCCAATGAACTCTAGCCCCATGATAGAAAGGAAATCAGTCAGAGTTATAGTCGCTTCCCCGAAGCGCAAATGCAAGGTGTGGGTAGTATCCCACCACCTCTCCCGGATCGCCTGAAGAACTTGGGGAGTCCGCCTCATCCCCTGAAGGTTATCAACAAAGGTCAATAACCCCATTTGGGCCACCCTTTCCCAAACACCATCAAGATCCTTGATCTTGTCCCACACCGCTCTAGCCATTTTCGGGCTCCCTCAACAATTCTTCGTCGGCCTATATGACTGCAAGACGGAGGAAAAACAAAAAGGGCAACATTAGAAATCATTCCATGTCAGAAAATCAATGAAATAGAAGAAAATTTTCATTGGGGCATTTCATCGAACACTTGGCGTGCGTACAAGAAAAGCTTGCCCAAGGATGCCATTGATGATCCGAATCAACCTCTCCTACAATTTATGATGTGTAGAAGGCTCATACGCACACAATGTAACAACAATCATCCAACAAAATGCACAAAATCAGAGCATGCAAGAAAGAACCTAGTTCTAAGCATAGACAAGAACAAGAAAAGAAAAGCCATTGATGAAGTTTGGGATTCAAAAGGGTTCAAGCTCAATGCAATACAAGAATCAAGAGTTGAGAAAGAAACTCTTACCAAGCCCTCCTGAATGATGGTAGAGATGTGCGCGTGCCTATCAAAGGTGAGATCATCACGGGGATAATCCTTCCCTAGCAAATAACTCCCCAAAATAGGATTCCTTTGTTCTTGAGCCATTGATTATGGAGGGGGGAGGGATTGAGAATTGATTGGAAGGAAGAAACACCAAGCAATCCACGAAAAAATCACAGAGAAAACGACCTTGGCTTGAGCTAGGGGGGGCTTTGAAATGGATGTTTTCAAATTAAGTAAGAGCTGCTGTTATATTGCCCGACAGTAGAAGTCCCGCACGATACATCATATCTCGCGCGAGATATACCTTCTGGAATTTTACGAAATTGTCCTCGACAATAAGCATCTACGCAACGTCAAAATTCAATATTTTGACACATTTACCCTTGGAAATGATAAACTAGCAAGGAAACGTGGAAAAATCGGCACCGCAAGTCACGGAACGAGCCAAACGTGACATACGCACGATCGCCCGGTACGACACTAGTCGCCCGAAAACCGAGTGGTCCAAAGATCAACTCAATCCACATGATTCAGAGCCCAGAAAGGTGAATCATCAAAATTAAAAGCCCGGTCCAACGCCCAAACAGGTGGATCGTCATCAGAAAAACCCGGTCCAACGCCCAAACAGGTGGATCGTCATCATCAAAAAGCTCGGTCCAACGCCCAAACAGGTGGATCGTCGAACCAAAAGCTCGATTCAACGCTCAAACAGGTGGATCGTTGAACCAAAAGCTCGGTCCAACACCCAGACAGGTGGATTGTCAAATCAAAAGCCCGGTCCAACGCCTAAACAGGTGGATCGTCAAAAGAAAAGCTCGGTCCAATGCCCAAACAGGTGGATCGTCAAACCAAAAGCCCGATTCAACGCCCAAACAGGTGAATCGTCATCCTCAACAACAAAAAGCCTGATTCGGAGCCCAGAAAGGCGAATCGTCTCAAAAATCAACAGGACTCAAAGGACCGGACAGGTAAGCCTTTGTTTTTCTAACACATTTCCCGCAGGTTCAGAGCCCAGACAGGCGAATCTTCAGACAGACAGGTATATTCTGAATTGGGTCTTGATTTGATTCCTCTGTATGAATTTACCTTTTCAAAAAACAAAATCTCCTCGATTTTCAAATAATTTTCAAAATACCTAAAGCAGCCTTTTCGTGTTTTGGAGTCGAACTACGTCATGGTCTGATTCTCCGATAGAGATACGTAGGAAGCCATGCGGCCCGACCATCCCGACGTTCAGAATGATGTCTTTTCTATCGACGACATGACTTCTTCCATAAGTCTTGTCGCCGAGGGACTCTGTAGACACCCCATTCTGAACACATCGGATCATATTTATACCACTCTAAGTCTCGCTTTGAGTCAAGAAGTAGAAATCCACCATTTCGTCATGTTTCGTTATGTTTTGACTAACCGTCGTTAGTTTGGGACTAAACTGCATACGAGATAACGAGGAAAGGACGGAATTGTCCACAGAAGCAATATCTCGCCGTAAGATGGCGTGTCTCGCGCGAGCTATCCTCCCTTTGCAGCATGCAGAAGGCAGTTTCCTCGTCGATTTCAACCTCTTTTCGGGATAAAACATCATCCATCCGGCCAACCAATAGAATTTGGAGTCTGGAACCATCTTGAAGTGTTTGATCTCATCTTCAACACTTCCCCAACCCCTATAAATACTTGGTGACTTCCAAGGTTCAAAAGGTCCACAATTTCACAACACACACATTTTGTTGGTTTCTCTCCTTGAAAGAATCCTACAAAATCACCCTAAAATCACCTCAAAGTTTGTTTGTCAACCTTGTTGATAAACAAACATCAAGATCCAAGTCAAGGACTGAGGCGAAGCTCTGTCCGTATCAAGATTCGATTCTAAACTTGAGTCGAAACTCTGCCCAAATCACCTCACGCAAGGTAACTCCCTAAATCCCTTTCTAATTGATTGTTAGAGTGGTATAAGTCCATAGAATCTATGATCGGCCTAGAGCCTCTCCAAGACATGGAGACGGTCTCGAAGCAATCGATCCTACATTCCGTTTAACCCCGTTAAATGGATCTTTTATTTGTATTATTTAAAATCTTCTTCTTCCTTTTGAAAACCTCTCTTTTCTTTAGCAAGATCGATCTCCAGATTGGGTGGAATGGATGCTCATTGACCTACCCATTCCATAACCTAAGCCCCGAACCCAAATCTCTTTCAAAAATGGTTTTTCTATGTTTTCCAAACGAATAATATAGGTGGAGACTCAAAAAGATAAAATTCTTCTCACAACGCTACAATAGTCAGCACATAGACTACAGAAAGGATGAAATAGCTAGCACGGGACCTCAAGCGTTTCAGAGGACTCAAGGCTAATCCGATTAGGGGAGCGTTCCTCGACATCACTGCTCTACCTGGACCAACTGCCACCAATGTCCAGCACGAGTACACACTCAAGGGAATCCCAGACAAGGAAGAGCAACTCAAGGTACTCTCTATGGGAAACAGATTGTTCGGGTCAGTCGTCGAGGCCACATTCGAGACAGTAACTCCAAAGCGAAGGAACCGTAATTCATAGAAGACGCTCTTAGTGGACCGGCTCTACGAGAGTCTTTTGAAGAAGTCATGGAGGTGCCAAACTGATTGACCTAAGCTCCGAAACAGCATGATCGCCATGATTGGGACGGCGAAGCCAAGCCTCTCGATCCCCGCACCCTCATCAAGCATCCAGCAATGCCATTGAAGAATTGGGTAACTTTCCCACGGACCAAGGGCAAGCCGGGCAATTGGAAGATAAGTGGGCCCGCACCCACATCTCCCTAAACCCGGTCTCAAACCCTCTGAGTCAGTCCTTGTCAGAGTCCAGTCCTCTGAGTCATCTAACGGCCTTACGCCGGAGGACTATGATAATGTAGCCAACCATGTATTTCCGTTCTTATTTAATGAAAAGTCTGATCTTTCGGAGTATCCCCTCATTGCCACTTTAACAAATGATAAGTTAACAAACAACTTAAAAGACGTTAATAACTCAATTGATAAAGAAGCAGACACATTAAATGAACAATACATTAAGGAAGTTCTCGAGCGTGTAGTTGAGCAAGAGGACAACCGGACCCAAGCTGCCGAAGAGGTTATGACCAAAGTGAACCTGGGGTCAGTGCAAGAGCCTAAAGAGACACAAGTGGGCAGTTTCTTCGCCGATGCAGAAAAGAAGCCACGATAAGCCTCCTCAGGGAGTATGTTGACGTGTTCGCTGGTCATACCAGGACATGCCGAGGACTCGATCCCTCGATCGTGGAGCACGAGAATTCCCTGGATCCCGAATCCAAGCACTGTCAAACGAAGGCTGCGCAAGATCAAGCCAGAGTGGTCCTTGCAAGTTAAAGAAGAAATCGAGAAAATGCTCCGAGTTGGTTTCATCAGAGTGATCGAGTACCCGACTTGGCTCTCCAACATCGTGACGGTCACCAAGGCCAATGGAAAGGTCAGATGCTGTGTGGATTTTCGGGATCTCAACAAGGCCAGCCCTAAAGATGATTTCCCACTGCCTAACATCGACATGCTGGTCGACACCACGGCAAATTTCAAAGTAAAATCCATTGTGGATGGGTTCGCTGGATACAACCAGATCAAAATGTCCGAGGAGGATCAAGCCAAAACTGCCTTCACCACTCCATGGGGGACATATTGCTACACGGTCATGCCGTTCGGTCTGAAGAATGCTGGGGCTACTTACCAGCGGGCTGCAACAGCCCTCTTCCATGACATGATTCACAAAGAAATCGAAGTATATGTCGACGACATGATCATCCACTCCAGAAGATCAGACATACAGCACATGACAGATCTGAGAAAGTTTTTCGATAGACTCAAAAAGCACTCCATGAGATTGAACCCTGCGAAATGCACCTTCGGCGTCAAGCGCGGCAAGGTACTGGGGTACATGGTCACAGAAAGAGGTATCAAAGTCGATCCCAAGAAAATCAAGGCCATCATCGACATGAAGCCGCCTCAGACTTTGACAGAAGTAAAGAGTTTTATGGGAAGACTTCAGTACATCAGTCGCTTCATCAACCAGTTGACATCTCTCTGCGAGCCCATGTTCAAACTGATGAAGAAGAACACCGACATCAAATGGGACTCCGAGTGCCAAACGACTTTCGAGAAAATCAAGACCTACTTGGTGAATCCCCCAATTACGTGCCCGCCGCATGAAGACAAGCCACTACTCCTGTATCGACGATGAGACACGTCAATCGGAGCAATGCTGGCACAAGAGCAGAAAGATTCCAAGGTTGAGCATGCAATCTACTTCGTAAGTCAGAAGCTTCAAGGAAGTGAACTCAGCTACTCAGCGTTAGAAAAAACTTGTACCGCCTTGGTATGGGTAGTCGGGAAACTGAAACACTACATGCAGTCGCATTCGGTTCTCCTGGTCTCCAAAATGGACCCCGTCGATATCTCTTTGACAAGTCATCACCTTTGTCAATGCGACTAGCCAAGTGGTCATTCTTCTGCTGAGTTCGACATCAAGTACATTGTCGAGAAAATCAACGAAGGGCGAGTAATGGCGAGATCGGTGGCCCACTTCCCAAGCGGTGAACCTAAGGGTCACGATCCGCAATTTCGGACGACGGAATCTTTTCACTCGACGGCGCAAACCGCCGGCAACTCTTCTTCGATGGGGCGGCCAACAAGAAGGGGAATGGTATTGGAATGCTCCTTTTCGATCCCAGGACGAGCACACTCCCATAGCCATCAAGCTGAATTTTGAAACAACCAATAATGCGGCGAGAATATGAAGCTCGTGCGGCGGAGTGCAGGAAGCCGCCCTCGAGCGCAACATCTCGGAAGCTGGATGTATACGGAGACTCGGCATTGATCATCAATCAAGTGTCCAACAAATGGAAGACGGTAGATTCGGCCTCCGAAGTACCACACGTACATGGAGGAGCTCATCGCTCGGTTCAAGGACATCTCTTTTCATTATTTGCCAAGAGACGAGGAACCGCTTCGCGAGATGCCACGGCAACCCTCGCCTCTCTTGTCGAAATTCCCGATGGGAAAGCAGTAAAACCCCTCAGAATAGGCAGACGGGAAACACCCACTTATTGCTGTGAGATCGAAATAAAAAAAGAAACGATCGACGAACCCTAGTACAATCAAATTTACCAGTACCTCTAAAATGGAGAAGCTTCCTTCACAAATGAAGATGGAAAATACAAAGAAGGGATCAAAGCCAAAAATATGATGGCATTAAAATGCCTGGCATCCCATTTCGTCATTCTGGGGGGTATGTTATACAAGAAGCGCCACCAAGGACCACTCCTTCGGTGTGTAAACAAAGAAAAAGCCAGCAAGCTAATGAACGAAGTTCACAACGGAACCTGCGGTCCGCACATGAACGCCCGAGCATTGACACAGATCATCCTCCGTATGGGATACTACTGGATATCAATGGAAACAGACTGCATCCAGTTCGTCCGAAGCTGCGACAAATGTCAAAAGTTCCCCAACCTCAATCACATCCCTCCTCATGAACTCTATTACATGACTACGCCATGGCCTTTCACCACATGGGGAATTGACGTCATCGGCATGATCACTCCACCAGGGAGCAATGATCACGAGTTCATTCTAGTCGCAGTCGACTACTTCACCAAATGGGTAGAATCCAGATCGTACAAGGTACTGAATTCTAAGAAGGTGGCTGAGTTCATCCGAGAGAACATCATGTGCCGATACGGAGTGCCCAACGAGATCATATCCGACAAAGGGACTCACTTCGAAGGAGATTGTGACCAACTGCTGACCGAATTTAGAGTCACGCGTCACAAGTCTTCTCCTTACAGACCACAAACCAATGGTGCAGTAGAGGCAGCCAACAAGACTCTCGCCATGATAATCAGGAAGATGACCACCAGAGGTCGGGACTAGCCCGAAAAGCTACATCTAGCCCTCTGGAGATACCGAACATCAGTCAGAACCGCTACAGGGGAGACTCCGTTTGCGCTTACCTATGGAATGGAAGCGATGTTACCTGTGGAATTGGAAATTCCATCCCTCTGAGTCCTCTTGGAAAACGGGATCAATGAAGTCGAATGGCTATAAAGCCGTCACGATGAACTTGCTCTACTCGACGAGCGCAGATTGAAGGCCATGGAACACACTCGAGCCTACCAAAGCAGAATGGCTCGAGCATTCGACAAGAAAGTCAAGATCCGAGACATCAGAGAAGGCGACTTGGTGCTAAAGGGAAAGCCTCCTACGCAGACCAATCCCCTTGGAAAGTGAGAGCCTACCTGGATAGGACCGTTCGTGGAACAAAGAATCTTCTCCGGAGGAGCCATGAAGTTAGCAGACTTGGACGGGAAACCTTTCGTTAACCCCGTGAACGGAAGCAAGCTCCGCAGATACTTCGTTTGAGGAAGTGCACGAGTCAACTCTCTTTCCCCATACACCGTCCCCTCAGTAAAATTAAAGTGCTAAAAGAGTAATACCCAACTGGATACAATCCCGCTAATGATCCAGGTAAAAATTAGGGTCGCACTTCTTTTGTCTTCGTTTTCTCAAATTCACCTAAAAGTGTCGAACTACGGTGACCTGAACCCCTTAGTCCAATTGTAAAAGGGGAACGTAGGCAGCCATCATTGGTTCGGTCTAAAAAAAAAACAACAAAAAATACAATAAGCATCAATTGCTTGTGTTTCGAAAAACTCTTTTCATTTAACCTACAAATTCATTACGGTTAAAACAATCTTTGATGAGTTCAAGCACGGTCAACTCTTGACTCGCTACGCGCTAGCAAAACTACAATAAAACATTAATCAGTTAATGTGTCTGCAATGATAATGGGTGGATACTACGGGCCGGCAAGGTCAACCTAGTTTCCCGTACTTGGTCCTTCATCCTTTTTCCCCTTCCACTTTCCCCGTGAGTGTTCTTCACCTTTACGGGGAATACTCCGGTAGTCCTTCTACACGGCTCGGGGACCACTTCCCGATGCCTCCGTCAAACTGTAGCGTCAGCGACCCTTTCCCTAGCTCTGTCTCGAGCTGCCTCGCTTCGAGCCATCATGACCGTGCTTTGATTGGCCTCCTGATCAGCATTGGCCTCATAATCAGCCATGTCATTCCCAGTACGATCCCCAGGATTAGCTCTCGCTTCGGTCCATCCAAGGTCGAGCTGCCAAGGTGTCCGGCACCCAACAGCTCACTCCGTCTCCACAAGATAGCCATCTGTGTCTCCCCTATACACTCTTCATACCAGTTCAAATACTGCGTCGACAGAACAGTGCCCCCTCTCCGGTGAAAGAGAACCCTGGCAGGAAAGGACGTGTATTGCCACCACCGCGTGAGCAGCAATAGCGTCGAAGGATCTTCCATCGGCGAGAGATCCCACCTCGAAGGTAGCAACGTAGACGAGCCCGTCAATGGCATCTGCTCCAGCCCGTCTTTGTCGCGGAGAACCAACGATGGAATGTAGAAAGACGTGCGAGACGGCCCGGCACTCGACAGCAATAGACCCTCTGAGCGGTCGGACAAGTCTGTAACTTCCCGATGGGGAACCCACCATCGCAAGTGATGCGTGCGAGTGCGGCCATCGAGCTCCGGCTCGGCTGATTGCCCCCAATCACCAGAGGACGTCGAGAGAAGGACCAAGCGTCACAAGACATTGGCACCTCAGGCATCATCTGCAGTCTCTCCCTCAACCGCATGGTAAGCATAGCGGGACTCCCTCCCCAAGACCAACGGCACGATGTCTCCCCCGCTCGGCCTTTGCCTCACCGGGTCCGATTACCTTTGTGATGGCACACACCCGAGGGCGTGAACGTGAGCAGTTAGCGATCGCGCACGGAAGCAAATGCGTCCCCACGCAAAAAATGCTCCCTCGGCTCAGGCAAATCTATCGGGCTGAGTCCCGAAATGTCGACATAATCGGTAGTCGATGCTCGGCATCCGTGTGCTTCTCCAGTAGAGATACCAAGTAAAGACACTAGCTTCTCAACGGTGGCCATGCCACCGGTATACGGAAGAACTAGGCTTGTTCGAGTCTCGAGGTCCTCCCAGAATGGCCTGGAAATCTTCAAAATTAGGAGTGATTTCGTTGTACGAAAAGTTGTACACATTCCTCCTTACGTCCCAGAAGAGAGACACGGCTCTCAAAAGATCCCAATCTGGCATGAGCTCCTTCAAAGCCAAAACAGATTTCATCCCGTAACAACCTTCGAAAAACCCTTTGTTCTGTCTCGTGTGGTTCCGTACCCACGACTGAAAGTTGTCCAAATATTGCTCTTGCATCCGAGACGATAGCTTGGGAAAGGGAGCCATGGAAAATGAAGGAAACCTTGGGAATTTGAGAAAATTCAGCTAACTGATCAGAGGAGAATGCGCAGTTCTTAACCAATTGCAAAGCTGAAACTGCAATTTAAAAGACTCTGGAAATTCACTCACAGTCCGGCCGGACTCCCCTTGCAATTGACCCGGTCAACTCTGCAGCCAGCTGCTCCTAAATTGGAAGCAATTCCAAACAACGCCCTGTTCATGCCTTATGAATCTGCGTGCTGCCCCTAGTTTTATTTAACCAATGCCAATATCCCTTCCGCCCTGGGCTCGTGCAACAGTGCAAATAATTAATAATCAGTTCATATAGGCTTAAATTTTGACCCGTTCAATTTTTAATGCATGTTTTGATCAACCTACTTCCTTATTTGCCGAAAATAACAGAAGGTAATCATTAAATAGATGCGCAAAATGCAGGTTCCGCCCCACGGGCGCCTTTTTCAAATACAGTTCAAATCAAATCGTTCCAGACGATACAACAAAAAAAAGAGAGAAAGCAGTAAAGGAAGGACTACTCCGAGTCCTGCTCGTCATCCGAGCACTCGGCCTTGCTTCACTCCGCAGTGCTACGGATCCGTCGCAAACAGAAGTCGCCAAATTCCTCGGGGCGGGAATATGCGAAAGGCCTCCTCGGCGTCGAGAACTCGAGGAATCTCCCTCTCGTGCCCGAGTGCGAAGAGGGATGAGCTCCCGAGCCCGGCCGTTCCGCCCCGCGAGGCGCGAATCCTGTACTGAAAGTCATCCCCACCGGCCCAGGTGGGAGCGAGGGCGGAGCCTCTCGGCCTAGACGGCCTCGGCTCACGAACGTCCACGCTCCTCCGGGAACTGCACCTCATGAACTCCACGAGCCTCCTAGCGTAGGCGGACCACCCGTCCACCAGTCTCATAGCCTCGTTGTACGTACGACTAGACACATGCGAACCAGGAAAGTCATCAGAAGACAAGCTGAAAGTACAGACGCAACATTTGCAAAATGCTACTATCAAATGCATAAAAAATGCTCACCGAAGTGTTGGGGTCAACCCTATACCAAGGTCTCGGCTCATCCGGGAGCGGGATCACCAGTCGCCTGCGCGAACCGTCCAGCCCCTCGTACGCCAGCCTAGCGCGTGGGAGCGGGAGATCTCGGGGATATCCGGGGCCCTCGCCCTCCTGTCTTTGCACCTGTGGGCTCCTCAGCCTCATCCTCAAGAAAGTCTCATAGTCGGCCCCCGCTATGACATAATCGGTGTAGAACACACCCTGTCTATACCTCTCCAACTCCTCCATCGGCATCAACGAGAGGATCTTTGCATGAGCATAGGAGGATCCACAGGCACCATCGGAAGTGACCCGGGCCATGCGACGGGTCACCCCTCTCCCGAGATACATAGCATCACAATGAAGTCCCACCAGGAGCTTCCGCCGCCGCGTAACCTCGCTAGCAACCTGAACTGCGACAGCGTGGAACCGACTCCACCAGGTCAGCTGGATCCTCTCGGAGAACTCCCGGCTCAAGGCCAGAGACACCTCCTCGTACGACAATCGAGTGCCCACTCTCGACGAGACCGCCTTCTTCGCCTTCTTCTGCCAAACCAGCATGGCAGAGAACAGGGGTCGATACGCCTCCCTAATGTCCCACTCCTGTTGACTGAACACCTCATAGCACCGGACACTGTCAAGCAAATGGAAAGTTATGTCGGCTACGGAAGCGAGATACATACGAGTACATAAAAGAGACAAGGAAGAGAAAAAGATGTGAACTTACATCCAAAGCATGCGAGAAACAGCTCAAGGAACTCTCCTCTCCCCGCGAGAATCTGTCCAGGGAATGGTAGAGCTCGGCCAGTCTAGCCTCCCCCCATGCATACCCCCTCACGACATCCAAGTCTGTCAACGACCCGAGCATAGGGAAGTGACAGGATGTGTCAGAAGTCAGAAACAAAGTCACTGACAACGCGAACCAAATAAACCCTCGAGCCAGGCACTCCGCGGTCATCCTCAAAGATCTAGCCAAATAATCTACAATACCCGTCTGCAGATGCACCTCCATCGGCCTGTACCGAATACCCAAGCCCCTAGCATCGGTAATATCAAAACCCAGCAGCTCCGACAACTGCTCCGGGGTATAACCATCCACCCACACCAGCGTGTTGCCCCAGAATGGCAACCCAGTGATAGCGGCAAAGTCAGTGGGAGTCACCGTCGCCTCCCCCCATCTGAAATGGAAAGTGTGGGTCATATCCCACCAGTACTCGCTCAAAGCCACGTACATGGACCTGGCCCTCTGCGTATCAGCTATCGCAGCTACCGCACCGATAAATCCAGCCAACCCGGAGTCGAGCACCAGCTGCCATGGACTCCTCTCTCCCTCTCGAGCCTCGTCCGGGAATACCTCCCACAACGCTCGCATTGCCTCAAAGGCACCCCGACTCTTCTAATTGCTAACATAAACCTTCCCTCGCCCCTGCAGGTGAACAAAGCAAGGATACGTTAATACAGAAGCAACGTCAACAAAATGCACGAACGCATGTCAAAAGGATGCAATGCAGATACGGTTCTCATTCATTTCCTAACATATATTTCCATCCCTTCGAAAACTTCGTCGAATCCGAAACTTTCAAAACCTTTCGAAAACTCCGTCGAATCCGGAACTTTCAAAACCTTTCGAAAACTCCGTCGAATCCGGAACTTTCAAAACATTTCGAAAACTCCGTCGAAACTGGAACTTTCAAATCTTTTCGAACATTTCGAAAATTTACTCCGTCCCGAATTAAAGCTACTTTAATTTTGGAAAATGCATCTAGACATGGAATTTTGCGACCAAAATTTTTATGTCATCTACCCATAGTGTCAATTGAACTACATCCTAGTCAATTTCGACGAAGGTTCATAACTCATTCCTAGTCAAATTTCTAACATTTAAAGAATGCACATTCTTAAAATTAATGGAATTTGAGGAAAGCTTACTTGTCTCTCGATCCCTCCTTTGGAGTTGTGTTTATCCCTAGCCGGGTAGAACTCCGCCGGAATCAATGGATGAATATTGGTTCGAATGGTCCGAACCAACCGCGTTCTTTCGTCATCGGTCCTTCCATGACGAGCCATTGGTTCCCAATCATCTTCCATAGCAATTTTCCTTCAAAAATCTGAGCAAATCTCACAATTTGGGGTGAAAATTTTCTCTCCTTTCTCTCCTCTCTCGTCGGAAATGATGGAGAAAATGGTTTGGTTTGCGTCGGACTTGGAGCTGATTTGAACCTGGTCAAACTCAGTCCAAGTCCGGCCGGACTCTTATTGCACCAGGAAAAGATTCCTTCCAATTCAGTCCCTCAACTCTTTGCAGTTTCAATTTTACCCCTTTTGGCCCCCAAAAGTGTAAAATTTCCCCCCAGTTAGACATTTCTAACACCCCATCCCCCGAGGATAAATCCCCAGTTAGTTTTCGCTAACGATCGTCTCCAGACGTTAAATTCCCAGTTAGTTTTCACTAACGATCGTCTCCAGACGTTAAATTCCCAGTTAGTTTTCACTAACGCTCGTCTCCAGACGTTAAATTCCCAGTTAGTTTTCGCTAACGATCGTCTCCAGACGTTAAATTCCCAGTTAGTTTTCACTAACGATCGTCTCCAGACGTTAAATTCCCAGTTAGTTTTCACTAACGCTCGTCTCCAGACGTTAAATTCCCAGTTAGTTTTCACTAACGATCGTCTCCAGACGTTAAATTCCCAGTTAGTTTTCGCTAACGATCGTCTCCAGATGTTAAATTCCCAGTTAGTTTTCGCTAACGCTCATCTCCAGACGTTAAATTCCCAGTTAGTTTTCACTAACGATCGTCTCCAGAAGTTAAATTCCCAGTTAGTTTTCACTAACGATCGTCTCCAGACGTTAAATCCCCAATTAGTTTTCACTAACGATCGTCTCCAGACGTTAAATTCCCAGTTAGTTTTCACTAACGACCGTCTCCAGACGTTAAATTCTCCGTTAGTCCTCACTAACGCCCGTCTCCAGACGTTAAATTCAATCCCCGGTTGACGTTTGACATTTCAAACGCTCAATCATGTCTTCGGATATTCCAGTTACAATTCTGTCTCCAAACGTTAAATTCTCCGTTAGTCCTCACTAAACGCCCGTCTCCAGACGTTAAATTCAATCCCCGGTTGACGTTTGACATTTCAAATGCTCAATCATGTCTCCGGACATTCTAGTTACAATTTCGTATCCCGACGTTAAAATTCTATTGGTTTGCACCATCTTTCACTTCCCCGGCCGCCAGTCGTAAGCCCGATCATCCCACCTCAGCGGCCATCAAGGTAAGCCCGCACAACAATCCCTCTTCGGCCAGCAGTAAGCCCAAACACTCCTCCCCAGCAGGATCCTAAGACCATCCGTCTACGGAAGAAACGTCAATCAACCCCTTCAGTTCCTAACTGACCCCGTCAGAACCCGGGACACTCTTCCCTAGTGATGTGTCAGTCTCTCCCGAGACCACATCCCGTTCCTAACCCCGTGGTTGGAACGTCAATCCTTCCGAGTTGTTAATAACGCCAGTTTAACGCAACCGTTCCCAGGATAAACGTATCCTCGCAACTTCGGTTTGAGGCACCACACGCCCTCGTAAGTATCAGCAACCCCGGTTTGAGGCGCCACATGCCCTCGTATGATTCAGCAACTTCGGTTTGAGGCGCCACACGCCCTCGTCAGTATCAGCAACCTCGGTTTGAGGCGCCACACGCCCTCGTATGATCCAGCAACTCCAGTTTGAGGCGCCACACGCCCTCGAAGGTTTCAGAAATCCCAGGTTCAGACGCCTCCCAATAGTCTCCATTCAGGTTCCGGTACCTTGTAATGGTCTCCATTCAGGTTCAGACGCCTCCTAACAGTCTCGCTCAGGTCAAGGTCCCCATGCGCGGTCCTTGCACCTTCGAACTACGATCGGCTTGATTCCCGCTCGGGATACGTAGGAATCCTTTCGCTAAGGGTCCAGCCAGCTGACCGCCCAGGTCTTTCAAAGTAAGGCATCCCGATTTGGATCCTTATCTTTTTCAACGACCCCACCTCCTTCGGAGGAGACGTCGGCGAGGGCTAAGCGTAAGTACCCAAATCTGGATCATCAAAATCCGTCGGAAAGTTAACCGAAATCCGTTAACTGGCCCGCTCCAGGTTAACCGGAACTCGTTAAGCTCCCCGTTGCCAAGCCAACGAGACGTCCCGGGACTGCCCCGTGCATCCCAACGTCGAAGCATACTTAACACATGTCATCGCACGTAAAAGTACGGCTTTCCCTGAAAAATGCACTTTTCGGCACTTTCCGGGGGCGTTTCGGACATTTTCCGGACTGTTATTTAAAAAACGGACAAAACCGGGACCCGGGAACCAACTCCCATGCAAATGGTGAGTCATGGGACACGTGGCAGCCATGCCACCTCCCTCCCATCACCCTTCAATCAGAAATCAAAGGGAAAAGACTAAAATACCCCTGGTATACAGTCTAAGTCCGGCCGGACTCCCTCTGCAGACTTTCAGATATTGCCAACAAGTCCCTCAAAATTCCAAAAAACCACAAAACCCCCTGGACTTCATGATAAGTCTGGCCGGACTCCTACTGAATTTTCACCTATAAATAGAAGTTGCTGTCAAAGCCAAAAACACAACAATTTTACTCCAAAATTTCACCTCAGCCTCGGCCCTAAGCAGTTTCACCCCCTCCCGAGCCCCCGTTCGTCTCGATTCGCGTGAAACTTCCGTATTTTGATCAAATATGCCCCTCACCACTCCGAAACACCATTTCAAATTACTTTCCGTATCCCGTATACACCCCCCGAGCCAAAGGAGTCGACCATAGCCATAGGTATAACTCCCTCTCTCTGATCTCTCGTTTCGTCTCGGTTTATGTGCCAGTCGCTACAACCGTTTCGAACAACGTTATTGAAATGTAGACGCCTCCGTCTAACGGGGTCCGATACGTTTTAGCCCCTCGATCCTCTTCTCTTCCCGTAAGAGAAGTAATCACGGGTTAAAACGGCGTTCGACCTGCTCCGCTTAATTTTTTATGTCATTTACCATTCCGGATCGATCGATCCGTCGATCGTCATTTACTTTCTGTCATTTACAATTCCGAGCCGTTTTGGCTCGTTGATCGTCATTTACAATTCCGAGCCATTTTGGCTCGTTGATCGTCATTTACAATTCGAGCCATTTTGGCTCGTTGATCGTCATTTACGATTCCGGATCGTTTGATTCCGTCGATAATGCATTTAAATACTGTCATTTACAAGTCCGACCCGTTTGGATCGTGATAGTATTTACTTTTCAAAGTCCGAGTCGCAACCCGATTCGTTGATTGCAAAATCATTTCATACGCTTTTTCCCGTAAAAATCGTTAACAATGTAATGCCCGGTTCAAAACCGGAGTTCGTCCTTCGAACTCTCTTTCAAAAAGCTCAAAATCGACGTTTGCCACGCAAACGCTCATTTCCGTCTCAAAACCGACGTTTGCCACGCAAACTCTCGCCTTTTCAAATAAAGTCACCTAATCAACGTTTGGCATTCAAACCAAGATTAAGCTTGTCATTCAAGCCCCCATTTCAAAACACACACACACACGCACACGTTTTCGAGAAAGGTAGAAAGACTCGTCATACGAGGCGTTTCGGGTGATCTCGTAATACTCTTCCCGAAACGTAATGTGACCTCCGAACCTAACAATATCTGGTACTAAAAAGCTTTTTACTCGTTTTTGCTACCAATAAAAATGATCCCCCGTTTTCAAAGCCTTTTCCTAAGTTTTTGCTACCAATAAAAACGACACCATTTTCACTATAGCTGTTTCTCAACGTTTGGGCTCAAAATACAAAACCGCGTGGCGACTCCTCTCCTTCCCGAAAAGCGAGGTCTCAGACACCAACCCTCCGCGAAAGACAACCGCCCTTTTCCGCGCGCGCGCGAAAAATGTCCGGGTAATTTCACAAGCTCATCGAGAAATCGTGACGGGGATGGACCCCCGCCACCGGTAACAGATATAACATTGGAAGAAGCCATCCGGGCTTTTGAGGTTCACAAAAGGCAGAAAGAAGATTAGTAGAATTTTGTGGTACAGCTTCTGAATGAGCGAGGTATAGCAGCTATCCCTCAGCCAGATGGTACTTTCGTCCTAATCGAGGACGATGATTCCCCGAAACCAGCTCCTCAAGCCTTCAACCAGGTTCCTCCCCCGCCAACTTACCAGGTACCTTTGAACCATGGAAACAGCCGACCAAGGCTTCATGTTGCCACCTCTCAAGGCAACCCTATCATATACGGCCAAGCCAGTACTACTCCCACCACTCAGTACAACCAGCGCACCGCTGGACCATCTCAAACAGATGCCAATATCCTCCAATACCCTCCCGGGTTCAACCCATTGCCTATACACGAATCCCAAAACACCGGGGACAAACCCCGATACAGTCCATAAAAGGCCCCCATATATCCACATATATTGAGCCTCCCACCTCCAATCACTGCCACTCATATGGTAGCACCCGGCGCCGAGGCTCAATGTCCACCACTGGACCGAACCTTAGCCTAGATTGTCGAACAGATGAAAGACCTGAAAGCCAGCATGAGCAGCTCAAAGCAAGAAACGCTCAGATCCACAGATCCGGGAATGGTCACGCCTCTCCCTGCCAAGTTCAGAATGCCAGAGATGGACAAATTTGACGTAACTGAATGTCCACAAATGCACATGACATCTACGTCCTCGGCATGAGAGCGAAAGGAGCAACCCTTCAGCAAATGGCCGATCACTTCCAGCATACGCTCAAGAGTTCAGCGTTACGATGGTTCCTAAGGGTCAGGTCTGCAGATCGCCATACCTGGGATAATATCAGTAACATCTTCCTAGAGCGGTACAGATCCAACCTAGAGTGGGAAACAAGTCGTGAGGACTTAATCACCACCGAACAGAAAGAAGATGAAAGCGTCGGAGAATTCTACAAGAGGTGGAGTTGGAAACTCTCCGAGATCATGGAGCCACTCTCCAAGGATGAACAGATGCGGATCTTCAAGTCCTGCTTAAGGCCATTCATCAGAACTCTCATCAGCCATTACATCTTCCCAGATCTCCAGGCGATGGTCAATGCCGGCTCGCAGTTCGAGAAGGATCTCAAGGAAAAATTGGCCACAACACAGCCATACAGATACCGATCAGCAGTTGCATTCAATCCTGCACCTGCCCCCGACAAAGGGAAAGATACGTCTATCAATTACATTCATCAGGGACAGCAGTCGGGCAACAGAAACCTAGTCCCGCAAAGCAACAACTCTACCCCGAAGCAGCCTGCCGTACACTTCGACAAGTTGAACATGCTGCTGAGTAAGATGCTGGAAGGGTTGATCAAGGAAGGCCTCCTCAAGCCCGTTGCAAACAACATACCCAAGAATCCCGTGGTTAACACCGATAAAAGAAAGTACTGCGCCTTCCACCAGTATCATGGCCATACCACTGACAACTGCGTGGGGTTACGGTACAAAATCCAAAATTTGATAGAGGAAGGAAAATTGGAGCGTCCCCGTGGACCTAATACAGTCAGAAACCCTTTTCCGAACAACAACAGTGTGAACTCCATCGAATGGGTGCCAAAGAAGATTGCCGCAGAGCCAGTTCCTCCGCCTCTTCCAGCCAGGTCTTCATCAGACGTTCACATTAGTTACGATGTTTGTGACTGCTCTGAATGCCTTGAGTATGAGTTCCAAGATATGATCATGGGTGATTCTCCCAGAAAGCAGAAGAAGAAGTCTTCTCAATAGAAACTGAGAGAAAGATATGAAGCTGGAGACACCAGCGTGGGTACACTCGGAGAGCCATCCGGGAAGTTCGATTACTACATACTCTACTTCAGCCAGTCCTCCCTTCCTCCAGGCCATGCAACTTTAGAGCAGAAAGGGGTGGGAAAGCCAAAAAATCCTACTGACGCCAAAGTTCAGGGCTCAGGACACCGGAATACCTCAAATCATGGCAACCTTACCGCCAGCCAGAAGCCTAATCCCCCGCGGGATCAGCCAAGGTTCAATTTGCCCAACTTTAGAGCACGCGCCGGCAAAGGAAAGTCAACTTGGCACTCGCACTCAATCAACGTGCTAACCAAGAGCGGCCACCGCCACAAGATACCTCGACACAATCCCGAGGCACCACCAAAAGATGTACCTCACAAGAGGAAGACAGGAAATAGATGGCTTGAAAACTCTCCTTCTCCGAAAAGAGACCAGATCTACGATTCCCGACTGTATGGCAGTATGCTTACCTTCTGTGATGAAGACCTATCGAGAGACGCCTCAGGGCACAATGAAGCTTTGTACATCACTCTCCGGCTCAACACCATCTCTCTCCCCGGGGTAATGGTAGACAATGGATCAGCAGTCAACGTCCTCCCTCTCAGCATGATGCCCTACGCATCGACGAAGGCCACATGATCCCATCTGCCCGGACTATCAAAGCCTACGACAACACGTCTCGTCCCATCATGGGGACGGTGACTCTGGAGCTCTGGTTCAAAACCTAAATGGTGCCAGCAAAATTCCACGTGATGAACATTCTATCCGAATTCACAGCTCTGTTGGGACGCCCATGGCTACACCACATGAAAGCCATAGCTTCCACTCTCCATCAGTGTGTCAAGTTCATCAACCCACAAGGAGATCTTGAAGTCATCAGAGGGGATAGTTTCCTCATAGGGAATAAAGCCGAGACATCAGCCAAGCATGCCCGCAGCCAGGCACCGGGGCTACCTCCTTCAAGCTGACCAAGGGACTATCGGGGAAAATCTCATCAGAATCCCTCAGAGTCCGGAGATGCTAACTATGTCAACGTACTCGAACATGTAGACCCTGAAGCAGTCAGATTCTTCAAGTTTAACTGCCATTTTTGCAACTTGGACGCAGATTGGAAAGAAACCATGAGCATCGCAATGATGCGCGCACGCAAACCCCTGTCTCCGATCGAAGATTTGTCAGCATCCTTCAATCCAACTCTCTGGCCCCGCCAGGCGAAGAAATATTCGTGATAAAGGTCAACAAGCATCGTCACACTCGTGATGAATGTATGGCAGTCGTATGGGATGTCCTACACGAGGAATTGCCTGCCGAGCCCCTCTTCTCAAGCGAAGGGCATGATGTTTTTCTAGCAGCTCCACCTGTAAGTAAGCCAATCCAATTTGCTCCCCTTTTAGGTGCATTTTAATGCGATAAAATTGCATTAAGGGGCGTTTTGGTAAATTCCCGATCCATCCCGAGACTTCCGGAAACATTCCATAAGTTTCTTGCGAAGGAAGTACCTTTTGGTACTTTTCTCATGCTAAAGGACCTCCTGGGAATAAACCTTTTTGGACCTTTTGGGTATTATCTCAGAATATTCCAGAAACTGGTTTTGGCGCCAAAAGCAGTTGGTGACACCTTGTGTCATGCGACAAGTCGAGGCTTGGAAAGTGGTTACAGAAGGTCGTGCGACACACCTTGACCACCAACTGCAGCCTATAAATAAGACCCTTCTCCTTTCAGAAATGGATCCCAACTTCACACACTATTACTCCACCAAAATTGCTGCGTAACAACACACACTAAACACATACCCCTCTCTCTCTCATCCCAAACCTACCTCCAATTCCCCCAATTTAACCCACTTCCTCCATCACCTCTTAGATCCACCTTCCACCAATCCTCTCAAGCTAACCAGGACCAGAAGCAGCTACTAAAGGATTTTTTGCCTAACTTGGTACAGGATTCGTGGAAGCAACAAGGGTAACACTCTCAATTCCCCTCTCCCTCTCTCTCCTACATTGCTACTTGGATAATTCCATTGTTTTACCTCCCTTGGATTCAGTAATCAGACTCTATCCGTCTTGATTACTGAATCCGAATCGCAATCTCTATGTTTAACATAGTTGTTTTGAATAATTAATTGCTTATTGGTTGATCATTGTGGAAATTGGTGTTTAGATCCCAAGGGAGTGTGGATATCTCCATATCTACACCCCCTTGGTTGAATTGTTGTTATTTGTGTATTTCGAAGCATATCTGATTAATCAATTAGATCTGTGTTGGTTATTGCTGCTACTGTGTTCAAATCTGTAGGTCTCTGCAGATGGACACTATGTGTCACGTGACACATTGTGACTGGTTAGATCCTGTGTCACGCGACACATCTAGCCAGGCACGCTATGTGTCACGCGACACTCTCTGTCCATTTGCAGAGACCCTTTTCTTTTGTAATCTGTTCTAATTTGTTGTAAAGGGGATGTGACCTCCCTGAATAAATGGTTCACAAGTTGTAAGTTTCAGTTCAAATCAATAAAATTCATGATTACTACACTTGTTTATTATCAATGCTTGCACACACTTATGGATAATTTGGATGTTTAGTTAGAAAGACTCGTCTACGAATGAGGCATGTTGGGTGAACTCTCGGTTCTTCCCAACACGTCACCTGACCCCCGGACCCATTCTCTTTCAATGGTATTTCAAAGTGTACCTCTAAAACATGGCGTGGCGACTCCTTTTCTTTTTTCATCATTGAAAATCCAAAATTTCGTGGCGAGCGCACATTCAGTGGCGACTCTGCTGGGGACACACTTTTGAAAACCTGTTTTTCAAAATTAAGAGGGTCAAACTTTCATTAAACATCCGACTTATCCATCCTTGTGTGCATCTTTGATGATCTCTTGTGGTACATGCGTTTTATTGATTTATGAGACTTGTGAGCCTTTTGTATGCTTATGTGGTCATTCTTTTGTGCTTTAGTTATTGTGCTTTGTCCCTTGCCATGGAAAGGCAGGGGTTGTCTTCATTTTTGCAGGTCCTGGTTCAGTGACCACCATAGTCGTGCGACAGCTCTGTTCTTGGCTGTCCTGTGCCACGCGACAGGATTGGTCACTGAACAGCTATCTCAGGTGCTGGTTTGAGGGCAGTCCCTTGAATCAAAGATTGGCTCAGTTGGTTGTTGTACCCCTTTTTCCTTGTGAGAGTGTGTGTGTTTTTTCTTTTGTTTTCCTTTTAAAATAAAATTAAATAAAAAAAAATCTTTGTTTTCATAAATAAGAGAATATAGTCATCCGCACACTACACCACATAGATTTAGAACCCTCAGGTGCGATTGACGGCATCGCGGACGGTGATGTATGTCGCCTACGCTTGAGCGCCTAATATCAAACCTATCCCCCTAGTGCATTATAGGTGGCGCCACACTTAAAGCTTACCCACGTTTGGTTTTGATGCAACATTTTTAATCACATTAAGATGAATTGTTTTTTGAAACTTACAATAGGTCCTTATACCTTTCCCAAAACCTTGCACCTTGTGGGCATGTTGCCAATACAACATGGTTTCACGCGAGGACACGTTACTCTCATAGCGTGTTCTAATGAGAGATCATGCCGCATTGTCACCGTGCACCGACGAGAGGTCATGCCAGATTTTTCTTTGAAATTCTTCAAAAATACCCGTTATGCTGCCCAAATTTCCCCAGAAATTTTGAGCACTCGTCCGTCTCACATCGTGTTAGATCTTGGTTAGGTATCATTACCTATTGTTAATTTCAAATGCAAAGCATTTAGTGTGATTTGAATGTTGCGTCCTTAGGTTTCCCCAAGGTGTAGATTGCGTGAATAAAGGCTTCTCCTTTCCCAACCGTATTTATGATTTAAAACACTGATTTATACTTGAAGATAAATAAATTGTTTGCGCGAGTCCGTCCCTCTTTTCCTTTCCCTCTCCCGTATTTCCTTAAAGTCTTCTCCCTTCACTACCTTATAAACCCGTATCTACCCCTGCAGCTACGGCGAGTTGGATCCGCTCATCTATTCAGGGAGCTCGTTTGGTCCGTGTCGTTGAAGAAGTTCAAGCAATTTCGGAGATTTTAGTCAGTTCAGAATCAGATATGGCTGGGAATGGTGATGTGTTTGCTGCTCAGTCTACCGGAGGTTCAGTTTCAATGGGTCAATCAGGATTGAACGACATGTCTGCAGAGGAGTTGAGAATAACTTTGGAAGCTATTTTGGCCAGGGAACATGAAGCCCTCTTGTTGGCTCAGAATGCCAAGGCCCAAGAGGAAGAAGCCCATACCCTCTTTGTCAAGGCCATGAGAGCCTGGGGAATTGCAGTACTCAACCGAGAGGATGGTTCTTACGAAGAAATCACTGAAGACAGCAACAACGGGATCGGATCTGCTTCTCCCGTTCAACCTGCTCAAACTAGCTACCATGCTATGCCTCCTCCCGTGAGTTACGCCCCGCGCCCTGATCAAATGCCGTCTCCGAGAATGATTGTGAATGCCCAAGGAAGGTTTCCTCCCCCAACCTCTCAAGTTCATAACCAAGTTGCTCAGCAGGGTCTCAGCAAAAGTGGTGGCCAACCATCGAACTTCTTCGATCTAGCCTCCTCTCCAGCTCCCAATGCCCTAGTACCGCAGGCTCATTACGGATCCCAGTTCCAAGGAAACTACTTCCAACCCCAGTTCAGCATGTACCCCGACAGTTATCAGTATGGTCAGTCTAACCTGCAGCAGAATGGTTAGTATCGTCTTTCAGGAAACCAGATTTGTCAGGACAGTATTCTGCAGTATTCGCAGTCTCAGCTCCAAGGCTACGTCCCTCAGCTCGCAGTTTGTTCTCCTCTCACCCAACACCTGTATGGTTCCACCCCATATTTAGAACCTTGCATTAGTACCGGATTTTCTACCCATGGTCAGTTCAGTGGTCAATCAGTGCAGTTTGGTCCCCAGAATCCAAGTGTCCAGTTTAATGGCTACGACATATACGGGAATAGGATTCCCAGCTCAGTCAGTTTATTGGATAGCAATATCAGTATCCCCAGTACTTTTGGTCTTCCCTCGGCTTTACCCATCAGATCTGTTCCAGAGTTCCCAGTGCCATCTTCAACAGTGGCTCCTGCTATTCCCTAAATCCCGGGAATGACCCCATAGGTGACAGCTTTATTGAGGCAAATGCAACAGCAAATTGATAGATTGACTGTGGGTTCTCGTGGCCTCAAGGTGGTTGACCCGGCTCAAGTAACGCCTCTTCCCCATAAGTTCAAGATACCAAAGATGGATTTTGATGGTACGGCCTGCCCAAAGACTCATGTGGATACCTATGTCATGATAATGGGGGCGATGGGCTGTATGCCCGAGTTTATGGCTTCTCATTTTCATCTAACTTTGAAAGGTCCGGCGCTCACTTGGTTTTTAGCTCTCAAGCAAGAATGCCGCTCCACCTGGAGCCAGATCACCGAAACTTTCTTGGAGAAGTATCGGGGTAACCTAGAGTGGCGTACCACTCGAGACGATCTAGTGGGTACCATTCAGAAAAATGACGAGTCGATCACGGAGTTTTATAAGCGGTGGAATGCCAAACTCAACGAGCTGTCAGAGCCAATCCCCCTTCAAGATCAGAAAGATATTTTCCTGTCATGCGTGAAGCCTGTGTTAAGAGAAGCCATTGGAAAGGGTTGGTAACCAGATTTATGAGAAATGGTTGGAATGGGAGCTAGAAGTGAGAACAGGCTGTTTAATCTCACCCCAAATGCAAATGCCAGCGGTAGTAGCGGAAGTGGAGGATTCCGGTACCGAGCACCTAACCGAGTTTCTACAATGGCACCAAAGGGAAGAGAAATGGTCAAGGATAAGAGCATTAACAACCTGCAAAGAGGAGGTGGCAATGTACATAATACAGTGAGATTCCAACCCAGGCCGCAGCCAAGGTTTGATGACTTGGGCATGTCTACCGAAGAAGTCTTCAACGGCTTGCTTCGGACCAGCATGATTAAGCCGTTGGAAAATTACAGCCCTGTCCGTCCTAATCCCAATCTTGATGCCAGTAAGTATTGCTGATTCCATCAGTTCCCGGGACACACCACAAACACTTGCATAACCCTCAAGAAGATCATCCAAGGCCTTGTGGATGAAAAGAAGATCGAAAAATCTCCTCGCCCTAACGTCGTCAACAACCCTCTGCCTAGTAACAATGTGAATCTCATCGATTTCGGTCAAGATTATTTCGTGAATGTAATTGAGTTTGGAGAGTCTGTAAATGGAAATGCTAGTAGTTATTGTAATGAACTCATGACTGATGTAATCCCTTGTTCCAATGAAATGAAAGATAACTTTTGCTACGTCTTGTATCTTGATGATTTGTATGATTTGAATAATGCTGTTGAGTACGATGAGTATGAAGAGCGTTTGGTTGTCAACGCTAAATCCTCTATGGTTCCCAGAGAATCCCCAATTTCTTTGGAGGAGCTCAGGATAGCAGCTAATTTAGAGGCACCATTGTCCGTGAATGAGATAAGACAGGCAGCGTGGCCATACAACACTCGCCCTGCTCCTCTTACACTAGCTGAACTCAAAGAGGCTAGCAAAAATTTTGTTGTTGAAGATCATCAAGGGGTTAATTTGTTGACACGGTCAGGAAGAATGTTGGGAATGGATAGTGCTGATCCATTCGGGAAAGGCAAAGGAGTTACGGTTTCGAATCCCCAGGCCTCTCGGGATCCCTACAGATCATCAGGAAATGAAGAAGTCCAAGAGGACCCGATTTTGACGCAGTTGAAGAGAACCCAGGCTGATATCTCTTTATGGTCCCTGCTTACATCCTCCTACCCCCACAAGCTAAAGTTGGAAGAGGCTCTGTCCAAAACCAAGGTGTCTGTCAATGGCACTCCAGACGAGGCCTGCCAACTAATCGGAATGGCCCAGTATGGGAACATTATCACTTTTACAAACCTTGATCTGCCTGCTTACGATTCAAAGCATAATGAGTCTCTACACATCACTGTACCTTTGGAGGGGCGTCGAATTCCCCATGTGTTGGTAGACAATGGGTCGGCCATGAATGTGCTTCCTGCCAAGATGATGAGCATGCTAGACATTGATGCACATAGCCTTAAGCCGTCCAACCAGACCATAAAAGCCTATGATTTGACATCCAGAGCAGTGTTGGGGATTGTCTCTTTGAATCTGTTATTTGGGAGTAAGGAGATGGCAGTAGAGTTCCAGATCATCGACATTCCTGTCACGTTCTCAGCGTTATTGGGAGGACCGTGGATACATGAAATCGGAGCGGTAGCCTCCACCCACCACCAGTGTTTGATGTTTGTGCAAGATGGAGTGTTGACAACCATTTATGGGGATAACATCACTATTGGGGAGACCAGCACCAATACCATGATGGTAATGGAAAACAAACTTGACCAAGATAGCCTGATGCTCAGTGGTTTCACGATCGAAAAGCCTAAAGGGCAGGTCTGCACTATTGATTTAACAACTTCTTCGGACAAGATTCCTCCCATGCTGAAAATGATGAGAGGCATGAGCTACATCCCTGGCCTGGGGCTAGGGAAGCGTCAACAAGGACCATGTAAGCTTAAGATGACGGAACCCAAGAGAAACAGGCGAGGCCTGGGATACGTTGTAACTGGAGAAGACAAAGTATATGAGAAGGCTGAAGCGCTTAAAGAGCGGATGACCCTGTGCTGGCAAGAGATACAAAAGGCCTGAGATGCGCCCTTATAGCTAGTCGCTGAACAAGCACTTTGTCAAGGAGAATGGGGAAATGTTTGTTCGCCCGGAACCGAAGCTGAGTCAAGTGGAAGAAAGGATGAGAACAACTCGGAGGCTTGCCAACAGTCAGAACCCGGTGAAGGAAATGCTCGTCAGTATGCCCAGAAGGCCAGGCGTCAGTGCCACCTATGAGAACAACTACCATTTTTGGGAGCCTGATTATGTCAATCAGTTTGAGAAGCTTTTTCTAGATGAGCCTGTGATACACAAGATTCGCGGTGCTGACCCCGTAGACATTGATGGTGATTTGGCAGATCTGTTCAAGGATAAGGGGCTTTCAGAGCCTGAAAGCGGCATGTTTACAGAGGAGACACCTGCAGAAGGGTTTGTTGTTGCTGAAGATCCCAGAGATTTGATTGACTTTTCCTCTGAAAACGAGGTAGTAGCCATGTTGGAATTTGAGAAGGGACCAGTTGTGGATCTGAACAGTTTAGAGACCGTTGCAGAGAGGCCGTTGCAGAACTGGACTTCATTTCAAGGACCGGTCGCTGATAGGGAGACTATGATAAAAAAGCTAGGGCTCAAGCCTCGTCCTAGTCCCTCTACGTCTAAGTTTGTCCCCCGTGTCCTGAGTCATTCCCCGGAATCCCTTGTAATTGAGTTCGAGTCCTCTGATCGGTCTGACGTCCTCACGACGAAAGACCGTCGTTATGTTGTAGACACTGTTTTACCCTTCGCTCTGAATAAAATGGTCGATCTTTCTGAGTATCCCGTGATTGAAAATCTAACAATTGAACGCTTAACGAAAAATGATCATCAAGATTTAAAAATAATTAAGCCAGATTCAATTGAAGATAATGCAGACTTAATAGATGAACAATTTTTAGAAAATAATTCAAAGCAGGTTTGCGAGCAAAAGGAAAGCCGGGCCCAAGCTGCCGATGAGGTATTGACAACGGTAAACCTGGGAATAGCTGAGGAACCCAAAGAAACGCAAATTGGTAGCTTCTTCTCCGAAGTTGAACGGGATGCCCTGACCGAGCTGCTTAAAGAGTTTGTAGATATCTTTGCCTGGTCCTACAAAGACATGCCCGGGTTGGATACATCTATTGTAGAGCACCGGATACCCCTGGATCCAGAGATCAAGCCGATCAAGCAGAAACTGAGGCGGATAATGCCCGAGTGGTCCTTACAAGTCAAGGAAGAGATTGAGAAACTCCTACGGGTGGGATTTATCAAGGTGATCGAATATCTGACTTGGCTGGCAAACATCGTAACTGTCACAAAAGCAAATGGAAAGGTTCGGGTTTGCGTAGACTTCCGGGATCTCAACAAGGCTAGTCCCAAAGATGACTTCCCCTTGCCCAACATTGACATGCTGGTAGATGCAACATCGAACTATGAGGTCAAATCCTTTGTCGACGGCTTTGCAGGCTACAATCACATTAAAATGGCCGAGGAAGATCAGGACAAGACAGCATATGCCCTCCTTGGGGCACTTATTGCTACACAATGATGCCATTTGGGCTGAAGAATGCTTGGGTTACCTACCAGAGGGCCGTCACTACCCTGTTCCACGATATGATCCATAAGGAGATTGAAGTGTATGTTGACGATATGATTATCCATTCGAAAGGGTTAGATGGACAGCACTTCACCGATCTAAGGAAGTTCTTCAACAGACTTCGGGAGCACTCCATGAGACTAAATCCAGCCAAGTGAACCTTTGGGGTTATTCGCGGTAAAGTCCTGGGCTATATGGTCACAGAGCGCGGCTTCGAGGTAGATCCTAGAAAGGTCAAGGCAATTGTTGAAATGAAGCCGCCCAGATCTGTCTCCGCGGTAAAGGGTTTCATGGGCCGTCTACAGTACATCAGCTGATTTGTCAACCAGCTAACCTCCATGTGTGAACCAATCTTTAAGCTGTTGAAGAAGAATCAGGAAGTGATTTGGAACGAAGAATGCCAGCTAGCTTTCGAAAGAATCAAAGCTTATCTTGTTAATCCTCCCATTCTTTGTCCACCTCATAGGAGCAAGCCTCCACTTCTATACTTGACGGTCACAGACACAGCCATCGGGGCCATGCTAGCACAAGAGAAAAAGGATTCCAAAGTCGAGAATGCCATTTATTTTGTCAGCCGCAAATTCCAAGGTAGTGAGTTGAATTACTCCGCCCTAGAGAAGACGTGTGCAGCTCTGGTTTGGGTAGTCAGAAAGATAAAGCACTATATGCTATCCCACATAGTACATCTGGTCTCAAAAATGGACCCGATCAGGTACCTGTTCCAGGGTGACAGAGGCAACATCTCCACCAGACTGGCAAAATGGACCTTCTTCCTGGCTGAGTTTGACATTAAATATGTGATTCGAAAATCAATCAAAGGACAGGCTTTGGCAGATCAGTTGGCTGACTCCCCCAGCACAGAAGTCCGAGGACCAGATCCCCAGTTTCCTGATGAGGGGATTTTTGTCGTAGAAAATGGCAACCGGTGGAAGCTATTCTTTGACGGTGCAGCGAACAAAAGAGGTAACGACATCGGGATGGTATTAGTGGACCCGAATGACATGCATACCCCCATAAATATCAAGCTAAACTTCTCGGTTACCAATAATACAGCCGAATATGAAGCTTGCATAGCCGGTCTTGAGGCTGCCCTTGAACGGAATGTGGATGAGTTGGAAGTGTTTGGTGATTCCCAGCTGAAAATTAATCAAGCCGCTAACAGATGGAAAACTACAGACCCGTGTCTCCAGAGGTATCATGCTTATATTGCAAAGCTCATCGGCCAGTTCAAGGAAGTGTCATTCCAGTTCCTGCCACGAGACAAGAACATATTTGCCGATGCACTAGCTACTCTGGCCTCTTTGGTGGAAATCCCAAAAGGAAAATCAATCAAGCCGTTCAGGGTCGGAAGGCGAGAAAATCCTGCATACTGTTGTGAGATCGAGCTTGAAACCGTCAATGAGTCGTGGTAGAACCAGATCTTCCAATATCTCAAGCATGGTGAAGCATTCTTCCCCGTTGATAAAGAAGGAGACCTAAAAAGTATTCATGCCAAAAGTTTGCAAGCTCTGAAAGGCTATCAACACAGTACGTCATACTTGGCAATGAGTTATGGAAGAAAAGGGAAGGTTGCCCACTCCTGCTCTGTATCAGCAAAGAAAAAGCTCAGAGAGTAATGGAAGATGTTCACAATGGCGCCTGCGGACCTCACATGAACGCTCGATCCCTCATGCACATCATTATCAGACTGGGTTACTTCTGGATCACAATGGAGACTGATTGCATCCAGTTTGTACGGACTTGTGATAAGTGTTAGCGGTTCTCCAACCTAAATCGCATCCCTCCTCATGATCTATTCTGTATGACAACTCCTTGGCCCTTAGCAACGTGGGGGATTGATGTCATTGGGAAGATAACTCCATCCGGGAGCAACGGACACTCATTTGTTTTGGTCGCGGTAGACTACTTCACAAAGTGGGTGGAGGCTGCGTCCTACAAAGTGCTTACAACTAAGAAAGTTGCTCGCTTCATAAAAGAACAAATCTTTTGCCGCTACGGAGTCCCGAATGAGATCATTTCTGACAATGGAACCCATTTTGAAGGAGAAACCGATCGGCTGCTCACCGAATACAGGGTCAAACGCCATAAGTCTTCACCATACAGACCGCAGACAAATGGTGCTGTTGAGGCTGCTAACAAAAACCTTGAGAGAATCATAAAGAAGATGGCCGAGCGAGGAAGGGACTGGCCGGAAAAATTGCATCTAGCATTGTGGGGCTACCGCACTTCAATTCGAACTGCTACCGGTGCAACTCCATATGCCTTGACTTACGGAATGGAGGCTGTCATGCCCATTGAGCTAGAGATTCCATCCCTCAGGGTATTGCTCGAGAATGAAGTGAATGAGATTGAATGGCTCCAAAGTCGATACAACGAATTGGCACTGTTGGACGAGCGCAGATTAAAGGCCATGGAGCATAACCTGGCATATCAGAAGAGAATGGCCCGTGCTTTCGATAAAAGAGTGAAACCCAGGGATAGCAAGGTTGGTGATCTGGTCCTCAAGATGAAGCCCTCGAATCAGAACAGTGCATTGGGCAAGTGGGCACCTGTCTGGGTCGGAACTTTTCTAGTGAAGAAGATATTCTCCGGAGGAGCGATGCAGCTGACAGATTTGGACGGCAACCCGTTCCTGCACCCCGTCAACGGCGACAAGTTGCGGCGGTATTATGTGTGATCGAGTCTTCCCCTCTATATATATAAAAAAAAGAGAAATAAAAAAAAGAGAGAAGAAGAAATGAAAATAAAGGCGCAATAAAATTGTCCCAGATGAGACTGAAAACCTCTCAAAAGGCAGTCCATGCAAAAATAAGGGACGCGCCCGGTGCTAAAAGAATATACCCAGCTAGGCTGAAAACCCTAAAAATGGGAGGCCTAGGTAAAAAACAGGGTTGCACCATATCCCCCTTTATGTCTCCCCTTTTTTAAACACAAAAGTTAATTGAGTCGAACTACGGAGACCTGAGCCCCTTAGTTCTCTTTGTAAAAGGGGAACGTAGGCAACCACTAATGGTTCGGTCTAAAATGCTGCAAAATCTCAATACCTTGCAAAAATGTGTTTTGATTACAGTTCCAAGGCTTTTCAAAGGTTTATTTTAAGTTAATATTCTTTTTGATGAGTTCAAGCACGGCCTGCTTTTGATTCAAATAACCTGCTGCGAATAAAAGGAAACAAATTTCAGAATGTTAACATCTATTTTGTCTGCATTAAGTAATCAAGGGATACTCATGTTCCATACATTAAATCCCTCACTCAAGATACAAACAAAAAGAGTCTCCTATCTCTCAGATTATGTGTCTAGAAGCTCGTCCCCGCTCCCGAACTTGCATCCCTGTTCTTCCTTTTCCTCGGTCCCCGGGAGGTCCTTGGCTTAGGAATATCAAATAAGTCGGTTTGAGCCCGTCCTAGCTCAGGTATAACGCGTGTCGGTGGCTCGATCAGACAAGTCTCCCTCAAAGCGGCTCGAGCAACCCTCTCTTGTCTCGAGGCCTCTCTGCGAGCTATCACCTCTGGATCATCCCACATAGCAGCTCTCCGGATCTCTTGCCTTTGCTAGTCCTCAGCAACATGGCCGGTAACATTATCTGGGCTCCCGTGGGCCTCTGTATCTCTGAAAGACCGAATGGTTGGGTAGTTTGCTCCCAAGTATTCCCGACGGCGAGCCTCTATTGCCAACTGCACAGGACCCCGTTGCTCCTCATACCAGATCTAATACTCCATGGTTAAGAATGTAATCCTTATGGCCTGCTGAAGAAGTGTCCGTGTGGGAAGGAAGCCCTCCAGAAAGGATCTACTAAAAAACTGCATAGCCTGGGGCTCGGTCATTCCCATCGGCACAGCATCAGTCGTCAGCCTCTCCCTCAAAGCCCGGACAACCTGCTGAGGGTACCTATACTGTCTACTCACCAATGATGGGACACAAAATGAAGACACTTGCAGTCCTGGAAGCATGACTACCACTGACCCATCCTGAATGTCTCTCATGGTTTGCAGCCCCCACGCCGGAATTCAGAAGTTCAGATCAGCAGTCCCGTACCGCGCCAACCTCACCTGCCAGTTATCAGCAGCCACATCTCTCAACACTCTGCATTGCCCCATCACCCAAGGCATGGCAACTTGACCCGCTGGAAGTGGCATGATAGGTCTCAGCCAACAACAATGGTACAATGTCATGGTAGGTCTCAGCCAACAACAATGGTACAATGTCCATCTCCCCCTGCCCAGAACGGATTTGACGAAGGTCCACACCTTGGTCGCCCCTGAGTTGCCTGACAACCTCCAACAATGTGCCCGAACAGACTCCGATATACCCACATAAATAGTGAGCTGACAAGCTAAACAGCATAAACATGTCCAGAGACGTGGAAAGATCGAACAGCTCAGGACTGGATAAGCGCAACCTAGCCATCCGAGTCAAGTCTATGGACCCATCACCCAGAATCATAGATGGCACCTGATCCGCTGGCAAGCACAGGAAGTCTGATAATTGCTCCACAATCGACCGTCTGTCCCGTGGGAATGCTACAGTCTCCGCCTCGCTCAGACCTGTCAATGCCCTGAAGTCCTCCATGGTTGGTGTCAGATCATTGTATGACAAAGTGAAAACATGCCTCTCCGAATCCCAAAAGCAAGATGCAGCCCGAAGCAAGTCCCAGTTAACCCTCCAATCTTTCAATGACAAAAGACACGGCGTACTGTACCTCCCGTCAATGAGCTCTTTATGATGCTTCCGATGATAATACAAAATTTCAAGGAAGTCTTGATGAAATTGATACTCCCGAGAAGCCATTTCTCTGTTGTAATGTTCCATTATGATTGAAAGTTCTAACCTTGGCCCCAAAAAATCGCTTGTCTGTCAAGTTGGGGTTGCTGCTATTCTCCTACTGAAAGGGCAGTGTCTAAAAATGAATCCTGAGTTAATTTTAAAAAGGACCTGTTACGAGCTTCCCCCAGTCGTGCGACATAGCTTGCCTAGCAGACATGACATGTCGGGCGACACAACTGGTCAACATCAGACACCGTTGAAGTTCCTGCAATGTCTACCCCCCAGGGCACTTTCCGACTCGCCGTCGCTGTAATACACCTCCTATCCTCGCACACACTCACATGTAAATGCACGGGAGAGGGTTCCCCCCCCACCATATGTACCACTATACACACCCACTTGATAAAGCTCCACCATCCCATGTACAAACCCGACAAAACCGACCTTGCAATACAATAATCGCATTCCTTTCATCTCGTTCTCAGAACGGATATATTCGTGCAAACAAACTAACATAGTTTAACCTTCGCTAACAGAGTAGCATAGTTAGATGTAGTGCTCGGAGTGTTGTTTCCCCCGCAGGTACAATGATCAACTGAGCACCATCGAGTCTCAAGGATTGCCCCTCGAAGCGAAAACCGAGACAAAGATTCCACATCTAACAGTCTCCCCAAGCAACGCTCATCAGTATCACCGGCCTCGCCGCCAAAGCACCAGCAAAAGTCCACTCCCTAGCAAGCAAAGTTCCCGTCCCACCAAGCAAAGTTCAGGACTCCCAAAGTCAACCAATCGTCAACAAAGACCGTCCCGCACTCGGAAAAACCAGTAAACTACCAACAGGAGCAATAGCGTGAGTCCCCCGGCAGCTACATTTATCCCCAGCAGCAACAGTAGCGTGAGTCCCCTGGCAGCTACCCCTCACCAACACCTAGTGGTATGAGTCCCTCCGGCATCCATGAAAACCATCTAGCAGTAGCGTGAGTACCCCGGCAGCTACACTTATCCCCAACAGAATCAACCGGTAGCGTGAGTCCCCTAGCAGCTACCCTTCGCTAACACCCAGTGGTATGAGTCCCTCCGGCATCCACGACGACCCACCGGCAATAGCATGAGATTCTCCGGCAGCTACTCGCCACCACCAGTTACAGCATGAGTCCCTCCGGCAGCTACAACCTTGCACCAACGGCAGTAGCATGAGACCCTCCGGCAGCTACTCGCCACCACCAGTTGCAGCATGAGTCCCTCCGGCAGCTACAACCTTGCACCAACGACAGTAGCATGAGACCCTCCGCCAGCTACTCGCCACCACCAGTTGCAGCATGAGTCCCTTCGGCAGCTACAACCTTGCTCCATCCGCAGTAGCACCAGCCCCCCAGGCAGCTACAGGTAAGCACAACAAAGGTATGAAGGCACATCTCTACCCTTTCTTGCTTCTTGTCAGTTTCGTTTCCGAACTACGATTTGGCTTGATTCCCTCCTAGGGATACGTAGGAATCCTTTCTCCAAAGGTCCAGCCATCTGATCTCCCTAGATCATTGTCCAGCCCTCCGCCTCATCCCTTGCCGCTTATTGGGATTGGGTCTTATTTTATCGACAACCTCACCTCTTCCATAAGTGACGTTGCCGAGGGGCTCTGTAAGTACGCCAGTCCAATTCGCTCCCCTTTTAGGTGCATTTTAATGCGATAAAATTGCTGGCTCTTCGCCAACCAAGGCCCTCTCATTACAGAAATAGGAGGATAAGCAAAGCAGCAAAGCCAGAGGTGAACGTTCTGACACGTTCTGGTCAAATCCCGACGAATCCTCCATGGGCAGACAAAAGGCCAGCCATACCTGAGCCACGAACTGAAAAGGGGCCCTACACTAAAGAAGCCGAAACCCTTGACCCGAAGGCTGAAGATCCTGTCTTAACTCAGCTCAAGTGTACTCAGGCTAACATCTCACTCTGGTCCCTACTCACTTCATCTTACCAGCACAAACTCAAGCTGGAAGAAAGCCTGGCCCAGACCATGGTTCCCATCACCGTGACACATGATGAAGTGGTTCAGATGATCGACAACGTTCATTACAGCAACATCATCACTTTCACGGAGCTCAACCTCCCAAAATTTGGGGCTGACCACAATGAGCCTCTCTACATAACAGTTCAACTTGACGAGCGCCATCTCCCTCGGGTCTTGGTAGATGGGGGATTAGCCATGAATGTCCTCCCAGATCCCTCCCCCGATGAAAATGATGAAGCACATGAACTACATCCCGGGGCTTGGTTTGGGAAAACGCCATCAGGGTACCCAACAAATCATCAATATCAAAGAGCAGAATACCCTCCATGGCCTGGGATATATTCCTACTTTCGAAGACGCTGCTGAAGATAGAAAAGCTGCACGGAAACGCTCCGCCAATAGCAAAAGAGGCTTGCACGCAATCTCCGATCTCCGCCCTTACAGCTTCGACATGACCACTTACTTCACAAAGAAAGCCAACAGCCTGAACGAAGACACAGAAAAGGGAACAGAGTTGATCAACGCCAAATAAAGCTGGCCGACAACCATGGACAAGCTCCAGCGGAACCTGGCAAGATTCAGAGGCCTCAAGCCAAATCCCGTCAGAAGAGCATTTCTCGATGCACCAACTCTGTCGGGACCCACGACCACCACTATTCACAATGAATTCTGGTTCGGGAAAACCCCCTCTTTGGCAGAGGAACTCGAAAAACTCTCTGTCAACACCCCTGCCCCCAACAAGCGGGACGAGTCTGCATTCGAGCTAGCAATGCCCAAGACAAGAGCGGAAGACTCCGCAGACAATGCTTGGAACGAGCCCCTGCTCCACCAGCTCTTCAGTGAAGAAATCGAGGTGCCAGACCTAATCGATTTTGTTTCTGATAACTCTATGATAGCCATGATCGGGAGCGACAACACAAAGCCTTTCAACCCCCGCCTCCTATCAAACCCATTACCACTCAATAATTGGGCCACCTTCTCCGAACCTACCGCCAGCAAAAGGACATGATCGAACAACTTGGTCTGACCCCTCGAATCCTAGAGTCCAGTGTCAAAACCCATCCTGAGTCCATTATCTTTGAATTCGAGTCTTTCGAGTCATCTAATGGCCTCACGCCAGAAGATTACGAACTCATCGCCAATAATGTATTCCAATATGCTCTTAATGAATGCTTCGATCTTTTCGAGTATCGTCTCATTGCATCTTTAACAACTGATAAATTAACTAACACACAAAAAGTTAATAACGATTCACTTAATAAAGAAGCAGACACATTAAACGAACAATACATTAAGCACATCTTTAAGCATGTTGATAAACGAGAGAAAAATCGGGCCCAAGCTACCGAGGAGGTTTTAACCAAAGTGAATTTAGGAACTGCTGAAGAGCCAAAAGAGACGCAAATCGAAAGTTCTTCACCGGCACAGAGTAAGACGTGTTGACTGCACTGCTCAAGGAATTCGTGGACATGTTCGCTTGGTCTTACCGAGACATGCCCGGATTAGATCCAAACATAGTTGAACATCGGATTCCCTTGAATCCCGAGGCCAAGCCCTTCAAACAAAAGCTACGCCGAATCAAGCCAGAATGGTCTTTACAAGTCAAGGAAGAGATCGAGAAGATGCTTCGCGCCGGCTTCATCAGGGTGATCGAATACCCTACATGGCTCTCCAACATAGTCACGGTCACCAAGGCCAACGGAAAAGTGCGCTACTGCGTGGACTTCCGAGATCTCAACAAAGCAAGTCCCAAGGACGACTTTCCACTACCAAACATCGACATGTTGGTAGACCCTACAGCCAATTTCGAGGTCAAGTCCTTCGTGGATGGGTTTGCCGGCTACAATCAAATCAAGATGGCCGAAGAAGAACAAGAAAAAACAGCGTTCACAACCCCCTGGGGAACCTACTGCTACACAGTAATGCCATTCGGACTAAAGAACGCCGGGGCTACCTACCAACGGGCAGCAACCGCCCTCTTCCACGACATGATCCATAAAGAGATCGAAGTGTACGTCGATAACATAATCATCCACTCTAAGGGATCAGATGGACAACACCTCACGCACCTGAGAAAGTTCTTCGACCGCCTCCGGAAACACTCGATGAGGTTAAACCCTGCCAAATGCACTTTTGGGGTCAGCCGAGGCAAAGTCTTAGGATACATGGTCACCGAGCGAGGCATCGAGGTTGATCCTCAAAAGATCAAGGCCATTATCGAAATGAGACCACCGCAAACTCAAACAGAGGTGAAAAGCTTCATGGGCCGCCTGCAGTATATCAGCCGCTTCGTCATTCAGTTGACCTCCATGTGCGAGCCAATCTTTAAACTGATGAAGAAAAATGCCGACGTCGAATGGAGCTCAGAATGCCAAGATGCCTTTGAAGAAATAAAGGCGTACCTTGTGAGTCCTCCGATTCTCTGTCCTCCCCACGAGGAGAAGCCACTGTTGCTATACCTAACTGTGACCGACACCGCAGTCGGAGCCATGCTCTGTCAAGAAAAGAAAGAGTCACGAGTCAAGAACGCCATCTACTTCGTCAGTCGAAAGTTTCAAGGCAGCGAACTCAACTACTCAGCCGTCGAGAAAACCTGCGCAGCTCTAGTATGGGTCGTCGGAAAATTACGACACTACATGAAGTCACACACGGTGCACTTGGTTTCCAAAATGGACCCAGTCAAATACCTCTTTGACAAACCATCTCTGTCAATGAGGCTCGCCAAATGGTCTTTCTTCCTAGCATAATTTGACATTAAGTACGTGAACCAAAAGTCAATCAAGGGACAGGCAATGGCCAAACAGCTGGCTGACTTCCCAACCGACGAGGCTCGAGGCCCTGAACCACAATTTCCAGACGAAGGAATCTTCGCACTCGAAGGCGAAAATCGATGGCAACTGTTATTCGATGGAGCAGCCAACAAAAAGGAAATGGCATCGGTATGCTCTTGGTCGACCCCAAGGACGAGCACACCCCTATCGCCATAAAGCTAAATTTTGAGGTAACCAACAATGCCGCCGAATACGAAGCCTGCGCCGCCGGACTAGAGGCCGCACTCGAAAGAAACATCCAGAAACTCGAGGTCTATGGGGACTCAGCCCTGATCATCAACCAAGTTTCCAACAAGTGGAAAACAATAGACCCAGGCCTGCAAAAGTACCACGCCTGCATGGAAGACCTCATCACACAATTCAAAGAGGTCACCTTCCACTACTTGCCAAGAGACCGAATTTGGTTTGCAGACGCCTTAGCCACTTTGGCTTCACTTGTGAAAATCCCCGAGGGAAAAGCAATCAAGCCCTTCAAATTCGGACGAAAGGAAATTCCTGCCTACTGCTGCGAGATCGAACCAGAGGCCAAGCCCATCAATGAGCCATGGTACAACCAGATCTTCCAATACCTCAAAAACGGGGAAACCGCCTTCATGAACGAAGAAGGTCAACGCAGGGAAGGAGCCAAAGCCAAGAGCATCATGGCCCTAAAATGCCTCGCCTCTCACTTTGTCATCCTTGGGGACATGCTATACAAGAAACGCTACCAAGGACCCCTCCTATGCTGCATCAGCCAGGAAGAAGCAAGCGAGCTCATGAACGAAGTCCACAATGGGGCTTGCGGTCCCCACATGAACGCCAGGGCCCTAATGCAAATCATTCTCCGGATGGGCTACTACTGGATCTCCATGGAGGCAGACTGCATCCACTTTGTCCGAAGCTGCGACAAGTGTCAACGGTTATCCAACCTTAATTACCTACCTCCTCACGATCTCTACTGCATGACTACGCCCTGGCCCTTTGCCACGTGGAGAATTGACGTCATCGGGAAAATTGCTCCTCCAGGCAGCAACGAACACGAGTTTATCTTAGTAGCCATCGACTACTTTACCAAATGGGTCGAAGCCAAGTCCTACAAGGTGCTCACCTCCAAGAAAGTCGCACATTTCCTCAAGGAAAACATCATCTTCCGATACGGCATCCCGAGCGAAGTCATATCAGACAACGACTCCCATTTAGAAGGAGAATGCGACAGACTGCTGGCCGAATTCAAGATCACACGCCACAAGTCTTCTCCATACCGGCCACAAACGAACGGCGCCGTGGAAGCAGAAAACAAGACCCTCGAACGGATCATCCGAAAAATGACCACCCGAGAACGCGATTGGCCCGAGAAGCTGCACCTTGCACTTTGGGGCTACCGAACATCAGTCAGAACAGCCACGAGAGAAACTCCATTAGCCCTAACATACGGGATGGAAGCAGTCTTGCCCATTAAACTGGAAATTCCCTCACTCCGAGTGTTGCTGGAAAACGAAATCAACGAAGTCGAATGGCTCCGAAGCCGACACGACGAATTGGCTCTGCTAGACGAGCGACGACTAAAGTCCATGGAACACGTCCGAGCCTACCAAAGCAGAATGGCTAGAGCTTTTGACAAGAAAGTCAAGTCCCGAGACATCTGGGAAGGCGATCTGGTACTCAAAGAAAAGCCTCCCAGTCGAACCAACCCACTGGGAAAATGGGAACCAACATGGATCGGCCCTTTCGTGGTTCAAAAGATCTTCCCCGGAGGTGCCATGAAGCTGACAGACCTAGACGGCAATCCATTCGTGAATCTAGTCAATGGAAGCAAACTTCGCAGATACTTCGCCTAAAGAAGAACAAATTGTGCATCTCTTGGCACTCCATGTAGTGTCGAACTACGCAGACCTGACCCCTCTAGTCCGGGGGAACGTAGGCAAGCACGGTCAACTCTTGACTCGCTACACGCTAGCAAAACAACAATAAAACACTTAATCAATTTAATGTGTCTGCAATGATAGTGGGTGGATATTCCGGACATCAAGGTCAACCTAGTCCCATGTACTCGGTCCTTCATCTTTCTTCCCTTCCCTTTTCCATGACGGGTATTCTTCGCCTTCACAGGGAATATCCCCGTAGTCCTTCTACCCTGCTCTGGGACCCTTCCCGATGCCTCTGATAAACATGTGGCCGCCAATGCAGCCCTTTCCCTAGCTCTGTCACGAGCTGCCTCTCTTCGAGTCATCATATCCATGCTCTGATCGGCCGCCCGACTAGCATTAGCCTCATAGTCAGCCATGTCATCCCCAGTACAATCCTGAGGGTTTGCCGCTGCTTCGGCCCTCCTCAAAGTCTAACTGTCATGGTAGTCAAGGCCCAACAGCTCGCTCCGTCTCCACAAAATAGCCGTTTGTGTCTCCCCTATACACTCCTCATACCAGTTCAAATACCAAGTGGACAGAACGGTGCCCCTTCTCCGGTGAAAGAGAACCCTGGCAGGAAAGGACGTATATTTCCATAGCCGTGTGAGAAGCAATGACGTCGAAGGATCTTCCGTCAGAAGCGATCCCACCTCGAAGGTAGCAGCATTACCCAAGCCCGTCAACGGCACCTGCTCCAGCCCGAACTGTCACAGCACCAAGGATGGAATGTAGAAAGAAGTTTGGGACACCCCCGGGACTCTGACAATGAGAAGACCCTCCTGAACAGTCCGGCAGGTCTGTAACTTCTAGTGAGGAACCCACCATCGCAGATGGTGCGTGCGGAGTTTGGCCATCCAAAGCTCCAGTTCAACCTGATCCCCCCTATCTCCAAGGGACGTCGAGAAAAAGACCAGGGATCGCATGTCGCTAGTACCTCGGGCATCCTTTGCAACCGCTCCCTCAACCACAGAGTAAGCATAGCGGGACTCCCTCCCCATATGTATCGGCTACCGGTTGCCATCCGGCCTATGCCAAGGAACGTCTCGCCCAGGATCAAAGGCACGATGTCTCCTCCGCTCCCGGACCTTTGCCTCTCACCGGAGTCCGATTACGCTGTGATGGCACACCCCCAAGGATGTGAATGTGAACAAAGTAGCAATCGCACACAGAGCAAAAGCGTCCCACGCAGAAACGCTCCCCTCAGCACCAGCAAATCTATCGAGCAGCCCCGAAATGTGAACATGATCCGTGTTCGGTATTAGCATCCCGTATGTTTCTTCAGCTGAGACGCCAAGCAAGGAAACTAACTTCTTAACGGTGGTCAGGCCGCCCGTCAAAGGAAGAACAAGTTGCTCCGCCTTAGGTCCTCCAAGGATGGCCCGGAAATCTTCGTGTGTGTGCGTGATCTCATTGTACGAGAAGCTCTACACGTGCCTCCTTTCGTCCCAGAAATGAGACGCAGCTCTCAAGAGATCCCAATCTGGCATGAGCTCCTTCAAAGCCCACAACGCCTTCATCCTATAACAGCCTTCGAAAAATCCCTTGCTTTGCCTCGTGTGGTGCCGTACCCACGTCTAGAAACTCTCCAAATATCGCTCTTTCACCTGAGACGACAACCTTGGAAATAGAGCCATGAGAAACAAAGGAAACCTCAAGGAATTTGAAAGAGAAATCAGCTTTGATCAGAAACAAGCGTAGTGTTTTCAAGTTTGCAGAAACTGGACTTGTAAGTACCCAAATCCGGATTGTCAAAATCCGTTAGAAAGTTAACAGGAATCCGTTAACTGGCCCACTCCAGGTTAACCGGAACCCGTTAAGCTCCCCGTTGCCAAGCCAACGAGACGTTCCGGGACTGCCCCGTGCATCCCAACGTTAAAGCATACTCAACACACATCGACGCACGTAAAAGTACGGCTTTCCCTGAAAAACGCACTTTCCGGCACATTTCGGGGGCATTTCGGACATTTTTCGGACTGTTATTTTAAAAACGGACAAAACTGGGAAATAACGGCACAAATTTCCATGGCCTGTGAGTCACAGGGACACGTGGCTCACATGCCACAGCTCCCCCATCACCTTTCAATCAAATTCAGAGTGAAAAGACAAAAATACCCCTGGCAGCAGTCTCAGTCCGGCCGGACTCATTTGCAGGAAATCTGGAATTGCCAGCAAGCCCCTCCAATTTCCAAAGTTTCACAAAACCCCCCTGATTTCAAGCTAAGTCCGTCCGGACTCATGCTGAATTTTCACCTATAAATACAAGGGCTGTCAAAGCCATTTAGAACAACAAAAATTTCACCCCTTTCACCAAGAAACTCACGGCCTAAACTGGTTCCACTCCCCCCGAGCCCCGGTTTTACCTCGTTTTGCGTGAAAACTCCGTATTTCAATCAAATACGACCCCCGCCACCTCAAAACACCGTTCCAAACACACTTTCATATCCCGTATACGTCCCCCGAGCCAAAGGAGCCGACCCTAGCCATAGGTAGCTCCCTCTCTCTCTAAAACTCTCATTCCATCTCGGTTTATGCGCCAGTCACTACAACCGTTTTGGACGACACTGTTGAAATGTAGACGCCTCCGTCTAACGGGGTCCGATACGTTTTAGCCCCTAGATCCTCTTCTCTTCCCGTAAGAGAAGTAATCTCGGGTTAAAACGGCGTTCCGACCCCGTTCCGTTTACTTTTATGTCATTTACAATTCCGGATCGTTTGATCCGTCGATCGTCATTTAAATTCCTGTCATTTGCAATTCCGGACCGTTTGATCCGTCGAACGTCATTTACATTTCATGCAACTTTACAATTCCGAGTTGTTTGGCTCGTCGATCGTACTTTACAATTCCGAGCCGTTTGGCTCGTCGATCGTACTTTACAATTCCGGATCGTTTGATTCCGTTGATACCGCACTTTAAATACTGTCATTTACAAGTTCGACCCGTTTGGATCGTGATAGTATTTACTTTTCAAAGTTTGAGTCGCAACCCGATTCGTTAACAATGACATGCCCGGTTCAAAACCGGAGTTCGGCCTTCGAACTCTCTTTCAAAACGCGCGAAATGACGTTTGGCATCCAAACGCTCATATTCAAACTTAAAATCCGCCATTTGACATTCAAAATCATTTAATACGTTTTTCCCGTAAAATCGTTAACAATGACATGCCCGGTTCAAAACCGGAGTTCGACCTTCGAACTCTCTTTCAAATCGCGCGAAATGACGTTTGGCATCCAAACGCTCATCTTCAAACTCAAAAACCGACGTTTGACATTCAAAAGCTCTTTTCTTAAAAGTCAACATTTGACACTTAAGATAAACAGTTAAAATCAGCATTCGCGCCACTTCAACTAAAACTTCCAAAAAACCGACGTTTGTCATTCAAACGCTCGCCTTTTCAAACAAGTCACCTAATCAACGTTTTACATTCAAACCAAGATTAAGCTTGTCATTCAAGCTCCCCATTTCAAAAATGCAAACACACACACACACGCACACGTTTTCGAGAAAGGTAGAAAGACTCGTCATACGAGGCATTTCGGGTGATCTCGTAATACTCTTCCCGAAACGTAACGTGACCTCCGAACCTAACAATATTTGGTACTAAAAAGCTTTTTACTCATTTTTGCTGCCAATAAAAATGACCCCCTGTTTTCAAAGCCTTTTCCTAAGTTTTTGCTACCAATAAAAACGACACCATTTTTCACAAAAGCCGTTTCTCAACGTTTGGGCTCAAAATAAAAAAACCGCATGGCGACTTTTCTCCTTCCCAAAAGCAAGGTCTCAGACACCAACCCTCCGCGAAAGACAATCGCATTTCGCGTCCGCGTGAAATCCCGGGTAATTTCAGTTGGCAACTCCGTTGGGGAATTGGATACTTTTTTCAAAGCTACCGTTGTTTTCAAAAAAGCCTTCCGTGGGTCAAACTTTCGTTTACCCTTCCTCGTTTTCGTGTGCGTGTGTTACTTTAAACCTCGAACGGTTTTTTTTCAAGGGCATTACATTGTCGTCTTTTCAAAATCATACCATGTTTGTGCATTCCCATTCATGTTTGATTTTCATGCTATCTTTTGAAGTGCGCATCAAAATTCTTTAAGACACATTCTGAAAAATCTCTGATTTAATCAGAAAAAAGAATTTTAGTGACCGCACACTACTCGCACTTGCTGCCTCGGTACACCGCACTTCACGTGCACTTGCTGCCTCGGTACACTGTACACTACGACCTGTAACCCGGGATGACCGTTCAGTTGCACCTCGGTTGGTCTGTCAGACACCTTTCGAGGGCGTACGGGGTCGTCCCAAACAGCCCATCCCAGCCCATGTAAGCCATGCACTCTTTGTGTCACACTTTGTCCAAGACCCCGGTTGGTTTTTGGCTTAGTTCGTGTCATAAAGCCTAAGTGTATGTTTTTACGCTAGGTTCCGCCACGAGTCAAGCTCGAGAGATTGAGACCGAAGGTCGTTCCCGACCCGAAGTCTTGAGCTTTTCAGCCTTGACTTTGACGCGGAGCTCTGCCGTAAAATATACCCGAAGGTACATTGTGACACCGTGTCACCAAACCCTCACCGTATGCACCGTGCCAGCCACAACTTGGCCAATGCCAAAAGCTAAGGCCCCTCGCGCAAGTGAGTCAGGAGAGGTCATGCCGAAATTTTGGCACGATCCCCGCCTTAACTTAAGGACGTTGACTTCGACTGTGGCCCGTGCATCACATACATTGGAAGTGCTACTCTGCCATATATGGCCAGACCAGTGCTACTCCCATCACTCAATACCACCAGCGCACCGCTGGACCATCTCAAACAGATGCCAATATCCTTCAATACCCTCCTGGGTTCATCCCATTGCCTATACACGAATCCCAAAACACCGGGGACAAACCCCAATATAGTTCAGAAAAGGCCCCTATATATTCCCATATATCAAGCCTTCCACCTCCAATCACTACCGCTCACGTGGTAGCACCCGGCGCCTAGCCTCAAAGTCCACCACTGGACCCTACCTTAGCCTGGATGGTTGAACAGATGAAAGACCTGAAAGCCACCATGAGCAGCTCAAAGCAAGAAACGCTCAATTCCACAGATCCGGGAATGGTCACGCCTCTCCCTGCCAAGTTCAGAATGTCGGAGATGGACCGATTCGACGGAACCGAATGTTCTCAAATGCATGTCGACACCTACGTTCTCGGCATGAAAGTGAAAGGAGCAACCCTCCAGCAAATGGCCGACCACTTCCAGCATACGCTCAAGAGTTCAGCGTTACGATGGTTTCTAAGGGTCAAGCCTGCGGATCGCCACACCTGAGATCAGATCAGTAGCATCTTCCTAGAGTGGTACCGATCCAACTTAGAGTGGGAAACGAGTCGTGAGGACTTAATCACCACTGAGCAGAAAGCGGATAAAAGCGTCGGAGAATTCTACAAGAGATGGAGTTGGAAACTCTCCGAGATCATGGAGCCACTCTCCAAGGATGAACAGATGCGGATCTTCAAGTCCTGCTTAAGACCGTCCATCAGAACTCTCATCAGTCATCATTTCTTCCCAGATCTTCGGGACATGGTCAATGCCGGCTCACGGTTTGAGAAGGACCTCAAGGAAAAGTTGGCTACTGCACAGCCATACAGATACCGATCAGCAGTTGCATTCAATCCCGCACCGGCCCCCGGCAAAGGGAAAGATACGTCTGTCAATTACATCCATCAGGGACAACAGTCGGGCAACAGAAACCCAGTCCCACAAAGCAACAATTCCACTCAGAAGCAGCCTGCCGTACACTTTGACAAGTTGGATATGTCACGAGCAAGATCTTTGGAAGTGTTAATCAAGGAAGGTCTCCTTAAACCCGTTGCAAATTACAAACCCAAGAATCTCGTAGTCAGCGCTGACAAGAGCAAGTACTGTGCCTTCCATCAGTATCACGGTCAAACCACCGACAACTGTGTGGGGTTACGATACGAAATCCAGAACCTGATAGAGGAAGGAAAATTGGAGCGCCCCCGTGGGCCCAATACATTCGAAAATCCCTTTCCAAACAACAACAGTGTGAATGCCATTGAATGGGTGCCCAAGAAGATTGCCGCAGAGCCAGTTCCTCCGCCTCTTCCAGCCGGGTCCTCATCAAATGTCCATATCAGCTACGATGTTTGTGACTGCTCCACCTGCCTGGAGTATGAGTCCCAAGACATGGTCAGGAGCAATCCTCCGAGAAAACAGAAGAAGAAGTCCTCTCAACAGAAACTGAGAGAAAGATACGAAGCTGGCGACACCAGTGTGGGTATACTCAGAGAGCCATCCGGGAGGTTCGACTACTACGTACTCTACTCCAGCCAGTCCTCCCTTCCTCCGGGCCATGCAGCTTTAGAGCAGACAGGGGTGGGAAAGCCGAAAAGTCCTGCTGACACCAGAGTTCAGGCCTTGCGACACCGGAATACCTCAAATCTTGGTAATCTTACTGCCAGTCAGAAACCTAACCCCCTGTGGGATCAGCCGAGGTTCAATTTGTCCAGCTTCAGAGCATGGACCGACAAAGGAAGATCAAAGTCAGTTTGGCACTCGCACTCGATCAACGTGCTAACCAAGGGCGGCAACCGCCACAAACAGCCTCAACACAATCCCGAGGCTCCAGCAAAGGCTTTACCTCGCAAGAGGAAGACAGGAAACGGATGGCTGGATGACTCTCCTTCTCCGGATAGAGACCAGATCTACGATTCCCGACTGTATGGAAGTATGATCACTTTCTGTGATGAAGACCTACCGAGAGATGCCTCGGGGCACAACGAAGCTCTGTACATCACTCTCAAGCTCAACACCATATCACTCCCCGGAGTATTGGTAGACAACGGATCAGCCGTTACCGAGAGAAGCCTCTCGGCTGACTGTGTTGGAAAAAGGAGAAGAAGGATACGACCTGCTCTGATTTTTAAACACGTCGCCCTGCCGATCTAGTCCGTGCGGATAAGATTGTAGGGTAAAATCCCTACTTTACCCTTTTAATTCCTGGCACTCTGCATTCAGATCCCCAGTCTAATAGAAAGTTAACAAGAGTTATCTTTCCCAAAGGAATTTAACAAAAGCCCATTTCCTTCCTAATTTCCAAACTCGGCCTCCAAAGTAAGCCCGTCCTCCTTCAATGGAATTTAATGGAAGTCCATTTCCTTCCTAATTTCCAAACCCGACCTCCAAAGTAAGCCCGTCCTCCTTCAATGGAATATAACGAAAGTCCATTTCCTTCCTAATTTCCAAACCCGGCCTCCAAAGTAAGCTCGGCCTCCTTCAATGGAATTTAACGGAAGTCCATTTCCTTCCGGATTTTCAACCCCGGGCATCATCGTGAGCCCTTAGAAAGAATACATATCCCCAGCAGATAAACCCCGGCAGTCATCGTAAGCCCAAGTTTTCCCCAGCGAAGCAAACAAATAAAATCCTCTGTTAGTCGAGTCTGCCTTCGGCAACGTCTCCATTAGTCGAGTCTGCCTTCGGCAACGCCCCCGGTAGTCGACTTTACCTTCGGCAGCGCCTCCGGTAGTCGGGTCTAACTTCGGCAACGCCTCCGTTAGTCGGGTCTACCTTCGGCAATGCCCCCGGTAATCGACTCTACCTTCGGCAACGCCCCCAGTAGTCGAGTGTACCATCGGCAATGCCCCCGGTAGTCGAGTGTACCTTTCACAACGCCTCCTTTAGTCGGGTCTACCTTCGGCAATGCCTCCTTTAGTCGGGTCTACCTTCGGCAATGCCTCCTTTAGTCGGGTTTACCTTCAGCAACGCCTCCGTTAGTAGGGTCTACCTTCGACAACGAAAATGTGGTGGGAGGTCCATTCGTTTGACCACCTTGGTCACTTCTTTCCTCTGCAAGATCTGAACTACGACCGGCGTGATTCCCACTTGGGACGTAGGAATCTTTTAAAAAGGTCCAGTCATTCGACCGCTTTGGTCACCTCCTCACCCATCTAGATAAAAGTTTGCGAGATTGGGATCCTCACTTTTGTCGACGACCACACTTCCCCTGGAAGTACCATCGCCGAGGGGCTACTGTAAGTACCCCAATCTGGGTCGTTAATGTTCCGTCAGCCCAAATTAATGATTTATAATCATTTAGGGGTATTTTGGACATTATTTAGATAATTTGAATGAGGAAGGACCTCTTAGGAATAAGAAAATGGCATAGGACCTCGCTGGAAATTTGTCATTTCCAATAAAAAAGGAATATTGACTATTTAACAAACAGCCAAAACTGCTTTCTGCACAGGACCAGGCACGCTGCTGATCCCATCCGCGCGGATGAGATTGTGCCTACAATCTTATCCACGCGGATAAGATTGCACCCCAGCCAACCTATAAATTTAGCCCTTCTACCTCAGTTTTAACAAGCCAAAAATTCATAAAACCTACTGTTACTCTGTCAATATTCACCCTCAAACAGCCTAAAACACTTTCACCACTCAAATTCCATACCAAATTCAACACCAAATCCACTCCTAAACCACTTCCAAGCCATTGAAACCCAAAAACCCTAAACACAAACCCAAGAAACATTGGTAAACCCTTGTTCTCCCTACTCAAAACTCTCTTGTTCATGCATCAATTTCATGTCTCCATGATGTGATCTTACTTGCTTGTTGTTTATTCCACTTCCCCTTTGTTCTAGGATCCAAGAGGATCTCCATGGAACTCATTTCCATGGATGATTCTCTACAAGGATCCACATTTTAGTGTGTATTTCCCTTGTCCCTTTTACATTAACTAGTCTTTACTTATCACTTGCTCTTTTGACCTAAAATGTGGTCATCTTGGAGTTCATCTCCATAGATGATCACTTCTAAATGGTCCATATTTTTTACTTCCATGTCTTTTTACATTAACTAGTCCTTACTTGTTACTTGACCTAGGATGTGGTCATCTTGGAGTTCATCTCCATAGATGATCACTCCAAATAGTCTAAAATGTTTATTTCCTTGAAAATCCCCCTCCCTAGTCTAAGATGCTCACCTTGGAACTCTTTCCTTGGATGAATATCATCTAGACTCACAAATTAGGTCACACAAGATGTATGAGATACACTTGAGCATAGGTCTCAAGGATGGTCCTCCCTATGGCCACCTTAGAGATCTTCCTCTAAAAGTTGATACATCTTGACCTATCCCTTGTTCAAATTTTCTTTCATGTCAAATCCCCCTCCCCTTTGCAAATGATATGTTTTTCAAGTCCTAATGTACCCCTAGGATGGCTTGATTAAGTGGATTCATCACTTATGACCACTAATCAAAGTCAAGGGAAAGAGAGGACAAAACATGGATGCCAAAAAATCCAAACATTTCCTTTATTTTCTGTTTACAGTTACATTTCCAGTTAAGTCCTGTAAATCCAGTTAGATTTCTGGAAATTACAGTGACTGATTAGGAAACTGTAAAAAATATTGACACTACAGGTTAGTCCGCGCGGATAAGATTGCACTACAATCTCATCCACGCGGATAACATTGTCATCTGCAAATAAATTTCCAGTTTCTGTTATTTTCAGTTTAGTCACTGTTTTCAAACTGTTTTCCAGTCCAGTCCCTTGTATTTCAGTTATTTCTAACCTTGTATTTCAGTTATTTCTAAAAAATCCTTTAATTCAATGATTTTTTTCAAAACACACACACACACACAAAGGTTTTAAGTAAGGAAGACTCGTCATACGAGGCATTCCGGGTGAATACCAACGTTCTTCCCGGAGTGTCACATGACCTCCGAACTCATTTCTCTAATTTTGGGCATTTTTCAAAGTTTTGGCCCTTAAAATAAAAGTGGCGTGGCGACTCCGTTGATTTTTCAAAGTCCGATAAATATTTTTCAAACTCCCAAAAAAAAAGCATTGTCGGGCCGGCCAAAAAATCGGGTACATCACACTATACCATGAAACTAAATTATTCCCTAAATAAAAATACCCCCCACTAGTACTTTTTCTATCATCCATATCCCCTGCCCAATCCGAGTCACTAAAGCCTACCAAATTGGTATTAGTATCCTTACTAAACCAAATCCCTAATCCACTTGTTCCAGAGAGATATTTGATTATTTTTTAACGAATTAAGGTGAGAGACTTTAGTATTGGCTTGATAGCGTGCACACACACACGCTAAACATAATATCAGGGCGTCTAGAAGTGAGATAAAGAAGGCTACTGAATGTGCGCTCGCCCGGAATTTGGGTTTCCGGTTTAAATGAAAAGAAGGAGTCGCCACGCTGTTTTAAGAGGAAACATTGAAAACCTTTTGTTTAGAGAGAAAACATGAGTTCGGAGGTCAGGTTACGTGTTGGGAAGAACCGAGAGTTCACCCAACACGCCTCGTCCATAGACGAGTCTTTCAATCAAAAACATCCAAGTAAATCAAAAGTGTGTGCAAATATTGATAATAAACAAAGTGTGATAAAATGCATCTTATTAATTATGGAACGAGAATTACATATTGTGAGCCCATTATTTAGGGAGGCCACATCCCTGATACAAACAATCTAAAACAGATTACAAAGGAAAAAAGGGCCTCTGCAGATGGGTCATGTATGTCGCATGACACATCGCACCAGTGACCACATGTGTCGCGTGACACAGGATCACTTGGAGACAAAGGTGTCGCGTGACACATATGAACCATCTCAAGTAAACTTAACAAGATGAGCACGAGAATCAACAAAGCTATACGTATCTAATCATTTAACTAGATTACGAACTAAATACAGAAACGAAACTAAATCAACCCAGGGAGTGTGGATATGGGTAGATCCACACCCCCTTGGGGTTCAAACACCAAGTTCAATCAAATAATCAACAATATAGGCTCAATTGCACGAATTACTCAAATTAAACAAAGAGATTGCGATTGGGATTCAGTAATCCAGATAGCTAGGATCTGATTACTGAATCCAAACAAAATTAAATGCTAGAATTAATAGAAATTAAGCAAGAGAGAGAGAGAGATTGGGTTTAGGGAATCGTTACCCTTGTTACTTCCACGAATTCTATATCTAGTTAGATATAGAACCCTTCAATTCTTCACTTCTGATCTGGAAGGACTGATGTAAGGGGTTCAATTGGTGTGGCTTGAGAATTGGGTTTGGAAGGGAGGAATTGGGTAGGTTAAAGGTAGGAGAGAGAGGGGTTTGTGTTTGGAGAGGTTCGTTATGCTGCAAATCCTGCAGAGTAACAGTAGGCTAAAGTTGGGATCCTTTTATGAGAGGGGGAGGGTCTTATTTATAGGCTGCAGTTGGCTGCCTTAGTGTGTCGCACGACCTTACGCGTCCACTTTTCATGCCTCAAGCTGTCGTGTGACACAAGGTGGCTCAACCGCTTTTGGCGCCAAAAACCAGTTTCTGGAACATTCCGGGAAAATACCCAAAAGGTCCAACAGGTTTTATTCCCAAGGGGTCCTTTGGCATGAATAATGTACCGAAAGGTACTTCCTTCACGGGAAACTCATGGAACGTTTCCGGAAGTCTCGGGATAGGCCGGTAATTTACCAAAATGCCCCTAAATGCAATTTTATTATATTAAAATGCATCAAAAAGGTTGCGAATTGGATTGGCGTACTTACAGAGCCCCTCGGCAACGTCACTTTTGGAAAAAGTGTGGTTGTCGATAAAATAAGACCCAATCCCAATGAGCATCAAGGGATAAGGTGAAGGGCTAGAAGGGTGAGAAGGGGGAAATTATGGCTGGACCTTTCTGAGAAAGGATTCCTACGTATCCCTTGAACAAGGGAATCAAGCCAAATCGTAGTTCGGAATTACCAAATCAAAATCATAAGCAAGGAAAGGGGTAGAGACGTATCTTCATACCTTTGCTGTGCTTACCTGTGGTTTCCTGAGGGATCGGGTGGTTGCTTTCTTTCTCACCGAGTTGTAGCCGGCGGAGGGTCTCATGCTTTGCAATTGGTACTTTTGCGAGTAGGCTGCCGGGGTCTCATGCTATCGGCCGTTGACGAGTTGTAGGCTGTAGGAGGGTCTCATCTTTGCAACAGGTCTTCTGTGGATGCCGGGGTCTCATACCACTTCTCTTATACGGGATAGTTGCCGGAGGGTCTCACACTATTGCGCTTCTTCTCGTGGATGCCTGAGGGTCTCATTCCACTTCTTCTTCTTCTTTCTTTGAGGATGAGTATAGGCTGCCGGGGTCTCACGCTATCTCTTTTCTGCTCTGTTGGGGATACATGTAGCTGCCAAGTATAGCTGCCAGGGGACTCATGCTATCTCCACTTTCTGTTCTGATAAGTATAGCTGCCAGGGGACTCACGCTATCTCCTTTCTGTTCTGCTTGTGGATGCCAAAGGGACTCATACCACTATGTCGGTGCAGGGTAGTTGCCAGGGGACTCACACTACTTCTGCTTCTGCTTTTCGATAAATGTAGCTGCCAGGGGACTCACGCTACTTCCATTTTGTTCTTCGTGGATGCGAAGGACTCATACCACTCAACCCGAAAAGGATTATTTGAAAGGTCTCTTGACCTAAACGAGATCATTTGAAGGCATCTCAACCTGAAAGGGATTATTTGAAGGTCTCTTGACCTAAACGAGATCATTTGAAGGCATCTCAACCTGAAAGGGATTATTTTAAGGTCTCTTGACCTAAACGAGATCATTTGAAGGCATATCAACCTGAAAGGGATTATTTTAAGGTCTCTTGACCTAAACGAGATCATTTGAAGGTATCTCAACCTGAAAGGGATTTTTTTAAGGTCTCTTGACCTAAACGAGATCATTTGAAGGCATCTCAACCTGAAAGGGATTATTTTAAGGTCTCTTGACCTAAACGAGATCATTTGAAGGCATCTCAACCTGAAAGGGATTATTTTAAGGTCTCTTGACCTAAACGAGATCATTTGAAGGTATCTCAACCTGAAAGGGATTATTTGAAGGTCTCTTGACCTAAACGAGATCATTTGAAGGCATCTCAACCTGAAAGGGATTATTTTAAGGTCTCTTGACCTAAACGAGATCATTTGAAGGTATCTCAACCTGAAAGGGATTATTTGAAGGTCTCTTGACCTAAACGATATCATCTGAAGGTATCTCAACCTGAAAGGGATTATTTTAAGGTCTCTTGACCTAAAAGGGGTTATTTTAAGGTCTCTTGACCTAAACGAGATCATTTGAAGGCGTCTCAACCTAAAAGGGGATTATTTGAAGGTCTTTTGACCTAAACGAGATCATTTGAAGGCATCTCAACCTGAAAAGGATTATTTTAAGGTCTCTTGACCTAAAAGGGGTTATTTTAAGGTCTCTTGACCTAAACGAGATCATTTGAAGGCGTCTCAACCTAAAAAGGATTAATGCTTCTAGCAAAGTAATTGACTGAGACATGCTTTCATACCTGTGCTGTGCTCACCTGTAGCTGTCGGAGAGTCTTAGACTACCGTTGCTGTTGGGGAATAGCTGTCGAGGGTCTCATGCAACCATTGATTCTGCTGGGGATAAGTGTAGCTGCCGAGGGATTCACGCTACTGCTTTCCTTTTGCTTGGTAGTTCGCTGGTTTTGCTGAATGTTGGACGGTCTTTTCTCTTTTCCTTTCGTCGGTTATCTTTTGTGTCCTGAGCTTCACTTGGTAAGCCGGGGACTCTGCTTTTGTCTGTGCTTTGAGGCTACTGATCTTTGGAACTTTGCTTGCCAGGGAGCAGGTTCCTCTTGGTGCTTTGGGGCCATTAATCATTGGAATTTTGCTTGCCGGGAGCGGAGTTCCTCTTGGTGCTTTGGGGCCACTGTGCAGTTGCGCATTGGAGAGACTAACATAGGTACGGCTTCTTTGTCTCAGCTTTGGCTGAGGGCCAGTCTTCGAGGTTCAGTGAGCATTATTGCCTGGATTCTTGGGCAGTTGGGGCTCTTTCATATGATGCTGGTGAGATCAGATGGCTGGACCTTTGGAGAAAGGTTTCCTACGTATCCCTTAAAAAAGGGAATCAAGCCGGTGGTAGTTCTGGGCCTTCTGAAGATAATAGAGGCGGGGTCTGCCACCTGCGGGGTTTGGATTTCCTGTCCAAAATTGCGATCTGAGGGGCAATCCTCACAATCAAAATATGATCACCTGATTATTGTACCCTGCGGGGGGAAAACACAACACTACTAGGCACTTAGCATTTTATTCGACTTTTTGCTTATGCATTATTAATCTTTTGTTGCACAAGTCCATCTCAGCTGGGGAGAATAGGGAAGTGAGGGTTTTTTGGCACAGATTGATGAGCAGATAAGTAGGTAGCCATTATGCTATGAGGGGTCGTGTATAGGACGAAAGTGTTTATAATGAGGTGGACCCTCTCCCGCGAGGTCGAAAAATGATATGGTGCGGCTAGGCAAGTCGGGGATGCTCCCGAGAGTATAGATTGCAGCAGGTCCATTGCTAGTGAGGACAGAGTGTATCGCGCATCTGAGACAGCAAGCAGCAGAGGGGGGCAAAGAGCAATCCTGGTTTGGCGAAGCCCCAGTTGACAGTGCAAAGCAATCTTGGAGGGAATCGATAAGGAGAGCCGGAGGGATACCTTAACCAAAGCCCCAGCTTGAGGATATTCCATGCTGCTTCATCGCAGGCAGAGTCATCTTGTGGCCACAGAGGCAATTCATCATTTCAAATCGTAGTCAAACAGTCGCTGGACAAGACTCGGAAGTGTTTACGTGCAGGGGCACATCCTTTGAGGGTGGGAAATGAATCCTGAGTTTTGTGTATGACACTCTCGTTTTGGGTTTGACTCTTTTGAGAGAGTATAAGCATCACAAGGTGTGGAAAGTGTATGGAAGCCCCTGCTGACCGAAACGGTGTTTAGCTCTATCTTCCTATGATGTAGAAATAGAAGACTTTTCGAGACACTTTTCGTGATGATCACAAAGCTGCTTAAAACCCTTTATTGATGTTCGGGTTAGTCAACCGCCAAAACTGATATGAGCAAATATTTTATATCAATCCTGAGGAGAAAGCCCACTGATATCGAGATCAAATTCGGAAGGATGGAAGGTGTATGGGCATGGTCCTTGAGGAGACCAGATTTTCTGAGATTTGTTTGTGATTTCGACCGGACCAATTAAGGTTGCCTACGTTCCCCTCCTTACGAGGAGCTCAGGTCGCCGTAGTTCGGGCTTATCCCGAATGAAAAGAATGAACGATGAAGTTCGAGGATATGAGGACTTTTTAGGATTTTGAGAATTGAAAGAACATGTCCTCTTGGAGTGTCGATGGGAGACACAGATGTGACGCCCCAGTGGGACATTCACGGCAGGTGTTTGCGGAGTAGAAATGAAATATGCTCACATACAACGTCGAATGAACGGACGGAATTTGCACAATCTTCACTTGATAATCTTTTGAGCCGGGATGGACTTGGCTCCGCTTTAAGCGATTTTCTGCTTTAGATCTCGATGATATTGGAATGAAACTGCTATCCGGTAGGAACTGCGGCTGGGTTTCGGGATTTCGATCGGTCTTCGGGTGATTTGGGATATCATGACCTCTTAAAACGAGAGGTCGGCTAGGCTTTTTGCTGACTGTACCTCTAAAGATGAGAGGTTGGTTCTTAGGTATGTGTTTGGGATTTCTATGGCGAGGGAAATCTGTGATTGCCTCTTTGCTGCCTCTAAGAATGAGAGGTCGATCTTTTGGCTTTTGGTCAAGGTCAAAGGTAAGGGTAATGGTAATGTCCTCTAAAATCGAGAGGACGGCTTGGGATCGGTTAGAGGTAATGGTGAGGGGACATCCGTGCTGTCTCTTTATTCACTCTGAGACTCCTCTTTGAGTAACGACCGGATCTTTTGACTTTCGCTTCTGAGAGAATCACTGGGGACTAGGCTCTCTTTCTTGTCTATTTTTTTTGTATTTATTTTTTTTTTGTATATTTTTTTTTATTTTTGTCTCTCTCTTTTTTCTTTTGAGAGGAGAATTTCAGCTAGTCCCCAGGATGGATCATTGCTTTCCGTTGTTCTTGAGCTTGGAGCCGGTCGATTTTCTTTTGACTTGCGGGAGCCTCAAGGATAGTCCCTCTTTTTCTGGCGATGGCTAGATGGGTTTCAAATATGCCGATCTTGAAATGAAGGGATATTATTTAGTGGGGGTAAGGTGAAGGTTTTCCTAAGGGTGAAAGGTTTCAACCGCAGCCCCTACCGGATTATTCGAACGAGATCCAGTCTTCATTTGCTTGCTTGAGCTTACTTTGAGGAAGATCCGTGCAAATTCATCGAGCAACGAGATAGCGAAGACGAAGGAAAGCGAGTGAGCATATGGGAATCGAGGTGGGAAATTGGTAAACCCCACTTTGAGAAGGATATCAGTCGATTTTCTCACTCTAATCAATTTAAACATTAGCCATTTCAAAGCATTGGTCGGTGAGCAGCACAAGTGATCATTTGGAATAAGACCATTTCAATCGAGTGTAACGTGGGTGTGCAAGCGATGTCTCGAGTCTAGCAAGAATAGAAACAAAGATTTTTATTACTGCAATAAAAAAAAACTCATAACATGGACTTGACAGACTCGTTACTACATAAAAGACACTCTAGATCCTATGACGCTTACTGATTGACTTCGCCGCTTTCGGGTGGGATAGCCTCTGGGCTTCTGCTGATATCACTAAAGAAGATCGGGGACAACATTGGGGCGAGCCTTCTCAACCTTTCCATCAACAACAAGCTTCTGAATGAGCATCTTCAGGGGAATGCAATTGTTGGTTGTATGGCCAGGGAACTGGTGGTAGCAGCAGTACTTGTTCGTATCCAGCTTTGGGTTGCGATGCATAGGGCGGTAATTATCAAGGGGCTGGACCATCCCTGTCTTAACCAGACCATTAAATGCTTCCTCTGTAGTCATGCCAAGATCATCAAACTTCCGTGGCTGACGAGGTTGAAATTTCCCACTACTTGGGCCAGTGCTTCCTCTCTGAAGGTTGTTGATACTATTGTCTTTTGGCACCCGGGAAACTGGATTGACCATCTTGGACCCATAACCATTAACATTACCGGTCTTGTCATCTGGGGTACGGTTGAAGAGTCAATTCTCGCTACGGGCTCCCATGCCTACCATCTCCCTTAAGTCAGGATACCAACCATTCCCAATAGCTTCACGGAGAACTGGCTTCACACATGACAAAAAGATGTCCTTCTGATCTTGTAACGAAATTGGCTCGGGTAGCTCATTCAATTTGGCATTCCAACGCTTGTAGAAATCAGTAATGGAGTCATCATTCTTTTGGATTGTACCAACCAAGTCGTCTCTAGTTGTGCGCCACTCAAGGTTCCCAAGGTACTTTTCGAGGAAGGCCTCAGTGATCTGACTCCAAGTAGCTCGAGCTTCCGACTTAAGAGCTAGAAACCATGTCAAGGCAGGTCCTTTGAGTGTGAGATGGAAGTGTTGAGCCATAAATTCGGGAGTACAACCCATTGCCCCCATAGTCATCACGTATGTGTCCACATGAGTTTTCGGGTATGTCGAACCATCAAATTGTATTTTGGGCATCTTGAACTTATAAGGGAGAGGCTCTACTTGCTTTGGGTTAACAACCTTAAGTCCACTTGATCCTGCCGTCAACTTGTCAATTTGCTGTTGCATTTGTTTCAACAGTGCAGTTACCTCTGGAGTCATCCCGGGAAGCTGAGGAAGAGCGGGAGCAATAGTTGAAGAAGGCTCAAAACTAGCTGGTTGGAAGAGAGACGGCTGAACTGACCCGGATCTTGATGGAGCCGGCAAATGATTAAATTGATCGGTTGGGAAATTCGATTCGCGGAAAAGCACGGGCTGTAAGGAATTGACCGGATCTTTGCATAGATGATGAGCCAAATCCAAAAGCTGAATCCATTGAAGGCTGAGACATATATCCTTGAAACTGAGGTTGTCTAGTAGGAAACTGCATAAATCCATCCTGGCTGAACCGATTCCCGTAGTAAGGATGCTGATTCGGATACTGGGTGTTACCCTAGAAGTGAGGACCATGAGACTGACCTTGCTGATACTGAGAACCTGGGAACCGCAGACCTTGATTGTTCGGAAGCTGGGACCCAAATTGGTTTAGAGGAACAGGAGCATTGGGAAAGGGTGAGGAAGTCAAATCATGGAGGACCGGTTGTGTTCCTCCGATTGGACCAAAACTTGCTTGAGGGTTCACCTGCGGCCCACGATTACGAGCATAATTGGGTGTGCACCACAGTGCGAGGCCGAAAAGGGAGAGAAACATTCCCGGCTCCTAGATCGGTGTCATTAACCTCGGTAATCTCTTCATAAGTTCCATCGGCGCGTCGGATCACAAAGCAATTCCACGGCTTCTCATTGCATCTACGAACTTAGAATGTCTTTGCCTCTTCCCTGGCTTGAGCGAGTAATTGAGTCTCACGCTCTCTAGCTAGAGCGGCTTCCAAATTAGCCCTCATCTCTTCCATAGACAGACTATGCATGACTTGTTGATCCGCGGCAGATGAATCCTCAGATTGAGTGGTCATACCCTTCTCTGCACTAGACATCTCTGAAATTGAATCGGGTGCGAAATCTGCTGAAACTGCAGCTGCCTCAAGACGCGAACTAAACGAACACTGGGAATCGAATTGCGCACCCAACTTGCCTTATCTGGAGAGGAGAGAGCGTGTATAAAGAGGGGGTAGAGAATTTTGGGGAGGTAGGAGAGAGGGAAGAATACGGAAGGAGACGGACTCGTGCAACACTTATTATGGTTCAAGTAGAAATCGGTGTTTTAAGTCCTAGAGACGGTTGGAAAAGGCTAATCCTTTATTTACACAATCTAGACCTCGGGGGAACCTATGGACACATCATCCAAGAATACACTAAATGCGTTGTTTCACAATTAATAATAGGCGACAGTACCTAAACAAAACCGAAGCATTTATGGGACGGACGAGCAGCCCCAATTTCTGGAGAAATTTGGGCAGCATAACGGGTATTCCTGAAGAATTTCAAGGAAAAATCCGGCATGACCTCTCGTCGGTGCACGTTGACAAAGCGACATGATCTCTCGTTAGAACATGCCATGGGAACGACATGTCCTCCCGTGAAACCATGTTGCGTTGGCAACATGCCCACACGTGCTAGGGTTTGGGGGAGGTACGAAAGCCTTTTAAAAATTTTGAAGCAATTCTTTTTAGTGTATTTGAAAATTTCGTGTCAAAACCAACCGTTTTGGGTGAGGTTAAATGTGTGGCGCCACCTATAACGCACTAGGGGGTTAGGTTTGATTTTAGGCGCTCAAGCGTAGGCAAATTTCATGGCCGTCCGCGATGCCGTCAATCGCACCCGAGGGTTCTAAATCTAAGTGATGTAGTGTGCGGATGACTATATTCCTTTATTTACAAAAAACAAGATTTTTTTTAGATTTTTTTTTATATTCCTGAAAAAGAAAAACAACAACACACCCTCACACAAGATATACAGGGAACAATAATCAAATGAGTCCTGCTTGATCCAAGGGACTGCCCTCAAACCAGTCTTCTGAAGTTATGTTCAGTGGCCACCCTTTGTCGCGTGACACGGGACAACCAGAGACAAAGGTGTCGCACGACCTGGATGGTCACTGAACCAGCAGCTCTTCAATCATCAAATCAGCCCCTGTTTTACCATAGCCAGAACAACACACAAGTACTAATGCACAAGAAAGAATGGCCACAAGCACAAAGGGCTCACAAGTTCCATAATCAACAAGATGTATGAATCACAAATGATTATCAAATAATGCACACAAAATGGATTTATTGGATGTTTTGACTAAACAAAAGCTTGACCCACTCAACACTTGAAAAACAGGTTTTCAAGTGACATTCCCCAGCGGAGTCGCCACTGAATGTGCGCTCGCCCGGAATTTGGGTTTCCGGTTTAAATGCAAAGAAGGAGTCGCCACGCCGTTTTAAGAGGAAACATTGAAAACCTTTTGTTTAGAGAGAAAACATGAGTTCGGAGGTCAGGTTACGTGTTGGGAAGAACCGAGAGTTCACCCAACACGCCTCGTCCATAGACGAGTCTTATTAATTATGGAACGAGAATTACATATTGTGAGCCCATTATTTAGGGAGGCCACATCCCTGATACAAACAATCTAAAACAGATTACAAAGGAAAAAAGAGCCTCTGCAGATGGGTCATGTATGTTGCATGACACATCACACCAGTGACCACATGTGTCGCGTGACACAGGATCACTTGGAGACAAAGGTGTCGCGTGACACATATGAGCCATCTGCAGAAACTTAACAAGATGAGCACAGAATCAATAGAAAGCTATACAGATCTAATCATTTAACTAGATTACGAACTAAATATAGAAACAAAACTAAATCAACCCAGGGAGTGTGGATATGGGTAGATCCACACCCCCTTGGGGTTCAAACACCAAGTTCAATCAAATAATCAACAATATAGGCTCAATTGCACGAATTACTCAAATTAAACAGAGAGATTGCGATTGGGATTCAAGAATCCGAGATAGCTAGGATCCGATTACTGAATCCAAACAAAATTAAATGCTAGAATTAATAGAAATTAAGCAAGAGAGAGAGAGAGATTGGGTTTAGGGAATCGTTACCCTTGTTGTTTCCACGAATTCTATATCTAGTTAGATATAGAACCCTTCAATTCTTCACTTCTGATCTGGAAGGACTGATGTAAGGGGTTCAATTGGTGTGGCTTGAGAATTGGGTTTGGAAGGGAGGAATTGGGTAGGTTAAAGGTAGGAGAGAGAGGGGTTTGTGTTTGGAGAGGTTCGTTACGCTGCAAATCCTGCAGAGTAACAGTAGGCTAAAGTTGGGATCCATTTATGAGAGGGGGAGGGTCTTATTTATAGGCTGCAGTTGGCTGCCGTCGCACGACCTTACGCGTCCACTTTTCATGCCTCAAGCTGTCGTGTGACACAAGGTGGCTCAACCGCTTTTGGCGCTAAAAACCAGTTTCTGGAATATTCCGGGAAAATACCCAAAAGGTCCAACAGGTTTTATTCCCAAGGGGTCCTTTGGCATGAATAATGTACCGAAAGGTACTTCCTTCGCGGGAAACTCATGGAACGTTTCCGGAAGTCTCGAAATAGGCCGGGAATTTACCAAAATGCCCCTAAATGCAATTTTATTATATTAAAATGCATCTAAAAGGTTGCGAATTGGATTGGCGTACTTACAACTACCTATTATGGAACGGTAGAAAGTTGGATCAACATCCTCTCCGAATTGGTCCTTTTCGAGTTTGAAAGTAGAACCCATAAGAATTTTGGAACTTTTTGCCCCCTCCAAACCAAACCTTTTCACCAAAAATAAGTTTTAAAATGTGCATATCAACCCACTCAAAAATAACATTAAGAGCTTTTTCATTGAAATTAGCTTGGCGAATCTCTTCATTAGTCCATTTGGATTCAGGTTTGACTTGAATGTCACCATCCTCATCAGGGGGAAAAAATGGAACATAGTAACCATTTGTAACATATTGCCAAGCTCGAAGATCAATTGATTTCATATGCGAGCAAAGGCGGACCTTCCAATATTCATAATTTGATCCATCTAAAACACGAAGACGTTTTTTATTAGGATTTGCAGGATCATAAGCCATGACAAATGGATCAAGCACTTAGTATGTCAAGTGACCTGCTCTGATACCAATTGAAATTGTCAATGGCCCTATAAAAAACAAGTGTTATCCAAAGTGCTTGGTAACACAGATGATAACACGGACAAACATCACACAAAAACAGTTTGTAAATAGAGTTTGCAGCGGAATAAAAAGACACAAGTGATATTTTTCTCAATTTATATAAATATATAAATTGAGTGAGCCTCAAAAGGCAAAACATTATATTCAATATATGACATGATTACAAAGCTGAAAGTTCCCTAAAGCTATAGCAATTATACTCAATGGAACGAATTGAAAAAAAAGTATGAAATCCTATCATTGCCAAAACACATTCAAATTCGAAGTATTTCAATGTGGAAAAAAGTGTATGGGGAGGAAGAATCTATTAGAACCAAGAAGTACTTTGTCTCTTGTGCTTGAATGTGCGCAAATGTTCGACTTATCTTTAAATGTCCACACCCTTGTATATTTATAGTCTTCAATACTTGAAGACTACTCAAAGATGACAACCACGTTGTCTTGGGTGAGTGGGGGGATTTGTTGAGCTACACTCCTCAATTTTATCCAAGAAAGAGTATGTTCCCATATTTGTAGCAACCGCAAACTTGGAGGGCAAGTCCATGCTTCAACCTCTTGTATTCTCTTGCATTTCCAGCCTTGTACTCTTCTTGATATAGCAACAACTTCCTATGACCAAGTCCACCACGCGTTTGTTGATTATTTACACGTTTTTGACCTTTCCAAACTTATGCATAAATTGCCATTTATGCATAACTTGTTTTTCAATCAATTCTACTTTTCTAACTTTTCAATCCATCTTAGTTTAGTCTGAAATTTGGACCTACAAATACATATATATATATATATATATATATATATATATATATATATATATATATATATATATATATATATATATATATATATAGCAGATAATATATACACATCAGGATCAAATTATTTGTGAAAAGAAATGTGCAACTATTTAAAAATTCCTCGTCGGGTAACACATTGGGTAACACAGGAGGTCAATGGTAACACTTGTGGTCACACATAAGTTTACACTAACAGCCTCTACCTTGTTGATACCTACCCCAACCTCTTGCAAGACCCCCAGCATGGGCTCCCTCGACAAAGGCGTCAACGATCCTCCTAGAACTCGAAGGACCAGTTGGACGAGCGGTAGTATTAACTCTCCCAGACATATCTGCACAATAAAAATAGGAGATTATATCTTGGCTAAGGCATGGAAAGATGAGGACGAGGAAATATCCCTCCCCGTCTAATTCATTAAATATCAAGGAGGGATTCTTACCCAATAAAGGACGCTCCAGGTGGTTAAACTTCAGATAGTAAAGATTGATGTGGTCAATAATTTCTGACCAACCGTTGAACAACACAACATTGGGGGAAACTACACTTAGGCGATCAATCCTAAACCGACTAGGATAACGCACATCGGTTCTAGGAGATTGGTACCTCGTCAAAATCTCCCCAATTTCACCCAAACTTAACATCATACATGGCCCATCAACCCTTTGGTTGATCCTAAGGTTTTGGGTATGGTAGCAGTACAGAGCATTTGGGTTACTTCTCCATGTTCTTGCCATGGCTAGGAAGGGGGAAAATCGAGAAATCACAATAAACCCCCAAGAAAGCTTCAAGAACAAGTACAATAATGGCGGTTTCCAAGAACCCACCAAGAACAACAGAAACCCAGAAAATCAAAGTAAACACAAGAAAATAAGAAGAATGGTAAGAAATGTATACCTAATCTGAAGATTGATGAAGGGAACGCGAACAATATCAAGCACAAAACCAGAAACCAAGCTTTGAAATCAAGAACAAGCCCAAAAGTTTCTTGCAGATTTCAACCTTATAGGTATCTCTCTAGTACAAACAGTGATAAAAGAGTAAAAAGGAAAGGAATTTTGCTTTTATACCCAGATCTAAAAAGGTTTGGGTCACAAAAATGGGTAATGGCACCGCCCTCCTCTCCACATTAATGATTATGGCGTATTTCCAATGGGAATGTCTCGTCTTTGATATCCGCACCCATCAATGTTGAAATATCCGGCGGATAAATGATTGATGCCTCGTGTTTCGAGAAAACCCCTTCGTATTCGTTTAAGTCAAGGGAGCACCACTTCCTCCTCGGCAAAGCCGAGCTAGGAAATCGGGGGCCACAAAATGGTATAAACCGAAGTACGACCATGGGTCATAAGCCCGGCAAGGCCCAATGGACTGGGTCCAAAATATAATCCATATAAGGCTCAAGTATGACATAGGAAATGGGCCTCCCTACCTATGCTCGTCACGTCTCCTCGTCATTTCCCACTATGTCGACATAGACATAGCAAAGAGAATAATATGACCAAGTTCTAAGCCTCGCCTAGGTTCCGACTAATCCCGACTAGTCCCCGCCTAGGCGCTAGGTCCGACTCCGCCGCCTAGCATCCGCCTAGCGATTTTTAGAACCTTGGCATCATCAAAGGCTGACCAGAGCCTCCTCGATCAACACCAAGAAAAGGGGAGTGGACTTCCCTACCCTTTCTCTCCTCTTCCTCGACATTCATAAATGTCGACCAACATCATATGTCGAGGAGCAAGCCTCCTAAGCATACTTACAGAAGGCACTTATAATCCTACTACAACAAGGACTGTGGAAAGTTATAATTCAACCAGGATTATTATCCTTCTCTCACACAACTTTCTATTCAAGGATGGACTCTACATCATACCTCTATAAATACGAGTCATAATTCACATAATTCAGGTGAACGCATCTTTTGACTCTCAACTCTTGTTAATTGATTTGCTTTCTATATCACATGAATACTTACCCTCACGCCGGAGGACCTTCTTTGGTAATGCCCCGACTTAGTTTACGTGTTTGTTCATCTTTTTCAAGCTATTCAAACATCTAGGATAAAACCTACCGCCAAATTTGATCTGATCTGAACGTTTTTAGCATCATCAATAACTATTGCATATTGAAATATTGAAATAGAATATCAAATCATGCATTGCTAATTATATATATAAGAAAAATATTATAAAATATTTTTGTAAATTTCGCAATTCTCATCATAATAATGTTATTTAGACGTGGCTGTAATAAATAATTAAATATAATAGTTACTTTGATATAAAAATACACATACTCCCTCCGTCCCGCTACAAATCGCACACTTTTCTTTTTGGGCATTCCATTACAAATCGCACTCCCAAAAATGAAACTTTATATGAATAAAATATTCACCCTAACCCACTCATTCTCTCTCCTACATTATTTTAATACTCACAACACCATTATAATTTATTATTCCTTCCACTCATTCTCTCTCCTATTTTACTTTTACACTCACAACATTTTATTAAAATATCATATTCCTTAATTCCCACGCAAACAGTGTTAGTGCGAATATTAGCGGGTCGAAGGAAGTATACTTTAAGATATAAGATAGAAGAGTATTGCAAATTGATTATAGTGAAAAAAAAACAAGGGCTTCATACCCTAGGCAAGCAAGACCAAAGTTTCATAAATATTCATGAAATTATCAAAATTTTATATAAATTCATATTGTTTCTATACCTAAGGTATAAAACTAAAATTACTCTTATACTTAGGTCTTATACTTAGGTGTAGATTTTTCACAAATTTTCACATTTTCTTAAAAAAAATCTTATGTACTTAAGCAGTCAGCTCCTATACCTAAGGTATAAGACTAATATTACTCTTATACCTAGAGGGGGGTGAGTTTATTATTTTTTTATTTATTTAGATCTCGAATGTAAATGAATTTGAGTAAATTATGCGAATTTATAGTTTTTGATTGTACAAAGGGGGCCTTAAGGAATTAAATCATAAAAATATGGATCTCACTTCACACAATTATGATCCTATGTAGGGATGGCAATAGAGGGGATTTGACACTTCTCAAACCCGCCCTACACAAAAACTCCAAAAATCGAGCTCGCCCCACCCTCGATAAACAAAAACCCGCCCCGCCTTGCCCCATTTGCTCTATAATATTTAAAAAATCTCACTATTTGATTATGCAAAGCTATAAAAAATAATTTTTTCTTTCACAATAATAAAAAGCGTATAATATTATATAAAACTAAAATGTTACATTTCATCATCAAATCAAGGGTTCAGATTAGAAATTACTTGGATAGAGGCGGTGAGATTTTTGCAATTAATAGGCTAGACATGGACAAAGCTGTAGAATGTCATTTGACCTTAAATTCAAAACCTGCCACGTCATCATCCTAATTTTCCTCAAATTTCAAAATTATATATCTCAATAAAAAGTCGAAAAGAAATCCGAGAATGTTGTTTTTCTCACCTTGACAAGACGAATCAAACTACGTCCTTGAAGATAGGGTTTTGCAAAAAAATGTTGAAGTGTAATTTCTAAAATACACATGGATTCAATAGCTACTTAGCTATTGAATTCATGTGTATTTTTTAACATTGAACTTGGATTTAGTAGCTCATAAGTTGCTGAATCCATGTGTATTTTGAACATTACACATAGATTCAGTAGATAATTAGCTACTGAATCCATGTCTATTTTTTACCATTGTACTTGGATTTAGTAGCTAATTAACTACTAATAAAAATGTATTTTGAACATTGGATTGAGTAACTAGTTAGCTACTGAATCCATGTGTATTTTGAACATTGCACATGGATTCAATAGCTAGTTTGCTACTGAACCCATTGGTATTTTTTAATATTGTACTTGGATTCAGTAGATAGTTAGCTTCTGAATCAACGTGTATTTTAGAACATTGCACTTGGATTCAGTAGCTACTTAGCTAATGAATTCATATGTATTTTGAACATTGCATTCAGTAACTAGTTAGCTACTAAATTCATGTGTATTTTGAACATTACACTTCGATCCATTAACTACTTAGCTGCTAAATCCATGTGTATTTTGATCATTACAAACGGATTCAGTAGTTACTTAGCTATTGAATTCATGTGTATTTTGATCATTGCATATGGATTTAGTAGCTATGTGTATTTTGAACATTGCACATGGAATCAGTAGCTAGTTTGCTACTAAAACCATGTATATTTTTTAACATTGTACTTGAATTCAGTAGCTAGTTAGCTACTAAATCCATATATATTTTGAACATCACACTTGGATTCATTAGTTACTTAGCTACTGAATACATATATATTTTAATTATTGCACATGAATTTAATAGCTACTTAGCAATTGAATCTATGTGTAACATTACACATGGATTTGTGACTACTTAGCTACTAAATTCATGTATATTTTGAAGATTACATATGGATTCAGTTAGCTACTGAATCAATGTGTATTTTGAACATTGCACATGGATTAAGTAGCTAGTTAGCTACTGAATCCATGTGTATTTTTGAATATTTCAATTGGATTCTGTAGATACTTAGTTATTGAATTCATATGTATTTTGAACAGTGCATTCAATAACTAGTTGCCTACTGAATTCATGTGTATTTTGAACATTTCACATGAATTCAGTAGCTAGTTAGATATTGAAATAGTTTTTGCAACTTCAGGATGGAAAGAGTATGTATATACTCCAGTTGTCCCATAGTAATATTCAAAAATACCTCTTTTGATCATCTCAAAGTAATTATTAAAGTCCCAAGAAGAAAATGAAACTCACTTGTTATACTTATAACAAATTCCCAATTATCCATTTACTTCATTTTTTCTCTCATATTCAGCCATATACACTCATAACCCATCACCTTTTTTACCTTTTTCCTTATTTATTGTGTCAAGTTAATTTTTTTTAATTACTATATTACTATGCACTATGAGACGGAGCAAGTATGTGTTTCTTTGACAAAAAATATAAATGGAGAAAATAATGATGTCACAACTCCTTGTTGTTAGACAACAAGTGACCAAAATAAGTGGCAACACTTAGGCTCTATTTGTTTCAACGTAAAATGTTTTTCGAAAAATGATTTTTTGTAAAATATTTTTCGAAAAATAAAGATGTTTTTCAGAAAATGAAAATGTTTTTCGGAAAATGAAGATATTTTTCCGAAAAATGAAGATGTTTTTCGAAAAATGAGATAAACATGTTTTCGGCTATTTGATAAGGAAAATGTTTTCTGAAAAATATTTTCATGTGTTTAATGAAAATATTTTTCGATAAAAATACAATTTGAGATAAGGTGAAAGAGATAGGGTGGGGGGTTGATAAAAATAAATTTAAAATGATTAAATTTTTTTGACCCAACAGGTGTGAGGGGGGGGGGCATGGGGTGGTGGGGTGGGAAGTTGTTAAAAAAAAATTAAAATGATTAAATTTTTTTTGACCCAAGGGGGGGGGGTGTGTGTGGTGGGGTGGGGATGGAAGGCATGGGGTGGTGGGGTGGGGAGTGAGGTGGGGAGTTGTTAAAACTAAATTTAAAATGGTTAAATTTTTTTTTGACCCAACAGGGGGGTGGGTGGGGTGGGGTGGGGGTGGGGAGGGCTTGGGTTGGTGGGGGTGGAGAGTGAGGTGGGGAGTTGTTAAAAATAAATTTAAAATGATTAAATTTTTTTTTGATTTATTGAACCATCTTCTTAAATATATATATATACTCCCTCCGTCCCAGTTCAATGGAAACTTATTTCCTTTTTGATCCGTCCCAGCTCAATGGAGACTGCCCAAAATGAAAGGAAATCTTTACTATTTTTTCCACTCATTCTCTCTCCAATTTTACTTTTACACTCACAACACCAATCAAATCACTATTCCTCCCACTCATTCTCTCTCGTATTTAATTTTTCATACTCACAACATTTTCTTTCATTTTTTATCTCTCTTACTTTTCCTTAATCTGTGTGTCCAAAAATTTGGTATGAATCGGACATATATATATATATATATATATATATATATATATATATATATATATATATATATATATATATATATATATATATATAAAGTGTTAATCATTTCATAAATAAAGCAAAAATTGAAGATAATAGAATGAGGAAATAGAGTGTTGTACCTTGTGAAATATGAATTGTACATGAAGGCCACCATTTTCTGGAAAATGTTTTACTTTGGAAAAATTCGTAAGTAATTTTACTTAGAAAGGGCGTAAAATATTTTTCGGAAAATGTTTTCTCCATTTTTTGGAAAACAATCAAACACCGGAAAATGGGAAAAACATTTTCCAAAAAACAATCAAATACCGGAAAATGGGAAAAATGTTTTCCGAAAACATTCAAACATCGAAAAACACGTTATTTTACGAAAAACATTTTCCGAAAAACGTTTTACGCCTAAACACACAGAGAACCTTTATTGGCTTGTGGCCATGTTGTTAAAAGTGGAAATAGAACGGTACCGTATCATATACGCACATATGGGAGATAAATGGTCCAATGGTATGGATACAACTAGCTGATAGCGGATAGTGTAGTGGTACACATTAAGAGTCAGCGAATCAAGCTATCAAGGGATGCCATGGCATTTCACCATGATCATAACTATTTTCTTGTGGTTAATTTTTCTTCTTTATTTTAATCGAGATACGAATATGGGTTTGTTCGGATCAGACCCAAGTGAATTGAGTCATAAACATAATTCATCTCAAGTTACGACATGAGCCTCTCGTATATCCATCTCGGCATCAACAAGGCCGACCAAGGCTTACCAAAGACCAGCAATCAAATATAAATGCCCCAACTATATGGGCCGAGGAGACCTCCCTCGTATGTCGAGATCGCCACCTTTGAGGACGAGGTGCCTCCCTCGGCCTTCATGTTGTCATAGAGGGCTCCTCATATATCTCATTCCCTCCCCGCCTCATCATGGACCGAGACGGCCATGTATGACGTGGAGAGGAAAGTTTGCACCTCAGCATATTTTCATATGAAGAGGAGACAAATTCATTCATCTCGGCCTATCTTCATATCGGCATACCTGCACATGACGAGATAAGGAATTCATTCTCCTCGGCTTTCCGGCAAGCAGTCTTAGAAATCCTATTTTAACAAGAATTAAGCAGTTATAATCCAATCAGGATTTTACCCATCTACATCAATTCAAGTCAAATAAAGACTCTCCAACAGATATAATCCTCCTAGGATTATACCTTATCTCTTTACAGTCCTAGTTCAACATGGATTCTGTCAATCCATCATTATAAATACAAGCCATAATTTCCATATTCTAGTACGTTACTTTTATATTCCGAAACTCTGTCAAATTAGTTTCTCTCTCTACAAATCATGAACTTACTCTCACGCCGGAGGGCCTTCGCCGGTGAAGCCCCGGCTTAGTTTACGTGTTTTGTCTTATTTTCAGGCTAAGCAATCGCCAGAGCATACAGATCGCTTGGATTTGGGCTGATTCGACATTTTGGCATCATCAGTTTGGTTCCATTGCCGGGAATCGATTCAAACGCCCTTTGTTTGGCCTGGAAAAAGCTCGCTTGAAGCCATATTTTCTGCCGGATAATTCTGAGATTCGGCCGAAAATCTCTGTTTTTGTGTTGCTCTGTTTCACGATCGACTGGAATCTGCAAATTTTCGCCTGGAACAATCTTTTTTGGCCGAAAACTTTGGTGTCATGAAATCGAAATTGCAATCTTGTGTTGGCGTTCGAAGTCAGTTCCAAACTTTGCCGGAAAAATTGTTATTTTTGCCTGAAAATCTGTACGCTGAATGTTCTGGGCCGTTCTTGCTGTTTGATTTTGATTAAAACTCTCTTTGCATCACAATCGCTGAATTGCAATGGAAGACAGACAATTTGCTAGTGTTACTAACGAGCAGACTCAAGCTGACGAGGTCCAACATAACACCGAGGTGCTACCTCCTCCACCTCAGCCCGAAGGGCCACCTCCCCTCGCCATGACTCTCCGTTCCATGGGACAGCCAGCTGCCGAGGGGGCAGGTGCAAACCTCCCTCGTACTACTCGTCCTCGAGGAAAATGAATAGGGAAGAAGACGACGAGGAATGCTGACGTCGGACGAGCTGAGAACACCCAGCCTGACGACCGACGTACCTTGTTGCACAAACAAATTGAGACATTGCAGAGAATTTACGAAACTCAAGCTGCTTTACTGCAATTTGATCCAGACAACTCGATGGCTGAGTTCATTAGGCCTTCAAGGTCAGGAGGCAACTCTCGTGGAAGGGAAACGGGTGTAGGACGAGATAGCCAGAGGAGGCCTCCTCGTGGCCGAGATCCTCCCCGTGATCCTGCTGTACCACCTAAGCAGACCCTCCGAGATGCTCCTCGTCCTCGGCCTCATAATCATGGGAAAGAGAAGGAAGTGGTAAACCTAAGGAGCCACTTGAATTCTAAAGACCAGGAGGTAGACTCAAGAGACCTACGAACAAGGCTCAGTCTATCCAAACGTTTATCCCCTCCTCGTCTCGGCCTGGTAACCCATCGACGTGATTCTCCTAGACCACGGCGTGATTCTCCCACCCAGACCTTGGCGTGACTCTCCCCGTCCTCGTCACTTTGCAGGACCGAGGACTCCCCAACCATACAGAGTGGTACTTGGTGGCTATGAGGCAGAACCAAGGCAAGATAAAGCACCCTCTAGACGAGGAGAAAACCGTCGAAATGACGAGGAACACAGTAGGGTGAATGGTCACCCTAGAGATAAGTCCCATCGTAGCTCCCATCGCATTTCCTACCGGAGTTCCCACCATATTACTCACTCTAGCACAGAAAAGGGAGTGGAAGCTAAGGAATGGCAACTCTTGAAAAATAGAATTGACGACATGGAGATGGGAAAGAAGGTTGACGGAGACGATGATGACTGGTCCACTCGTCTCTTCTCCCAGAGGATAACAGATGCACCACCTAATCCTCTGTTTTAGGTCCCAAACTTTGAAAAGTACAACGGAACCACCGACGCGAAGGACCATGTGCAAAGTTTTGAGTCGACCATGAACCTCCTCACCAAGGCCGATGATATGCTCTGTAAAGCTTTCGCAAGCACCTTTTCCCGAGCAGCCTTGACTTGGTCCGTGAGTTGAAAAAAGGTTGCATCGATGGATGGAGAGGCATGAGGAGGATGTTCTTGGACCACTTTGCCACTGTATGAAGGAGGAAGAAGAGGTTAACCGACCTTGCCAATATCGAGCAAGGGAAGAATAAGACCACTCTCAGTTACTATAATAACTTTCGAACCATGGCGGAACAAGTGGAAAAAAGCCTCACCGACGGAGAGGTAATTGTTTGTTTCAACTCCGGATTGAGATCCGAACCACTCATATATGAACTCTCCGCTAGAGAGCCAAAGTCTAAGGAAGATTTGTACAACGTGGCTTATGCCATTGCCATGGCAAAGAATAAAAGTAAGAAAAGGGGATCTGACAAGACTGAACCGAAAGCAGCTGGCACTTGTCATGCTTCCAACGGGAATAGGAATGGTAATGGATCCAAGGGGAAGAATAGAACAAGGGGATCCGAAAAGCCTGAAATCTTTACCCCTCTTACCAGACCCATCACGGAGATCATGCAACTGGTGAACCTTCCCCCACCTCGTCCGCTGAGCGACAAACACAGTTTACCTCGTGACACTTCTAAATTCTGTGATTTCCACAAGGACCATGGTCACAACACTGAAAGGTGCATCGCCCTCAAGCGAATGATCCAAAGGTGGGTCAACGAGGGAAAACTCGACCGTTATGTCATGAAGAAAGATGGCAAGCAGAAGCAGAAGGAGGAGGAAAGTGAAGATGATGACAAGAGCGAGGATGGGGAACAGAGGCCTCCTAGGGCCAAACTGCATGTGATCCAAGAAGAGACAGTCTCTACAAGAAAACTAAAGGACCAGATCCATGAACTAAGCAAGGTGTACCATGTTCCTGCTTGGGTTCATAAGGCGGAAGTGATCATTAGTTTTTCTCCCAACGAATTAGCAGGGAGTCATGCCGCCCGTGAACAACCCTTGGTGATAAAGGGTCGAATTGACAACATGGAATCCGAGAGACTTCTTGTTGACATGGGGGCCTCTCGTGATATCTTATATTACTCTGCCTTCCAATTGATGGGTTTAAAAGACACTATCCTAGAACCATACCATGGAAGGCTAGAAGGTTTTACCAACCACAAAGTCGGGGCCAAGGGAACTGTTGACCTGGAACTAGAAGTCGATGAACATCCCTTCCGATCCAAGGCTACATTCACTTTCGTAGTCATGGATCTGACAAGTGACTATCATGTGATCCTAGGCATTCCAAGTCAAGCAAAACTTGGGTTGGTCGCCTCTGTTCCTCACCAATGAGTCAAGTTCCCTACTCGTGCTGGAATTGGATGCGTGAGGGCGACCGCTAAGGACTTCTTGGAGCATTTCGTAAAAAGCAGGAAAGCATCAAAAAGCGTGGAGATAGATACTCCCGAAGACAACATCAAAATCTCTATTGAAAACTACCCACAGAAGCTCTAGGATGAATTACATCCGTGAAATACTGGAAGAGGAACCTCTGGTCCTAGAAACTGCAGCTGACCAAGGCATAGTTCCGCCCGTCCCGGAGAGAGATCCTGTTCTCTTCAACGGCCAGAACTCGGGGGCCAACCCTGACTTGAGGATAGTTGATCTGCCTGAAGTTGACGAACTGATGCAAGAGGAAGGCCTCGACGTGAATGACAATGAGGGTAGAAGACTTAGGGAAATCATTATTGAATCCCTGGAATTTAGAGACGGTCCAGAAATGGAGCCCGTTGATGAATTGGAAGAGGTAGTCATCAATCCTGATTATCCTGAACAAAAAATTAAACTCGGGGGCCAGCTATCCCCAAAAGAGAAGGAAGAAATCATCTCCCTCTTAAAAAAAAGTCTCGACGCCTTTGCTTGGAGAGTCGAGGACATGAGGGGGATCAATGAAGTAGTAGCCCTCCATCGCCTAGAAGTTGATCCATTGGCAAAAACCATCTCACAGACAAGGAGAATTTTTGCAAGGGATAAGGAGGAAGCTATCAAAGAAGAGGTGCAAAAGTTACTTAGCGTCGGAATTATTTGAGAAGTAAAGTACCCCGTTTGGTTGGCCAACGTAGTAATGGTGAAAAAACAAAATGGGAAGTGGCGAATGTGTATAGACTTCACTGATCTTAACAAGGCCTGCCCTAAAGACAGTTATCCTCTCCCCAGAATTGACAAGTTGGTTGACTCCATAGCTGGACACCGAACTCTAAGTTTTTTAAATTCCTATTCAGGCTATCACCAAATCAAAATGGTGGAAGAGGACATTGAGAAGACGGCCTTCCAAACGTCTAGGGGGAATTATTGTTATGTTATGAAGCCTTTGGGCTCAAGAGCGTGGGCGCCACGTACCAACGCATGGTGAATGAGGTATTTGGAGAAAAAATAGTGTTAGGCCCAACCGGTAGGAATCAGGCTAGAGGGAGGGTGAATAGCCTGTTAAAACTTTTTACTTCAAACTCTTATAGTCTTTGAAAATATTAATTTTACTCTAGCTAACCGGTGAGAGAGATCTTAGCACAGCGGAAATAAAGTTATAGGTTAGAGAGTTCTTTGCAAAGCGGTTATGTAAGGAGTTTATAATGAGTAAGTTAAAATCTCATGCCACAAGGATAACTATTATTTCCAAGTATGTCAACAAGTAAGCAGTAACAAGAGTCAATAGGTTGTGACTGGTTGAGGTGTTGTCAACCGGTTACAACAACGCAATAAATAAACAAACACTCAAAAGAAATGACACATTGTTTGAAGAGGTTCACAGTGTTAAATAACTGCTACATCCTCAACCAAGTTTGGTCAGAACTTGGATTAGTGAAAGTGCATTGGTATTAATGGTTCCTACATATTACAAGTTGCAAGCCAATGATTGAAGGCTGCTAAAATAAAGGTGACCACTAATGGATCGTGCTACAATAAAGACCTGGTGTTTTCTAGAGATGTGGTCACAAGTTGAGCTGATATCTCTAGGGTGTTGTGTGTGATTCAATCAATGTGTTCCATAAGTAGTCTTATTGAGGAACACAACAGAATTGATTGAAGGTGCTCAGTGTATGTCCTACAGAGATGTCTAGTAAATGAGGGGACTTGTATTGAAATCCTTGAACTAGAGAATTTGTAGGTTGGTAGTTCTTGGCAGCTCACTCTCAAGGATCTTAAATGCACCAACCATCTCCAATGCTCTAGGGAAGCTATTTATAGTGAACTTAAAAAAGGAGCCGTTGTCTTTGAAGAGGTTGTAATGATGACTTGGACAGGTAGGCATTGAATGGGAGTATCTTTCCATTTAATCCCTGAGATTGGATAGAGAAGATTTCCATTGAGTAGTTGAAGGGATGTGAGTACTGGTAACTTTGACAATCCACTTTGAGATTCTGACAGCAGCACGAATGTCACTTCAGCGTCAATTCAGCATGCTACTTTACCAACTTTAGTTAAAGTAGATTGCTGGGTAGTTGGGAGCGATAAATGCTTCGGTTAGGTTAGCTGAAAGGAAGCTTGATGGAGAAGCTTGACCGGTTGGACAGGCTAAGGACCAGAACCGGTTAAGGATTTTATCGGTGAGGTAGGAGCTCTGGCTTGATCGGTTAAGGGTGGCCTGATCGGTTAAGGACCTCTGACCGGTTGAGTGGTCAACCGGTTTGAGGAAGCTCCTTTACCAAGTAAACTCACAAACTGATGGGGAAAATCTTCAGGTCTTCAAGTCTTCATATCTTGAGAAAATTACATATTAAAACACTGGCACTAGCATTAAGGGAACCTATCATACATAGAAAAATTATATTTGGTCTAATTAAATTTGGAGGTCCGCATTAATGCTTGTTGTGATTGGGATTAAGCAATTCTAATTCTAAACATATATTTGACTAACAATCTCCTCCTAATTGCTTAAGTCCAATCACACTAGGTTAGCATCTTCTTGACTTAGTAAAAGAATGACTAAGTATTTATCTATTAAATATGTCATTCCCTAAGACAATTGACAACTTGATGCTACCTAAAGCTTACAAACAAAGTGAAAGCTTAAAGAAAAACAAAGTAAAATAAAGAGAATTTTGAATGAGGAGACCTGCAAAATGAAACGGTTAGTAGCAGTTGGATCATTCAAAATAATTCAAAGGAAGTTCAAAAAGCAAAACATTTAATGCAATAAAAGTTTAGGGTTCAAAGAAATCTCATTGATTGATAAGGCTGCAACCGGTTAGGAAAAGTTTGAAAGACATAAACATCATCGGTTACATTCTCAAACTGGATCAGCCGGATCATCGGTTGGAGACTTGTCTTTGGATTCTGCTGGGGTAGCCGATGAGGTAACCGGTTCAGGCCTTGATTTCTTGGCAGCAACTCTCTTTTCTTCCTTTTCATCTCTCTTCCTTTTCTTCCTTGCTGACCTCTCAGACTCACGGTTGGCAAGCATCTTCTTGAGCACTTCATTTTCAGACTTCAATTTTATTCTTTCGGTATTGGTTTTTCTGAACAATGAGGCTTGATCGGTTAGCTTCTGCTCTGCCTCCTTGAGTTTGAGATTTAACTTCTTGATCTCATCGGTTGCAATCTTTAGATCGGCTTGAGAGGCTGAGGCAAGATTCAGAAGCTCTTGGTTTGACTGATTTGAGGCACTGAGCTGGGAGGCAAGGTCAGTAATTTTTGCAACTTTATCAAGAAGATCAGCAATGTAGTTGGCTAAATCTTTTGCATACCCATGCTCCATTCTGTCTAACCTCTTGTTCTCCTCCTCCTGATTGGACTTAATCATGCCAGCAACCAGGGCATCATATAGCTCACAGAGGTCTCTAACAACTACTGAGCGGTTAAGCTCATCTTCAGTAATCGGTTGAGGGTCATCGGTTGGAGAAGGATCAGCATCAGCAGCAGCATCACTATCAGTGGAAGAGTCAACGGTTGAGGAGCTGAGAGAGATAGCTGGAGGACCGATTGGAGGAACAGCGGCAACTGATAAGTCTTGGACGGTTGAAGGGTCTGGTTGAGGAGCCGGTAAGATACCATGGGTAACATCAGAAGACCTGCTCAAAATTCTCATTTCCAACACTTGAGAAATCCGGTTGTTGATTGAGATATACCGGATAAACATGTTGCCGGTTGATAGAGTGCTCTCAACCGGTCGAGGAGCAATATGTGCAACTTTTCCTCGAATCCTAATATTAGGAAGCCGTTGAGTGATAGAGGGAGAATACTCAGGTTTTTGCTTGGAGAGAAAATTTGTGACAAGTTGTTGATCTGCTTTGTGAGGCTTGATTTGTTGACCCTTGGAGGTGCAAGCCTTTTACGAAGCTTAAGCACATGAAGTTTCTATTGGGTTTTATGGGTCCATGCGCAGAGGAATAAGCATCTAAATAACACAAAACCCAAGCCCTAAGATCCATTCTATACGATTAAATTGAATTCCTATGAGATAGAATTTACCAACCTTAATTGCTTTCCGGTCTTGAGCTATCGAACAATTTATTGGTGTGATTTTGAATCACAATCTTCGATCTTCAAAAACCTTTCAATCTTCGGATTGGAACTCTAGGCCTTGATCGTCAAACGAGCGAAGACCCTCTATTGTTGTATCCACACGTAAGAATGAACCAAGAACCGTTCTTGAGGATTGCTAGATCCTTAAACCCTTAGGAAGAATATTGAGAAACCTTTGAGTGATTTTCTCTATTGAAAATTCGGCTTTGTTTTGGCTGCTCACAAACTCATATTTATACTACATTAGTATTAGAGTTTGTGCCCTAATCAAATTAGGAAACCAGCTGTAAACAGCCTCTGTGGCTTTAAGTTGTCGCGCTACAACTTAAGGCAATCCGCCTTTCTGGCATAATTTGTCGCGTGACAACTTAAGGCAATCTGCCTTTTTGGCATAAGTTGTCACGTGACAACTTAAGGCAGATCAGGAACTCTCAATCATTCTTCCTTTGGTTTAACCAATTCATTCTAGTTGTGTGTAACCCAATAGGATTATATTTATGTTGGCAATGAGCTCGATCATATCGACCTTCATAAGACATAAGCGGACTCTAGCAAGCCATTATGTCTACCCAAATAATATAACGTAAGAGTTCACGTTTCCAATGGTACACTTCCATTTCTCCCTTTGTCTCACGATGTTATATTGAACACAATTCATGGTCCACGTCAACTTGTATTTGTTCAATGCTTTCTCGATCTTGAGTATAATGATTGTCCAATCATATTGGGGTGTGGCCACACGCTTTTCATCATTATCACTCATCGAGGGGCCCAAGCAAAGCATCTCTCTTCCGAGGGACAAATTCCATCTTGACTTATCATCCTTCCCATCATGAATCTGATCATGCCAAAGATAGCCTTTATAGATATCGTGTTAAGATACCGTTTGACAAAAATCAAACATGACTTTCATCATATGTAAGGTCATGATAATCTCAGGTCTAGGGACTAAATGAAGTGACCATATGAGATTTAATTATGACATTTGACCATGTCATAAATCTCATACGGGTCAAGTCCCGTCACTTGTTCACTAACAAGTACCCATAATTTCAATGTGCATCTCTATGCATATAATCATCATATGATTATCCATTGACAATTATACTAATTATTCTCTTAATAATTAGGGACGGAGATTATTACAATAAACATGCAAAATATATAATAATCAAATAATAAATTTAAACGATAAAGATGATACATAACGGTTTTTTCAGTTAAACATAACTAAAGCCTAGGGCATTACACCAACAGTCTCCCACTTGCACTAGGCTCCATTTATGTATCGAATACTCATGGATCTAACATGACCATCATGCTTCTGCCTGTGCGAGGGTCTTTGTAAGTGAATCCCTAATGTCATCATCGGTTGATACTTTGTATATCTTAACGTCTTCTCATTCTTTATGAATTCCTCGAAGAATGTCTAAGTGAGTGTTTGGATCGCTGTTGTGACCTTGGTTCCATTGTTTGCACAAATGGCACCACTATTGTCATAACAAAAGTTTCACCGATTAGTGATACTTGGAACATTTCCAAAACACTAATGACCTTTTGATCCAAACTGCCTCTTTTAGCCACATCATATGTTGCTAAAATTCGGCCTTAGTAGTAGAATCGGCTACAATTTCTGCTTGGAACTCTTCCAATCAAAACTGCACCTCTAATAAGCATAAACACAAATCCTAATTGCGATTTTAAAATAACTTTGTCAGTTTGGAAGCTAGCATCTATGTAACCCTTACAACAAGATTAACTTCCAATCTTTCAAATCCCAAGAACGTATCCTTAGTTCTTCTTAAGTACTTAAGGATTATCTTGACTGCCATCCAATGGTTTACATCAGGATCAGATTGGTATCGACTCATCATGCTTAGAGCATATGAGACGCTGGGTCTAGTACAAATCATGGCATACATGACAGATCCAAATGCCGAAGCATATGGAACTTCATTCATTTCCCTTTTGCTCATCAGTTGTCATAAGACAATGAGTATTGCTAAGAGAAATACCATGTCCCATTGCCAAGCTACTCTTCTTAGACTCTTCTAAGAACCTTGTCAATGTGAACACTTTGACTCAAACCAATTTATCCTTCTAGATCCATCTCTATAGATCTTGATGCCAAGGATGTAAGCGGCTTCATCCATATCTTTCATTGAGAAACCTTTCCTTGACCAAGACTTGACAGTCTTAAGTGTCGGAACTTGTTTTTCCAATGAGTAAGATATCATTGTAATAAGACAATAGAAACAATACTATGCTCCCACTGAATTTCATACATACACAAGATTCATCTTTGTTCTTTGACGAAGTCAAACTCTTTGACCAATTCATCAAAACGAAGATTCCAATTCCTTGAAGCTTGCTTCAACCCATCTCATGGATCTTTGCAACATTGTGATGATGTGTGCCTAATTTTTTCGAAAGGAACTTTGAAATTTTTCGTTTCTTTGAAAAACCAATCGAAAAAAGACCGGAGTAGCCACGCCATTTTTATTTTAAGGGCCAAAACTTTGAAAAATGTCCGAGATTAGAGATTTGGGTTCGGAGGTCACGTTACACGCCGGGAAGGACGTTAGTGTGCACCCGGAATGCCTCGTAAAACGAGTCTTCCAAACTAAAAACCATTTGTTTGTGTGTGTGTGTGTGTGTTACTTTGGCCAAAATAAGTTGAAACTGAGGAAAGTAAAAATTGTGAATTCTTTATTAGACTTTGGACAGATCCCATAATTTTTAGTGTGATTTTTGGGTTGAGTTTTGGTACTCAAAAGATTTTTGGAAGTTGGAAACCATTTCTGCCAGAATGAAAAAAGGCAGTGGACACTTAATTTTGAAATGGATTTAAGGGCTTCAAAACTTCATAATCTGAGAAAACTCAGAGAATGAAAGTTGTTCCAGACACCTCAAATAAGTTTTCTGTGAAAGAATATTCCATTTTGGAGAAAATATGAGGACCCAAAACCTTCTGGAAATCTCAGGTATGAGATCTGGACTTCCAAAGACTGGTGATCTGACCTTCAAAAGAAAATTTGAAAAATGGAGTTTTACTCACGCAAAAAATAAAGTAAAAATATGTATGGAAATCTCTGGATGTTGGCTACAAAAAGTGTTTTGTAGTAAACACCAAATTCCAAGTTTATCTGTGTCCAAAAAATTAGACCATGGACTGGGGTCTTAGAAAATTGCTACTGGACAGCAACTTCTCAAGAAGGAAAACATGATTTAAAAGGGGATTTGGCATCCATGCTTGTCCCCATTTCCCTAGGTTTTTATTAGTGATCACTTGACATTTTAGTGGTGAATCAACTATATCAAACCATCCTTGGGGTACATTAGGACTAAGCACTTCATTTGCTTGGGAAGGGGAATTTTATCCTTTGAAAAAGAGATTTGATGTATGAAAATGATTTTTAGGGTTTTGAAAATGTGTTTTCTTTGCAAGTAAGTAAGAATACTTTGAAAATAATGTTGATCCTTGTAGAAGATCATCCATGGAGATGAACTTCCATGGTGATCTTCTTGGATCTAAGACAAGAAGATGAACAAACTACATTTTGGAGTTTGAAAATGTATGCATGAATGAAGGAGTTTAGGGTAAGGAGAAGGAGGGTTTACCAATCTTCTTTGTGTTTTGAGTTTTTTGGCTTGAATGTAAGAGTGTTTGAGGCTTGAATATGAGAGTGTTTGAGTGAGTGTGATTTTGGGTGAATAGTTGAGAAAAAGGTGACAATTCTAGAGAATTCTCACTGTTTTCTCACTATTTTCGCCAAGGTGCAGTTACAAATTGTGTTTCTTCTCCCTTATTTCTGAGACTGAAGGCCTCAATTTATAGCCCTCTGGAAATTACATAACCATCCACGCGGATGGTTCCTGCAGCGTGCACTGTTCATTAATTGCAGCTGCAGGCTTTGGACACAAAGAATATTTTCAAAAAAAAATCAAACTGATTATGTTTTTCAGCTTGCTAATTCGGGTTTTTTCTATTTCTTTTTCTTTTTAAGATTCTTTCTTTTGTTTATCTTTTTTTGGCAATCCCTAATCTACCCTTACTTGGTTAGAAATGTTAGGAATTGTTAGAAATGTTAGGAATATTAAAACTTTCGTTAATTTTCTAACGAAAATACTAACAAACTCAAATTGGAGCACTTACAGTAGCCCCTCGGCGACGGCGCTTTCGAAGGAAGCGGGGTCGTCGATAAGAGTAAGGCTCCAAATTTGACAGGATGATCAAGTGATCGAGTGGCTGAACCTAATGATAGGCTACCTACGTATCCCTAGTGGGAATCAAGCCGGCCGTAGTTCGGGTTTTTGACCCTGGAGATGATGGCGTTTTAGGTGCCTCGAACCTTGAAAAGCGAGCTCTTTAGTCGGGTGCTGGGGAGAAACTCTGCTGGGGATAAGAGATGACCATTTTCGGTCGGATGGCTATCCGCTCTGCTGGGGATAGGAATGACCATTTTGGTCTGATGGCTATCCGCTCTGCTGGGGATAGGAATGACCATTTTGGTCTGATGGATGAACCTAATGGTAGGCTACCTACGTATCCTTATGAGGAATCAAGCCAGTCGTAGTTCGGGTCTTTGACCCTGGAGATGATGGCGTTTTAGGTGCCTCGAACCTTGATGATGGCATTTTAGGTGCCTCGAACCTTGAAGATGGCATTTTAGGTGCCTCAAACATTGATGATGGCGTTTTAGGTGCCTCGAACCTTAATTTGAAATGGCCTTGCTGCCGAAGGAGAGGGTGACCGTTTTGGTCGAGGGGCTGGACCTAATGATAGGCTACCTACATATCCCTAGTGGGAATCAAGCCCTTTCGTAGTTCGAGATCTACTCGAGATTTAGTTGGCTTTTGGGATTCCGTTAACCTTGCTAGGGATTTTGTTAGCCTTTGCTGGGGAAAAATCAGACGTATTCGTCGGGGAAATCCGTCTTACGTTTTACTGTCGGGGAATGATTTTGATGAAAGAGACGGGATTCCGTTATCTTTCTCGGAAAAATCGGACTTACGTTTGACTGCCGGGGAATAATTTTGATGAAAGATACGGGATTCCGTTATCTTTCTCGGAGAGATCGGACTTACGTTTGACTGCCGTTGATGATTTTGATGAAAGATACGGGATCCCGTTTCTTTCTCGGGGAGATCGGACTTACGTTTTACTGCCGGGGAATGATTTTGATGAAAGAGACGGGATTCCGTTATCTTTCTCGGAGAAATCGGACTTACGTTTGACTGCCGAGGAATAATTTTGATGAAAGATACGGGATTCCGTTATCTTTCTCGGAGAGATCGGACTTACGTTTGACTGCCGTTGATGATTTTGATGAAAGAGACGGGATCCCGTTATCTTTCTCGGGGAGATCGGACTTACGTTTGACTGCCGTGATTGAAATTGATGAAAGATACAGAATCCCGTTAACTTTCTCGGAGAGATCGGACTTACGTTTTACTGCCGTGAAGCTCTTTTGAAGAGGGGGTTAACTTTGTTTAACTTGGGTTAACTTTGTTAAGTTGAGGACTGAACTACAGAGTTTTGAAATTTTAAAGGGCAAAAGGGTCATTTTGACCCTTCAAAACCATCCGCGCGGATAGGGTTGAAAGTCAGATTGGTTTTAATGAGGGCCAACGCCCTTCTTCTTCCTCGGTCTGTTTTTTTCAAAAATTACGAGAGAGAAAGAGAAAATCGCCCCAGCCGCCATTGATAGCCTAGGAATTCCAAAATTCTTCCGATTTCTTCGATTTTTCAAGCAATGGAGCACGGGGGAGTTGCTTTTCAAGGCCAAGGACGCGGCCCGGTCGCGGAGAGACGATTGGAGCTTGTCCGAATGAGGAGGCATTATTCTCTTTCACAATCGGGACAAGTGAGGAGCCATACCCCGATGCGTGGCAACATTGGGCCACTGATCCGAGTCTTCGCACGGTATACTTCGAATCTTTTCGATCCCTTTGTCGATTTCTTGCTTGAAATTGATTTTTTTTTTATTTTTGAATTTTTTTTTTTTGAAAAATTCGAAAATGATGATGCTCTTGGCCTTGGATTTTGATTTTGATGCTTTGCATGTTGTAATGAGTTTATGGGTAACCCAAATGTGCATTTTGTTTGAAAAGAATGGGCATTTTGCCATTTTTTTTTTCAAAATTCGAAAATTGTATTTTATTTTATTTTTTTTTTGAAATTTTGATGATTTGCATGTTGCAATGTGTTTGAAAAGAATGGGCATTTTGCCATTTTTTTTTCTGTTTTTTTTTTTTTGAAATATGAAATGATAAGGAATTCGTCCGAATTTGGGACGGACATGAATGTATGCATGTATGCACTCTTGTAGGATTTTTTTTTGTAATGGGATGATGAATGATATGAATGATATGAATGCATTTTTTTTTTTTTGAGAATGTGATTTTCTATGAAAAGTGGGACGGATTTTTCGTTCCCCTTTGATTGAATGAATGATTTAAAAAAAATGTTTATGCATGCTATTTCATGAAAGATGGGACAGAGTTTTTGCTTCCGTTGAATGAATGTATGCATGTTATTTTATGAAAAATGGGACGGAGTTTTTGCTTCCGTTGACTCCTTGTATGAATTTTTTTTCTTCATGTATGAATGAATGTTGATTGGAATTTGCTGAAAATTGCCTTCTTTTGTGCGAGAAAAATGGGGTTAGGTCCATTGTATGCTGTTATGCTGCCGAATTTTCTTCAAAATTTTATGATGCATGTGTATGCTCTCTCTCTTTTTTTTTTTTGAATGCAAAATTTTTGACACTTTTGACATTTTTGTTTCCCTCTCTCTTTTTTTTTTATTGCAGGGTGGAAACAATTTCGTGACGGAGCAGTTGAACAAGATGAAGACTCGAGGATCAGTGGAGTCTGTGATTGGTCTATGGGACCGGCTTCCAGATATGGGCAGAGGAGCGAAGATGAGTCCTAGACAGATCGTCAATGAGACTGGCTTGTGAAATTACCCGGATCCGAATAGGCTTCGCAGCCCCGGCATCTGGCATCTTTCGCGTTGGCGGCGGTGTCTCGCCGTTTTGTTTTCGCATTTTGTAGAGTCGCCACGCCGTTTTTATTAAGCCCAAAACATTGAAAAAGGGCATCAGTTTAAAGATAATTTTAAACTGTTTTTGTGTGATGAGATTTTGAGTTCGGAGGTCAGATGACTCCTCGTGAAGAGAATATTAGAATATTAGAGCTCACCCGAGTCGCCTCGTAAAACGAGTCTTTCGGATACCCCTAATATCCTTTAAATGTTGTGTGTGTGTGTGTGTGCTTTTAAAAATGCATGCTGTATCGGATGTCTACATTGTATGCTATGTATGGAAATGTATTGAAATAGTAATGGAAGGAAGCCTTACCAATGTTGGTTCGTGTCTGTCTTCCGCTGGGGAATAGTGTTTGAGGTCGGAGTAGCGTTCCGGTACGGATCGGGATTGCTTCAGGAAGGGCCGGTTGTCTGCGGACAGAGTTTCGGCGTGAGTTGAGGTTGTAGGCTGCGTTCGGGCAGGGGTTCGGCGTGCGTAGGGATCGTCGGGATCACTCGGGCAGAGGTTCGGCGTGCGTTGTGGTGGCAGGAGTCACTCGGGCAGAGTTTCGGCGTGTGTTGCGGTGGCAGGAGTCACTCGGGCAGAGTTTCGGCGTGATTTGGGATCGCCGGTTTGACTCGGAAAGAGCCGGGACACCGTGGAAAGACCAGGCAAGGCCTCGGAGTACCACGAGGGGCCTCAGAGTACCTCGAGAGTGCCTCGGGCGCCGCGGGAGCGTCTCGGGAGCGCTCGGGGAGGCTTCGGAGCACCACGAGGGGGCTCGGAAGGCCTCGGAAGGATCCGAAAGGGGCCGGGAATGCCTCGGAAGGACTTAGAGGGGAAGCCAGAAGGCCTAGGGAGGAAGAGAGAAGTGGGAGGTGTGTGAAAATGAGGAGGGGAGCCCTCTATTTATAGTGCCAGATTTGGTGCAAAGAGGTCCGTACGGACCTCACCGGTAATCCGGACTTTTGGTTTTCCTCGATTTGAGGGAATCTGTGATGATGGAGGAATATTTGCAATTATGATGTTCCCTGTGCAATAAGGTCCGTACGGACCAAGTTGACATACAAAGAGGTCCGTACGGACCAACTCTGCAGGGGGGTAATCATTTTCCCCGGGATTTGAGGGAATATTGTGGACTTTAAGAAGATTCAGTAATTATTAAAGAAAAGAGGTCCGTACGGACCATTATTGCTTTTCCAATTTCCTGAAAATTCATGCAAGGTCCTTTTGTCCCTTTTTATCCCAGAAAGGCTCCTCCCTTGGTTTGGTTGGGGGTTTTGAGAGGGTTTTGAGTGCCAGGGGTCATCGAGACTGCGTTGATGAGTCTGCGGTGTTTCCCGTGTGTTTGAAAGGGGGTGATCCAGATTGGGGTACTTACAGAAGCCCCTCGACGACGTCACTTATGAAAGAAGTGGGGTCGCCGATAAGATACGGGTCCTAACTCTGGATCGCGTCTTTGGGAGATAAAGTGACCGGAGGTCGGTGTGAGGACGTGGTGGTGTCCTATTGTGTGACCGTTTAGGTCGGTAGGTGGACCCCGTGATAGGATTCCTACGTATCCCCAGGCGGGAATCAAGCCTGGTCGTAGTTCGGGTGTGGGGTGAGTGTTTTGTGAATGTGGGCGTGGTGGTGCCCTGAAGTGTCGTGTGACCGCCGAGGTCAGTGGTAAGGACGTGGTGGTGTCCTGGGTGACCGCATGGGTCGATGGCTGGACCCTGTGATAGGATTCCTACGTATCCCTGGCGGGAATCAAGCCTGGTCGTAGTTCAGAGATCGTGAAATCGTGAGTGCGGGCGTGGTGGTGCCCTGAAGTGTTGTGTGACCGCCGAGGTCAGTGGTAAGGACGTGGTGGTGTCCTGGGATGTGGTGACCGCCGAGGTCAATTGTGAGGACGTGGTGGTGTCCTGGGATGGAAATTTTACGATTTTCCGAATCGGGTGGTTTAAGGCCTTCCGGGCCGGAGATAGTTGTGAGGACTTGAATCGTCTTCTGATTGCGGTTGCGCCATGTTTGAAGACTTTGAATCATCTTCTGGCTGAGGTTTGATGTCATGCGTGAGGACTTGAATCGTCTTCTAGCCGCAGTTGATGTTATGCGCGAGGACTTTGAATCGTCTTCTAGCCGCAGTTGATGTTATGCTCGAGGACTTTGAATCGTCTTCTAACCGCAGTTGGTGCCACGCGGGAGGACTTTGAATCGTCTTCTGGCGGCGGTTGGTGCCACGCGGGAGGACTTTGAATCGTCTTCTGGCGGCGGTTGATGTTATGCGCGAGGACTTTGAATCGTCTTCTAGCCGCAGTTGATGTTATGCGCGAGGACTTTGAATCGTCTTCTAGCCGCAGTTGATGTTATGCGCGAGGACTTTGAATCGTCTTCTAGCCGCAGTTGATGTTATGCGCGAGGACTTTGAATCGTCTTCTAGCCGCAGTTGGTGCCACGCTGGAGGACTTTGAATCGTCTTCTGGCGGCGGTTGGTGCCACGCTGGAGGACTTTGAATCGTCTTCTGGCGGCGGTTGATGTTATGCGCGAGGACTTTGAATCGTCTTCTAGCCGCAGTTGATGCCACGCTGGAGGACTTTGAATCGTCTTCTGGCGGCGGTTGGTGCCACGCTGGAGGACTTTGAATCGTCTTCTGGCGGCGGTTGGTGCCACGCTGGAGGACTTTGAATCGTCTTCTGGCGGCGGTTGTGGAGGCATGGCTGCCTTGAGCTTTGATTGCGAGAGGTTTAGATGTCTCGTGCTTTGTCTGTTGGGGAGAAGGTTGGACTTACGATGGCTGCCGGTGCTGGCGTTGCCGTTGAAGTGGGCAATGATGACGGCCGGTGATTGCTTCACCGTTTGGCATTTTGGAGGCGCTTCGTGCCTTGGGATTTGTACTCGGAGGTGTTGGCTCCTTCTTGTGCTTGTTTTGCCGTTGAGTGGGCAAGGATGATGGTCGGTGCTGGGGATATGCAGTCTTGTATGACTTCCCTTTGACTTGTTGGGGGAGGAGCTCGGGCTTACTTTGATGGCCGGTGCTTGCGTTGCCGTTGAAGTGGGCTAGGTTCGGGCTTACAACCGGCTGCCAGGTGCTTGAATTCTTTGGATGCGTGACCTTGTAGGGCCCTTTTCTCGTTGGGAAGATGACTTCGGACCTCTTTTGAGGGCCGATGGTTGAGTTGTCGTTGAGCGTTTTGGAGGCGTCTTGTGCCTTGATATTCGTCTTTGGGAGGTGTTGGCTCCTTCTTGAATTGCCGTCGGGCGTTTTGGAGGCGTCTCGTGCCTTGATATTCGTACTGGGAGGTGTTGGCTCCTTCTTGAATTGCCGTTGAGTGGGCGAGGACCGGTCTTACACTGACGGCCGGGGATTGAATTGCCGTTGGAGTGGGCGAGGATCGGGCTTACGCTGACTGCCGGGGATTGAATTGCCGTTGAAGTGGGCGAAGACCGGTCTTACACCGACGGCCGGGGGTTGAATTGCCGTTGGAGTGGGCGAGGACCGGTCTTATGCTGACGGCCGGTGGTTGAATTGCCGTTGGAGTGGGCGAGGACCGGTCTTACACTGACGGCCGGTGGTTGAATTGCCGTTGAAGTGGGCGAGGACCGGTCTTACACTGACGGCCGGGGGTTGAATTGCCGTTGGAGTGGGCGAGGACCGGTCTTACACTGACGGCCGGGGATTGAATTGCCGTTGGAGTGGGCGAGGATCGGGCTTACGCTGACTGCCGGGGATTGAATTGCCGTTGAAGTGGGCGAAGACCGGTCTTACACTGAAGGCCAGGGGTTGAATTGAAGGGTTAGGGACCATTCTGCACTTGGATTTGCTGAAAAAGGCCTTAGGACAGCCAGGGGCAAAGATTATAAGGGCAGGAAAGTAATTTGGCCACCCCTTGCAAAGAGGTCCGTACGGACCAACCTGGCTGCAAAGAGGTCCGTACGGACCAATGTTGAAATTTACGGTTCCTGGTTTTGGCGGGTTTAAAACCGAGGCATCCCCTTCATTTCCCATTTCTAGTTCGTGAACCAGGCGAGAGAGAGAGAGAAAAAATCCTCCATTGTTAACCAAAATCAACAATTTTTTTTTGCTTGAATTGCTTGCCATGGCTGAAGGATCTCGAAGGAGTCGTCGTCAACGCAGTCAAGAGGTGGTCGAGCAACGGATGGAGCTTCAAAGAAATTGGATCTCGTTTGTTCCATCTTCGAAGAACCCGGATGTCTTGTATCCGAATCCGGAGGTGCACAATCGTCGTTCTAGGAACGTCGGGGAGGTAAGAAATCCGTTCCGTTTTGATTTCCTGCTCGAAATTTTTGAATGCTAGAACTAGGTTTTAATTTTTCGCATTTTTGAATTTTTGTTATATTTTTTTTTTATTTATGCCTTTTGCGAAATTCTTGATGAATTGTTGAAAATGGACATGTAAAAATTGTGGGTATGTGTATTTTGTGCAGAAATGTGTAGATTAGCTTTTATTTGTGAAAATAAAGTGCCTCTCTAATGAAATGCATGCTTTGGTGTTTTGTACCGTATGCTATTTATGTATGTACATTATGAGAAAAGTTTGTCGTGTAGTGACAATTTTTGTGAAAAAATGTGACATGTGCCGTGTTTCGTGACGGGTTTTGTTTGAAAGTGTGTGCCGTGTAGGGACGGATTTTTTGAAAAATGTGTTATGCATATGTGTCGTGCCGTGTGTGCCATGTTCTTGGGTGACGGACTTTGTGGGGATAAAATGTGCAATATGTGACGTGTTTTTGTGACGGGTTATATGTGCCTTTGCCGTGTTGGGACGGACTTTTTTTTTTTTTTGAAAATGGGTCGTGTAGGGTTTAATCCCCCCCTTTTTTTTTTTTTTTGAGAAAATGTGTACAGTGTGTGCCGTGTTTTTGTGACGGACTGTATGGGAAAAATTATATGTATAATGTATGTGAAAATTATGTGCAATGTGTGCCGTGTTTTGTGACGGGATATATGTGAAAAATATGTGCAATGTGTGCCATGTTTTGTGACGGGTTATTTTCATGGCTTTCCGTGTTGGGACGGACTTTTGTGCCTTTTGTTTTATATTAAGTACTGTGATTGACGTACCTTTGCTTTGTGTTTACTGCGGGATGCGGGGCTTATGGCCGGGAAGGCCAAGAGGATGAAGACTCGGGGATCGCTCGAGGCTGTTGTTGGTGTGGCGGCGGATGCCCGATATTTCCGTGGATGGTAGGCCGAGTCCCGGGAGGCCGGTCTACGCTTACGGCACAGGGGTGTTCGTAGAGAACCTGGCCGGAGTTTCTGACACGAGGAAGAACAAGAGCGTCTTCCTTGGCCTTTCTGAGTACTGGTGGGATACCACCCACACCTTCCATATGAGTTGGGGAGAGGTGACGGTGACGCCGACCGACTTTGCTGCGATTACCGGGCTTTCCTTCAAAGGAGGGCCGGTACGGTGGAGAGATATGATCTCCGATGTTGTGTTGACCGAGCTGCTGGGCTTTGAGCCTCGTCCTCGCGAGGGCACAGGCATGCTATATAGCGACGTGGAGCTGAAGATCACGGCCGGCATTGGGGCCTATGTCCGGGGTACCGGCCGGGTGACGGCGGAGCGGCGGCGCGCTCCTTTTGTGGTATGCATTGTCAGAGACTTTGTTCTCGAACCACGCGACTGCGGCTCCCTTTGCTCTGTTGGAGAGCTTGATTGATCTAGATAGAGTTTGTGACCTCGCTTGGGGCGAGGCAGGCTTGGCCGAGCTCTACTTCTCTTTGGACCGGGTTAGCCTGGGAGTGTGGCAGTTCATTGGCACTGTTTGACTTTGCTTTGGAGGTATGAGTTTATTCTTGTTTTGATTTAGCAACTTGTCGTTTCTCCGTTTTCTTTTGCACCGAGCCTTCTCTGTTTTGTCACGGGTGTGGTTTTATGAGGTTTTTCGGTGCTTCCCGTGGGATAGAGATCCAGGGGGCATTCTTTGCGTATCCTGCTATCTTTTGGGCTCGTACGGCGAGGAAGAGGAGGACCAGCGGGGAAGCTCACCATCGCCTACGGGGATGTGCGGGAGCGTCTGGAGAGGGGTAGCCGGAGGGTTTGTTTTGTTCCCGTGGGCTCGGTATGAGGGTGATGAGTTCGAGGGGCTCCCGAGTGACGGCCTTGCGGCGGAAGATCTTTGCGGGGCTTGACTTGTGATGTCATGTATGCGGGGAGCGGGTCTTACGCGGCATGGCCCGGTGTGCTTCCCGTGGCTCAGGGACCCTCCCTTTGGGATGCTTGATTCCGGGATATGGATGTGCTTGATTTTGAGAGGTACCTTGGCGGTGTGGGGGCCGAGGCGTTCATTTTGTATGGAGAGGAGTACGGGGCCTTCGTGAGGAGGAAGGCGAGGGCGCCGCGCAGTGCGCGAGAGAGAGAGAGGGCGCCCGCGGGCTCCCGAGAGGTTCCGATGCCGGGGCCGGATTTCACGTATGTCAGGGGACGGATCGAGGAGGAGGGTGTACGTACCCGTTCACTGGCGAGCTCTGCTGCATACGAGTGGATCCCGATAGATCGGTGAGTGTCTTGACTCTTTTCCATCTTGGCATCTTTTACGTATTTTTCTCTTTTTGTTGTTGAGTATAAGCGTATTCTTTGGCGTTTCCTTGGCTGCTTGTTGGTGCAGGTCCCGGGGAGAGCCTATGATATGCTGACTCGCCGTTATGTGGCGATGAGGTCGTTTGCAAAGAAGATGGCGTCGAAGATATCTTGCCGGTCTTCGCGACGCATGCCGGCGTACGAGCCTATGCCTTCGAGGCATTACGTAGACGTTCCTCCGCCTAGAGCCGAGCCGGAGCCGCAGCGGGAGGGACCTTCGAGGGGCGGCATAGCATGGATGCCGGGACATCTTCGGGAAAGCTCACAGGGCAGCGGCCCTTTTATCGAGTTCTTCCCTCCTCGGGATGCGCGGGCGAGTCCGTCGAGCCTTCCTTCTTTGATCCTTTCGCGGATTTGATCCTTGGATTACTTTGAGTGGCGGCCTCCGGCGAAGGCTCGGTACTACGATGACGAGGATGTGGCGGGCGAGTTCACTGGAGATGCCCGACTTCTCTCTGGAGGACCTCGGCGAGGATGATGATGATCTTTGAAGAGTCGGATTAGGGTCCATTTGCTTTCCCTCTTTCCATATCTTCTCTTTTTTTTTTGTTTAGCAACGAGACATTTGATATTCTGTAATAAAACACTCATATTTGCACGGCAAACGGCATTTTATTTTAAGATGTAATGTCATTTTTGTGATTCCGGGATTTGTCCTAGAAATTGTTGCTATTATTATTTTTATTTTGTGCATGCCACGTGGTGAGAGTGCGTTTGTGGGTAGTGTATGTTTGCGGGAATGGCTTTGGCCGGTGTTTGGGCGGTTTGGAGCAAGGTCTGGCGAGGACGGTGGTTGTTATGCTTGTTTCTTTGGGAAAATGGGTTCTTTTTGCAAGGAGGTCCGTACGGACATACTTAGCATGCAAAGAGGTCGTACGGACCAACCTTGCTTTGGGAAGGAGATAAATGCTTTCCGGTGTACGGTTCTTCCCCATTTCCCCATTTGCGGCCATTTTCGAGCTTTCTTCCCCATTTTCTCTAGGAACCTCCATTTTTGCCATGGATTCTTCGTACGTCCCTAGAATTTTGCCGAGGCTTTCGCGGGAGAGGCAAGCACACTTCCTTGAGCGGTTGAAAACGTGGATGCGGCGCCGTATGAGGCATCGAGACGGAGCTTTCGAGGTAAGGTTTCGTCTTTGCTCGATTTGGTCTTTTAAGGAGTTGGTTCTGATTGGGATTTGTTGCGGGCTGCCGCGAAGTTGCAGGATGTTAGGAGGCATGTGTCTTGTTTCTCCTACAATGAAATGGTGCCCACTTTTGAGGATTTTCGGGCTTTGATTGGAGGGCCGGAGGTGGAGGCCATCTCGCTTCCTTTGATTGGTGGTCTTTGCGGTGAGCGTGAAGCTTGCGAGGCTTTCTTCGTACTTCGTTGGAAGAAGTGCGGGGCATGATCCTTGATTCGGGTCATATCGACATTTACGAGCTGCCGGAGCGGTTCATGGTTGATGATGAGAGTGATGTCTCTTGGGACGCATTTGCCTTGTGCGTGATGGCGACAGCTTTTCTGGTCGGCTCCCTTGGCATTTGCGATGGCGCTTTGCTAGATGTGGTAGAGACCTTTGCGGAAGCTGGAGAGGATATTGTCCCGTTGGTCTTTGGGGAGACTCTTCATGGTATCGGCCAGTCAGCGGCGGGATCGGTTCATGAGAGGGGAAGCCCCGCTTTGCTCACCTTGTGGGCTGCGAGAGAGACTTCGAGGCCATGCCAGAGGCTCAGGCGTCGTTTAGCCCGTGGTCATTTGCTCGGCGACCTCTTGTGTTGGATATGGATCGATCCGCTTGGGAGAGATGGATGGCACGGCTTGGTACGCATCGAGATCCATTTGGTGGGTTCCTTGGCTGGAGGATTGAGACTAGGAGGATCTTGCGGGAAGGGTCCTACGTTGTCGAGTTCCGGGTTTGTCTTGGTCCTCCTTCTATATTCCGTCGCTTGTTTCCGGCGGTTTGGGATGAAGCGGGAGCCTTTGTTGGTGGGATGACCTTGCTCTTGCGGAGGTAGTTCCTCTTTGTATGGCGGCTTCAGGTGCCTTCTTGTATTTTACGAGGGTATGGAAGTATTCCGCTTTCCCTCTGTGGTACTCCTTAGACGTCGGGAGAGTGTCGTATTGACGACTCGGTACCTGGCACAGTATGAGCGGCGTGTTGGGCGATCCCAGTGGTCTTGGAGAAGCGGGCGTGTAGCGATTACAGGACCCGGTTGCCGTAGTAGCTATTGCCTTAGGAGTGCCGAAGCACAGTCGACCCTTTGGATGTGACGGGAGACACTTTGTTTGACTACGAGACTAGAGTTGACCGGCGACGGGGAGAGGTCCTCTTTTGCGGACTCGCGGGGAGGAGATCCGAGCCGAAGCACGGGCGAATGAAGCCACGAGAGCTCTTGGATTGTTTGACTCTACGGGGAGGACCCCGGATCTCGGAGCGAGAGACGCGAGAGTTGGTTCACGTGGAGCGAAAGAAGACTCGCCGGGGACGAGGGAAGAAAGGAAAGAATGGCGAGGGACAAGCGCGAGATGGCGCGGAATGACCTCCTAGGTATCCATTCATTGCATTTGCAAACACATTATTAGTTAAATGTATTAATTTGTCTTTTAGCATGTTGTGAACTTGAGAGTAGACCGTGCTTGAACTCATCAAGAAATGTTGTAACCGTTAGTGATTTGTGATTTACTTTTAAAGCTTTGTCGAGACGCAAGATCTCTTGTTTGCCTTTGTTTCTTTTGTGCGCTTTGTCGGCGTCCATCTTTGGACTTTTACATTTGCATTTGCGGACTGAAGCGATGCAGGCCATGACGGCAATCCCTTTTGCTTAGGCTTTGTGCTTGGGCGAGAGGTTGAATGATCTCCCTTGACAAGTCGTTTTGACGGTCTTTTCGTAGCTTCCTTGCCTCTTGTTGGCGTCGGGCTCTTGACCTCTTTTTGCGGCTTACGCTTGAGCTTCTTTTATTTTTTTTTTTTTTTTTTGTGAGCCCTTGCTCGAGCTCTCTTATTTTTTGTGAGCCCTTGCTCGAGCTCTCTTTTTTTTTTTTTTTTTGAAGCGCGTGAGGCGAAGACAAGCCCCTGGCTTGGAAGCGAGACATGAGTCGGTCGTTTGATCTTTGAGTGACCCTCGGATGTCCTTTGATGTTGCCGCCGTCGTTTGACTTGGTCAAGGTGGCTGTTGGGCGTGTTCTTGAAAAGTGCGTAGCTTGATGGAGGTCTTGATTGACATTCAAACTTTTGACTTTTTGTGTATTTTTAGACCGGACCAATTAAGGTTGCCTACGTTCCCCAGGCCTAGAGGGCTCGGGTCTGCGTCGTTCGACACTACATGGAGTGCCAAGAGATGCACAGCTGTTCTTCTTCGGGCGAAGTATCTGCGAAGTTTGCTTCCGTTATTTGGATTCATGAAGGGATTGCCGTCTAGGTGCATCGGCTTCATGGCGCCTCAGGAGAAGATCTTTTGAACCACGAAAGGGCCGATCCATGTGGGTTCCCATTTTCCCGATGGGTTGGTTCGAGTGGGAGGCTTTTCTTTGAGTACAAGGTCGCCTTCCACGATGTCTCGGGATTTGACTTTCTTGTCGAAAGCTCTAGCCATCTGCTTTGATAGGCTCGGACGTGTTCCATGGCCTTTAGTCGTCGCTCGTCTAGCGAGCCAATTCGTCGTGTCGGCTTGGAGCCATTCGACTTCGTTGATGTCATTTTCCAGCGGCACTCGGAGTGAGGGAATTTCTAGCTCGATGGGAAGGGCGCTTCCATCCGTATGTCGGGGCAAATGGGGTTTCTCCCGTGGGCATTACGGCCCGATGTGCGGTAGCCCCAAAGTGCAAGGTGCGGCTTCTCGGGCCAATCTCGTCCTCGGGTGGTCATTTTCGGATGATCCGTTCGAGGGTTTTGTTTCTTTGCTTCCACGGCGCCGTTTGTTTGTGGCCGGTAGGGAGAAGATTTGTGGCGTGTGATCTTGAATTCAGCCGGCGATGCGCCGAATTCCCCCTTCGAAGTGTGAACCATTGTACGATATGACCTCATTTGGGATGCCGTATCGGCGAGATGATGTTTTCCTTGAGGAAATGCGCGACCTTCTTGGAGGTGAGTACCTTGTAGGACTTGGCTTCGACCCATTTGGTGAAGTAGTCGATGGCTACTAAGATGAACTCGTGACCAGTTCTTTGCTGGCGGAGCGATTTTCCCGATGACGTCAATTCCCCAAGTGGCAAATGGCCAAGGTGTAGTCATGCGGTAGAGATCGTGGGGAGGTAGATGATTGAGGTTGGAGAACCGTTGGCACTTGTCGCGGCTTCGGACAAAGTGGATGCAATGCCTCCATGGAGATCCGGTAGTAGCCCATCCACGAGAATGATTTGCATCGGGGCTCACGGCGTTCATGTGGGGACCGCAAGCCCCATTGTGGACTTCGTTCATGAACTTGTTTGCTTCTTCTTGGGCGATGCGGCGTAGGAGTGGCCCGTGGTAGCGTTTCTTGTATAGCATGTCCCGAGGATGACGAAGTGAGAGGCGGCGTTTTAGGGCCATGATGCTCTTGGTTTTGACCCCTTACGTGTGTGGGTCTTCCTTGTTCATGAAGGTGGTTTCCCCGCTCTTGAGGTATTGGAAAATCTGGTTTGTCTTTGGAAATGGCGTCGGACTTGCGTCTCTTTGGCTCTTCGGCAATCTTGCAAATCGTTGTGATTAAAACCTTCTCGGCGGCTTGGGCCCGGTTTTCTCTCGTTTGACAACATGCTTAAATGTTTGCTTGATGCATTTATTTAATTAATGTGTTTGCCTTTTGTATAGATGAATTGTTATTAACTTGTTTTGATTAGTTAATATCATCATTTTGTTAAAGATGCAATGAAATGATTTTTAGGAAGGTCGGACCTTTTATTGAAAGCGTGAAGGCTGTACATTGTTGATCGAAGATTCACAATCGTCGGGCGTAAAGCCGTCAAAGACTCAAAGATGTGAATACACGAGACAACAAGACTCGAAGCTAGACTATAGGCGACGAGGGATTGGACCGAGGCTTCATTACTCTCGGATGGGCGTAGCTCTAGAGGGAGTGGTCTTTGGTTCGGGTGGCCAATCTTCCCTTGGCATGAGTCCGGAAAGTAGCTTGCATGCGGTTCGATTTCAAACCGGATCGCGGAGGTTTTTGGCTGCTCCCACGATGATGTCCCTCCATTAGTGTTGCCACCGAGTCCTTGGGGGTTTTTGATGATAGAAGTCGGCGAGGCTACTTCTAGGAGGGCGAAGCATTCGGCGGTCGGAGTTGATTCTTCTTGATGTTGATCACTTTCATAGAATCTGCCTCTTTATGCAGGATCTTTGCTTGGACGACATTTACAATGTCGATTCGAGGGCATGCTATATCTCCTTCCACGATTAAGCCTTGGAGGAGGTTGCGCCATTGTTCGTCCGGGTCGGACAGGAATGTTGAATTGAACTAAGGCTGTGATGGGTGTCCCAGTAAGATCCGAGAGTGTCGGCTAGAGGGTTGTCTTGTACGGGGATCGGTGATGAGCCGGTTTGCAAGAGGGTTTTCGGCGAAGTAAGGGTCTACTCCTCGATCAATCTCCATTAGGGCATCCGTCTCTTGATCCTCTCTCGAAGCATTCTTCACGATCGCATATATCGAGTTGTCATCTGACCCATGAGTTCTTCGATTTCCGGCTCGTCGCGGCTTAGAGCGTGGATGTAAGGATCCACTTCGTAGCGGGACGGGGTAGGAAGAATCATACAGGGAAGAGTATTCGGTCATGTCGGGACCTTCTTACGGGTCGTAGCTTGCGGCCAAGCACTTGCCATTACTGCGCTTCCGCGGATCACTTGATCGCTCCATTGGCATTGATGAATTTCACGCATTGGTGAAGAGTAGATGATCTTGCTTTCATCGATGTATCCAAGGTCGTCCCAACAAAGCGAGAGAAGGTTGGTTTGATTTCCACGACTTGGAACTCTACAGAGCTCCGGTTGTACGTCGGAGTGGATCCTCAGATTGATGACTCCTACGATTGGTCGTGCGGTGGAATCGTAGGCTCGGATTACCCGAGGTGAAGGCCTTATCGAGAACGGTCGATGCGGAGTCGTTTCGGTGTGCTCAGCGATGATGTTGGCTAGCGGAGCCGTTATCAATCAAGACGTTCGGGAGGAAGAACATCTCTATTTTTATGAGGATGAGGAGGGCTTCGTTGTGCCGATTCTCACATATTGGCAAGTCATCGTCTGTGAAGGCTAAACCGCTTCCCGTGCTACCGTTTGGACTCGGTCTCTTACGGGAACGTTCGATCCATCCATTTGTATGCCTTGGGTGGGGCAAAGATCGTAGGGAGACGGTTGCCCTTGGGCGTTCTTGTCGGAATTCCCGGTCACGAGATCTCTTGACTACTGGTTTCACGCTCCCGGATCGTAGCGGGACGGCATGCGACGGTTTCGGAAATTGCGGGGGTGCGCTCTCGCTTGGAGTTTCGTCAAAGGCTATTGAGTTTACCACTGTCGTTCGGGGGAATGGATTTCCGATGGTATTGGGACCACGAGGGCGTTCCAATTTTCCCTCCTCAATGAGCCCACTGGACCACTGCTTGAGCACGAAGCAATTGTCGGTGGTGTGGCCGGGGTAGTTGTGGAAGGCGCGATGCTTGCTCATATCCATGTTGGGTTTGAGAGTCTTCGGTTGGAAATTCTCGAGTGGTTTGAGAAGATTTCGTTTCACCAGCTTCAAATACTTGACCCGAGGCATTTCGAGGTTATCTAAATCTTTGGGCTAGTGGGAAGCGAGGGGATTGTTATTCTTTGGGGCTGCTTGATCGCGGTTTACTTGAGCTCCGTTACGAATGTAGTGTCTTTATTTATTTTGCTTCCTTTCCTTTGGTCGGGCGGGAGTTGAAGTTGCCGGAGTTTGTTCGATAGCGGTAAGATGAGGCGGGGGTTCTTTGTTGCCTTTTGAAGACTCGAGTCTTTTCAAACTTTGTCCGGCGTTGACCATGGCACGGAGATCCGGATAGAAATGGTGGGTGATCAAGGTCCTCAAAGATGGCTTGAGGCGGGAATGGAAGATGTCCATCTGCTCTTCTTTGGAAAGTGGATCCATTATCTCGCTTAGCTTCCGGTTCCATCTTTTGTAGAACTCGCCCATTTGGTTCGTCATCCTTTTGTTCGGTGGCTTGCGGGTCATGGCGGTTTGTCTCCCATTCAAGGTTGGCGCGGTACTTCTCCGGGAAGATTTCAGCGATTTGATCCCATGTGGAGCGGTTTTACGCCTTCACGTTGAGGAACCACCTTAGTGCTTTGTGGATTTGAGGGAATGCGAAAGTGATGCGCCATCTGTTGAGGGTTGCCCCTTTGGCTCTCATACCCGGGACGTAGGTGTCGATGTGGGTTTTGGGCATTACGTCCCGTCAAACTTTTCCATTTCCGGCATCTGAACTTTGGAGGGAGAGGGACCACTTTGTTCGGATCGGTAGGCGGGGAGGGAGTCCTTAGAGAACTAGCTAGCTTGCCTTGCATGTCTTTCATTTGTTCGATCGGCCAAGCCATGTGAGGATCGGTACATGCGAGGTGGGTTACCATTTTCGGGGACGGAAACCGAAGATGGGGGTGGATTGGGTGATGGGATCGCCATTCGGGAGTCTTGGGGAGGTAGTTGAGTGTATACCAACCCATGCAGGGTGTTGAAGTTGAGGGCGTGATTGCCGGGTCCGCTAAGGGTTGTGTTTGGGAGGCTGGGAAATGATTCGTTAGCCCCAATTGGCGGACTAGCGGGTGGCAAGCTTGAGATGTCGGGATATCCGCTCGGGATGCCTATCCACAGTAAGCATGGGGACTTTTGATTGTGATTGCGAGGCTCGTATAGAGGCAAAGGATTGAATCTGGGGATACCGAGATGCATTGGGATCGGCGGAGCGAGCACGTATGTGTCTTTGTTGGTGCGAGCTTGATGTGCGGGCCGGGAAGCGGCGTGTTGAGGCGGGCATGTCGGGCTAGCTTGGCCCAGCGCTGAGGAGCTTTGAGCGAGAGGCGCTTTGCGTTCTTTGGGATCTCGTAGCTTGGCGGAGCGGGAACTGGCGATAGCTTTGAGAAAGCAGGGGGAGCCGGTATGTCTTCGTCCTCTATGAGAACAAAGGTTCCAGTCGGGTTGGGAAGCTGCGGTTCCTCGAAGACGCAAGGTGTCTACGATCCGAGCTTGCTTTGTTCCTCTTGGCGCTTCTTGATGGTTTCGAAGGCTCGCGGCACCTCCTCCATTGTCTGGAGGTTCCTTAGTGGCGGGGTTCCGTTTCCCTCACTTGTTATACGGTGATCCGTCATGGGGAGTATCGGACGGTGCGGACCGTTGAAGCTGGAAGGGCTATCGGACCTTGTGACCTCGATGCGAAAAGGCGGCTTCCGGGTATTCTCGGCCACTCTCGGTTATTTGGAGGGTGACGGGCAAGGTTTAGACACGGGAATGGCCTAACGGGATAAAAGGGGAAAGCTCACGTGGCATGCGGTTTCCGTTTCTTTTATTTTATGATTTTTTTTTGTTGTTTTAATTTACTTAAAACATGTTTTCTCGAGAATCCTAGGTAGGTTGGAAAAGATTGCTCTTCTTTTCGCAACTATGCTAGATCTGGGTCGATGGAGACCATACGTGCGGCTATAAGCCCCTCGTTTTGCACACTGTATTTCGACATCCCGGGGTGGACGGCCCGGGCGAGGTCCTATAGTGCAAGCGGTTTCCACCGGCCTAAAGAAAAATCGAACCTAAGGACCGAGCTTTGTCATGTTCGTTTTGATGCGTTAGCCATGTGAATAGTGAAGCCCAGAGCCGGCCGCTAAGTCAAGATCGGGTCAAGAGTTCGGCATGACCTCTCTTTACCTTGCTTGCGCAAGGGATGCAGTGACGTTAGGCGTTGGCTGGTCATATTGTCATGGGCGACGTATCAAAGGCGTGATGACATGGTGTCATGTGAGCATGGATGTATATCGGGACGGAACATCGTGCAGGTGTAGCCGGAAATCAAGATCGAGGTCAAGATTTTAGCATGACCTTTCATCGCTTTGCTTGCGCAAGGGATCTTGAGTTCGAGCCTTGACTCGAAAAATGGCGGCATGGTATATGTATCCGAGTTTGTATGACACGGTAGGTAAAAACCAGCAGAGTACGGACGAGTGTGACTCAAGACTCAAAGCGTGCGGGGTTGACGCTTGGCTAGGATGGGATGTTTGGAATGATCCCGTGCGCGTCCAAGAGGCCTAGGAAGACCAAACGGACTGCAAGCGAGACCACTCGGGTTGAGGGTTGTAGTGTGCGGTGTATCCGAGCGGCGGTGCGCGTAGCGTGCGGTGTAACCGAGGCGGCCGGTGTGAGTAGTGTGCGGTGTAACCGAGCGACGGTGCGCGTAGTGTGCGGTCTCTAAAATTCTTTTACGAGTAAACGAAGTTTTGAAGAATTTTAAATGTATGCACGAGATGTATATTGATGCATTTTTTTTTATTTTTATTTTTGTAAAATAAAAACGAAGCACGTGCACGCCTGTGCACCATGACTTGGTTAAAGGAAGGGTAAAATGAAAGTTTGACCCTCGTCATCGTTTAAAAATCTTTTGTTTTGTTTAAAAGATTTTAAAACAAAAAGTCCCAGTGAGTCGCCAGTGAAATTACCGGATCCGAGGCAGGCTCGCGGCCCGGCATCCCAGCATCTTTCGCGTTGGCGGCGGTGTCTCGCCGTTTTGTTTTCGCATTTTGTAGAGTCGCCACGCCGTTTTTATTAAGCCCAAAACATTGAAAAAGGGCATCGGTTTAAAGATAATTTTAAAGCTGTTTTTGTGTGATGAGATTTTGAGTTCGGAGGTCGAGATGACTCCTCGGGAAGAGAATATTAGAATATTAGAGCTCACCCTTTAGAGTCGCCTCGTAAAACGAGTCTTTCGGATACCCTAATATCCTTTAAATGTTGTGTGTGTGTGTGTGTGCTTTTAAAAATGCATCTTTGTATCGGATGTCTACATTGTATGCTATGTATGGAAATGTATTGAAATAGTAATGGAAGGAAGCCTTACGATGTTGGTTCGTGTCTGTCTTCATTTGGGGAATAGTGTTTGAGGTCGGAGTAGCGTTCCGTACGGATCGGGATTGCCCGGGAGATGCGGTTGTGCGGACGAGTTTCGGCGTGAAGTTGAGGAGTTGTAAGGCTGAACGTTCGGGCGAAGAGGTTCGGCGTGCGTGGGGATCGTCCAGGAATCCACTCGGGCGAGAGGTTCGGCGTGCGTTGTGAGTGGCCGGGAGTCACTCGGGAGACGGGGGCTCGGCGTGCGGTGTGGTGTGAGAGTCACTGGGGCGGAGTTTCGGCGTGGTTTGGGATCGTCGGTTTGACTCGGAAAGAGCCAGGGACACGTGCCAGAAGAGACCGAGGCAAGGCCTCGGAGTACCACGAGGGGCCTCGAGTACCTCGAGAGTGCCTCGGGGCGCGCAGGAGCATACGGGGAGGCGCTCGGGGAGGCCGGAGCACCGC